>CARXXK010001098.1:490818-560959 GCA_949089665.1 Macrosiphum euphorbiae
TTAGTGTGGGAGTGGAACAAGTACCTCGTAAAATGTTTATCTATTATTCCACTTATACTCTATACTTTCACATAATATATGTATATTTTACATATTTACATAATGTTGTTAAACTTTATAATGATCATAGGTATTAGAAAAAAAATGTGTGAAATATAATAAATAATACATTAATATTGGTATAAATAATAATATAATTAAAAAGTGTATTAGCTTAGGTACTAGGTTCATATAAATGCGTAATTAAATCGGGAGATATTACAGCGTAAATGATTATTCGTATACGATTAATAAGATTCTACTACGATACGCCACACGACCCGTTCGTAGTAGAATCCGGTAGTAGAATAGAATCGGTTCGTGTACGACCGGCGTTCAAGAATACGGTTTGGTCAAAGTAGTAGAAAATGTACAAATATTCGTATACGACTATCGTTCTACTACTTTCAAGAATAGGCCCCCTGGCTATCGACTATCAATCCACTGAATATTTGTAAATCGTTTATTTAAATAATAACAAAATTTAAAAGGCTTATTTGTAGTTAACTCGTAACAAAATTTAAAAATACAAACTTATTCTTGTATTATAATAAAAAGTCAAAACAATAATAAAATCAGCAAAAAAAAAATATATGTAACAAACATTTTTGAAGATAAAATAAATAAAAAAATCGATAGATTCACTTATATGAAACTAGCTTCAAACCACTATTTTAAAAATGAACACTTTTGTATTTTTACTGCTTAATTTTTTTTTTTACCACAACATAATACGGCGAACGGTTTTGACGATTATTTAAATACAAAAATCAATAGATTCTCTTATACACGACTGGCTATCAAACCACTATTTTAAAAATTTACCACATTATATATTTTTATTACTTATTTTTTTTTTACCATACCATATGGCATATACAAATATACAATAACTATATATCTGAATTATTTTGAATATTATATTATAAACTCTATTTTAATGGTTTTTTACCAAACCTCATATTTTTAATTATTATCTACACTCTACGCAGACACACAGTGCATTTTTGTGTTGTTACGTATCATATTCTTATTATAGTTATTATTATAAACTATTAATTTTTATCAGCTTAGTAGTGAACGGTGGTATATGTAGTATACTAGTGTTTTAAGTGTTTATCTAGAAATAATTAAAATTTGACCGATTTTGGACTATGTATGTTGTACTAAAATTTGGATATTTTAGGGACTGATTTAAGCCTCGTGTATATTATAGTAGAAATAACCTGTATAATAGTCATGGTAGGTTCAAATATTAGAGTATCGATTTACGTTTAAATTTCATCAAAATAGATGCGCGGTGTCAAAGAAAAATACTAAAATGTATGTAAATATTGAGGTGGACGGGAATCAGTGGAACCAATGCGTACTTATACCGTCCGTTTTACGACCGACGTGCCTTTGGTCACTCGCCCTCACGCTCAAATGGTTCACCCGCCAATAACAATTGATTATTATACCATGGTGTCCAGTCGTTATTTTTACGAATAAGTCGCGGGCAGGAAGTAAATATTATCACATTTCGGCCGTGCTACGTCACCGATGTAGACGATCAACCGCATAATGTACGCAAAAAAGCATTTATTTAGGTATTTAATAACTTAAAAATCGACCACCTGGTTCAATATAGAACTGCGATAACTCTCAACACTTTTTTTTCGTTCTTGAATTGAAATTGTTTTGAAAAAAGAACCTAAGATATTCGGTGTACCCATAGTTCACTAGTTTTTACACAAATTATTTTGAATTGTTTTTCAGTCTTGAACTGCACGGTCGATATTAATCTAGCTATATAGGCCTATATATATTATAGACATGACCACTGACCGTGGATTTCACTATTGTAACGCGTATTATATGTATGGTTTATACCAATACGAGGGACGATATCTTATTCTACGTCCTTAGACGTCAAACTTTCGGGGACACATTTTTTTGTTTTGTAATTAAAACGTACATTTTCTTTTTACAGCAGCTGATTATACAACAACCACTGCATCGTCTTTGGAATTTGGATGACGATAGTGATGAGTCTGACAATGGAATGGGATGAACCCGAGACGGAGGTGGTACCACTGGACTTGACCATGAAGAAGGAGGAGAACTATGCCATCTCAGATTTGGAGGCGGAAATCGATGTACCAGGGAAATTGACGGAGGGCACGCCATTTCCGAAGTCAAGCTCTGAGAACGACGTTCAATCAACGCCACTGGACTTGAGCACCAGAAGATCACCTTTGCAGCCACCGCCGCCGCCATCACCGACGTCCGAGAACGTTGCTCAAAGTGCCACAGTGGTGGTACTGTCGCAAATGGTGCAGGTCGGATCGTCTCAGCCATTGAAGCCGCAGCCGCCAATGATGGCCACGGAACACTTGGCACCACTGCATGGAATGTGCTCCGACGCTTCCGCTTCCTGGCACAAGGTCTCGTCGCCCGTAGCCGTCCCTGAGTACAGCACGTCTTCACCTGTTCTTCCAACGTCCACGGCCAATCAGTTTCACCGAAACAACCAAATGAAAGAGGCGCAACATCTGCACATGCAATTCGAGCAACTGCAGCATCATCTCAAACTTCAGAACCAGCTCCAGTTGCAGCTCTATCATCTCTGCGACGAGCAGGAAAAGCTAAAGCTGCAGGTCGGTGGTGTCCCGCTGAACCCTACGTCACCGCCGTCCTCGTCCGTGTCCAACCACTTTCCGAGTCCAACCGCTGACGATCATCACCAGCAGCAGCAACATCAGCAGGATTTAGACCCAGACCACCACCCCCACATCGAGGTGTGCGAGACGGACGACGTGGACGTCGTGAACCCCGAAGAGGTGGCAGCCATATACAGACAGTCAGAATTCTTGTCTCTCCGCCAACGGTACATGGAGAGCTTGAGGCCGCCGAGGAATAGCCATAAAATGAGACGGTCCAGCAACAACAACAACAACAACAACAACAACAAAAACGACGACAGTCGCGGGTTGACGGCCGGGCAGCAGCATAATGACCAGACATCCGTCATGAAGCGGAAGAGGAAAAATGAGGCGGCAAGACGGTCGTGGTACGCCAAGCGGCAGAAGTACCACGAGAACCAGGTCAGGGTCATGTACCTGAAAAAGAAGGTTAGCGAGATGAAGGAAATCAAGAGCCGGCTGCTAAAGGAATACGGTAATATACTTGCCGAGTAGGTATACTGTTGATTCGTGTATATACTCATAATAAAATATAATTTATTAGTATAAGCTCTAGAGTATAGGTAGGTACTATTTGTATGCTTTCGACGACGACGGGAGCGACTTTCGTGTTTTCCGTATCGATTTTCAAACCATATATTTTGTAACCATTTATCATAAATTGTAGATGTAAGCCAAGTAATTGTACTGCTGTATCAATACAATAATCCGGGTCACGGTAAAAAAATAAATAAAACCATGATTATTTAACAAGCGACGATTCAAAATATTATGTATAAGGATTATAATTTAAATGCATTCATTGCCTTTGTCAATAATTAGCAATGAAACAAAGGTCAATATAATATAATATTTCACTACGTTGTTCTCATATAGTTAAACTTTACTTAAATTAACATAAAAAATAAAGCATAATTCTATTGTATTTTTTAGTATTGACATTAATTCAATGACCGATGTAAAATGATTGATATTTATTAATTTTGAATTTTAGTTGACTTCTTTATAAATTCATACCAAATAATCAGTTAATCAGAATTTTTTTACCAACCACTTCTATATATGGATCGACGGAGATCGTGAATAAAAATATTATGCGCTATTATAATGGCGTGGCAAATGACAGTTTTTCTAAGTTTCGTTTTTATATTAACGGATTTGGTCGTAGGTCTTTAAACTGTTTTCTATTTAGCTATACGGACGTTAAGACCTTTGGAACGCAACGGCCGCTATTGATGATACGTATAAAGTCTTAAGTGAGAGTAAGCATAGATTTGTATGTGTTTTTTTTTTAGTTCTTACGACTTTATTGCGTGTTACCCATCTACCGTCTTTTCACTATGATAATAATTATTTACACTTACATTAAACCTAAAACACTTGTTCGGTATTTAAAATTGTTCAAAAAAAAATATTTGAAAACTTTTATTTTATTCAAAAACACCGGAGTCTACTGAAATGATCCCAAATCGCGTAAAAAAAAAAAATGTATATTAATGTATAATAATATTGTGATTTGTGTCAACTGATGAATAACAGCCGGGTTTTCAGTCAAAACATCAGTCTCGGTCTCAATATATTTAAACAATAATATGGTGCCAATTAGTGTTGGGTACAGGTATTATATATAGCATAATCTACACAGTACTAAACTGTAATATATATTACATTATATTTTTATATTTTTATCATATCATGATAATGTATACAGGAGATCGTCTGATATTTTGTCACACTATTTGGATTATTTTATTTATTTATTTGTTTTAATTATTTTGTCATTTAGATTCAAAAACAAATTTCACGTGTTTATAATTGGTTATTATTTTTTTTGATATAATATATTATGTAATATTATATTATAATATATATGTATTATGTATTATATCGATTCTTACATGTATACCCAATATTCTGTAATTGCATAGTTTTTCAGATTTAAGTACGAATTTGTAGTCTTTAGGACTTGTATTTTTTTATTATATTACTAAATACATTTATTTTCTACATTTGTAGTAGTTATTACTTTACATGTATAATGTATTACAATAGGGATTTTTGATCACTTGTTGAATTGTATGAACGATATTATGTTATTTTCAGATGCCGATCATTTCTTTTAAATACATTTTTATTTTGTTCGTATTATGAGTTTTCTGCTCAATAACAAATTTGTTATTATATACTCCATTGTTTCTATATATGACAAAAACTGTTTCAATGGAAGTTTTTTTACGATAATTCAGTTTTTAAGTGATTTATGAGCATTTTTGATTTACATTTATTATACACGCATAGGTAACTCACTTAAAAACTGAATAATCGTAAAAAAACTTCCATCAAAACACAGATAATGTTCTTACCATCAAGTTTCACACTAGGTCGATTCTAATTGTCGGCTCTAATTTTTAAGCTAACAGCATAAAACGTGATCTGCTGAGCGTAAATTTGGTATATTAAGCGTTCGTAAGATTTCGCAGACAACACATGTGGGTGTGGCGTCCTCTTATGACTTCGCATTTAACCAATATAATAGGTAGGTATATAACATATTCAATAGACAATAATATATACTGCTGCAGAGTCGTTAACCTTCGCAGTAGGTCGCGTGGGGTAATTTATTACCACACTAATTTTAAACTATGTTTTAATACTATTTAGGGTGGTATAAGTGTGGTTTATCTATCTTCTATTTATTTGTTATATATTATATAAATAATGTTAATACTTTTTTAATTAGCTTAAAATAATATACCTATCATTAATTTGTCTAATAAGTAAAAAAATAAAACAAATGCAATATTAAATTTAGAATAAATAAATGTGAAAGAAAATATATTATGTTTAATCAAGGGATATTTTAACCCTCGCGGCGGAATATATACTGACAACCAGCGTGACCTACTGAAGGTTAATGTACTAAGTTTTTGTTCAATTGTGTACCAAGGTTTTCTAAGATACCATTGAGTGGTGTTATTACAAACTACCAAATAGTAATCATCACTTTAATCAATTCAATACATTTTTAATTATGGTTGGTCTGAATGACAGCTACTGCAGATGTGTTCCATAGAGTAAGTAACTAAAGTACACGTCATCATTACCATCTCGTCGTACAGTTATTTTAATGTTTAAAATATGTTCCTGACCTTGACATGGAAATGTTTATAATAAACTTGTCACGTAACAACATAATAAGGTATAAATGATTTCATTTGGGTATATGCTACCAATTCTTTTAGTTAATTTTGAATATCTATTTAAAAACATTTTATGAATTATTAAATATTTTTTAAAAAGAATCTACCTAACATTAAAGGATATTATAAAACATCATCAAGTTAAAAACTAACAATTACTTTCAAGTAAGTACTAATCGACAACAATAAATTGAAAACAAATAATTTATGCCTATAAATTGTTTAAAAAGCACCTAAATATTTAAACATTTTATCATGTAAAGAAAATGGTAATATAAATATTTAGGCAATATATATAAGTATACGTATAGGTAAGGTTTTTTTTTTAAAAAAAAATTACAGGTTTAACGTAAAAATTCCCGTTCGTCCTTAATTTTTTTTTTCATTTTTCCTACGCATTTATAACTGCTAAAATTATTTACTTTTGGTCACCTTAACTACCAACTAGATTCACTTCTCTACAAAAAAAAAAAAAAAAATACTTTAAATACTTATAAAGTTATAACTCATAAACTACTCGCAATTAATTCGATTTTTATGAATCAAAATATTTAGAAAAATATTCTGCTTTGGAATATGAAGTTAAAACTTGTTTTTTTCCAAAAAAGGAAAACACTTAAAAATTATAAGGATCAAAAATATTTAAAAATTTAATTTTTTTAATAAAAACGTTGTTTTTTTAACAACTTGAAACTATGTTAAAAAAATATTTTCAAAAACATTAATACTTTTTGAAATAATGAGTTAATTATGAAAGAATCACCCTGTATATCTTTCTATACTTTAACTTAAAACAATACATTTTGAAATTTTGAATAATTGTATAAGCCCGTACTTAGTAGTTGACGACAGTGATTTGATGAAGTGAATCCGAGGAGTATTATCATTTAAGTTCTATTATGAAAACGCTATTATGGAGTATGGTGATGTATTTTTGGATTGGTGATTTTGTAATATCTCCTAAATATTATGTAAACAGGTATATATGAGTACCAGTTGTGTATCATTAAACAATAATTTATATAAATGTTCTGTTTGCCCTTTAGACACACAATCTGGTCACCCTTCATAGTATTTTGAATTATTTTAAAAGGTATTTGTGTTAATATTAAAATACTTTTAAAAGAAAGTATTGTTCACAAGACTGCGTATATATTGAAAGTAAAAATAATATATGCACCTATCTATGTATTATTATAAAATACTGTATTAACAAATATTATTGTAAATTCTAGACGTATGTAATTGGACTCACCCGTTTAAATATACAAATAAATAAATCATATTATATGTACCTAGTATCTAGTTAATCAACTAGGCAGTAATGTAGTATCTACCTAATGCACTAGCTAGTAATGCCTAACACTCATGGCTATTTATGCCTTATAGAAAAATTTTAATAAGGTCCCATTCATGAAATAAAAACAGCAATATGTGGTGAAAACTTCCATTGTCTACAGTTATTCGTTTTCATAATTGCAACAAAATAAGAAACTCAATTTTTTTCAATAACTAGTTTTTCGTCAATTTTTCCATATAATAAATTCTTATTTCAAATTTATTTTATAATTATGTATAAACATTTGATGTGTTTGAACTTGACAGCAGATAAGTAGTCAAACAAATAATAGATTTTTAAATATGGGTTTGTTTCTGCAAGCAAATTGAATATAATTTGGTCAAGATTGAAGATTGCCAGAGTTTTTAAACGCGTCGAGAAAAACAAAAAAAATAAGTAAAAACAGGAATTTTTACCCAAAACCATTTTTTGCAGTAACTCAAAAATAAATCCATGTAGGTATTTAACATTTCTAGTTTCTACAAAATGTTTATAACACTACCATTTTCCAATAAAGATAAAATTTTAAAATATTTTGACTCTTTTTGAGCTAATTATAGACACTTTAACCTTTAAAATTTTTTTTGTTTTATATACAAATGTTTTGCTTCATCAAAAAGTTTAAAATTTTTTTTTAAGGTTCCTAATAAATTGTTCATAAACCAATCAAAAATATTGAAAATACATGCTCCTTTTAACCAGCTGGAACATTTTTTGCTTTTGAAGAACCGCCCCTACCACTGGTTTAAACCGCTGGTACTAAGTATAGTACGAACATTCGTCTCTCGAACATCAAACAGGGGTATTTAAGCCATCCCCCCACACTGTTATTATCGCCATTCAGCTTCTGACATATCCGCCCAGTCTGGCATAGCGTCCACCGATAGCCACGATAAATTGTCGACTAGTGCACGTCGTGCAGTGTATGTTTCAGGTTAGGTTAAGTTAAGTTAACTAACTTCGTCGATAGGTATAATTTTTATTTTCAACGTGGATTAGCACACCTCATTATGTTCTGTTTTAAAATTTATACGGTATTGGATTTACACCGGTATTTAATGAATTTCCATTCATCAATTTTTGATATTTTTGTTTCAATTAAAAACGAATAACCTTAAGCACTTGAAATATTCACGAATATGATAAAATTACCATTGTCCATACATAGTTAAATGTTTAACTATTTTTACATTTTTGGAATATTGTAAGTTATTTTTTAGTTAGAAATTCATAATTTTTTTTTTTTCATAGTTAACATTAGAAATTATAATAGAAGATTTCCCACAAATTGTTCTAGCTTAAACCAAAAAAAAAAAAATGATTACCGAGAAGTTAAGCTAGTCTTGCGATATTTTCTAGTTTTAATAATGTTTTATTAATTGTTAAATTTGATTATTTATACAAGTTTTCTAGGATAACACAAGGTCTCCAGTCAGAATCGTTTTTCTTATGAATCTAAAACACTGCCCCCAGAACAAATACCGTAAAATACATTTTGTACGGTGAAGTGTTCACCCATCAACTCCAGCATTGAGGTACGATACCAAAATATTTATTTAGTCAAATTAAATTATATATATAGGTACACAAAATTTTTATTTTAAGCTATGGAATACAATATGAGCCTATGGCCAAAAAAGATTTTGAGCTGAAGTTTGGATTAGAAGTATTGCCAGCGGGTGTATTTATAGATGATATTATAATTATTTTTCTTGTTCTCCTGATGGGTTGATAGGACATAAGAACTTATTGAAAGTGAAGTGTCCTTATGGTGCTAAAGACATAGAACAAAAAAAAATTTAGGTTTGTCAACAACTCAGGTGAGTTGCGATTGAAAAAAACCGATATCTACTACTACCAATTGCACGTCAATTGTACGTAGCTAATAAACAAACCTGTTATTTTGTAGTTTGGACACCAAAATTTAAGTATAATAATACTATAACATGCAAACCTAATAAGGTTCTTAGATAAAATAACATGTTATATTTCTATTTAGATATTTTTATGGAAAAAATTGAGCGAGATTTTAGAAAACTTAAATGGAAAGTTAGTTGATACAATTTTATAAAAACTATTTACTGGCTGAAATAGTGCAGCCAAAAATAGTAATATAAAATGTATATGGACGTAAATAAATTTATTGTAATATGAATTATTTTACATGTGTGTTACTCATTATTATTAATTTAAATTTGTTGTTCTTGTGATCCATGTTTTCCTTTTTTATTTGGACGTACAAGTGTACAACGTACATTATATTTTTATTTATCAATGTTTTAGCGCTTGATATAGTTATGATTTATTGTATAGATGTTTTACTATTATGACTATTATGAGACTACTCAATGGACTCGACGAAAAGGTTACATTGAAAAATGTTTGTTTTAAAATAATGTCAGGAACATTCTAATGTAGGTATTCTAACTAATTAGAAATGTAAATAAGCCGTCAGTATAAATATTACACAGGAAAGTGAGTGGGAACTTGGAAACGAGTGTCGTTTATTAGGTATTTAATATTTATTAGTATTAGTATATTAGTAGATAAGATTGAATTATTTGTAGACCGCTAGAACGGCATAGTGCACAGTAGTAATAAGTGGTAGTCTGCGGGTCGCGGGGTTATATACGCACGCTTGATTGCATGTCAACGCAAAAGAAAATTACTATAAGAAAAAAAAATAGTGTGATTTTTTGCTCAAACCACACTTTACAGAAGAACTCTCAAACCTCGTAGATTGGTTCAATTTCCGTTATTTTTTTTTTTTTGTTAGGTAGAGGAATTTTTTTACAGGGCACATTGGACTTCGATTTTTGATTACGTTCCTAAAAACAAAAAATAATACAAAAACTAAAAAGTTGTAAAAATAGATTAAATTCAAACTTGTAATAAAAGATTTAGAAAAAAAATTTAGAAAATCCAAGTCCAATGTGCCATGAAATAAATAATCCACTATTTAACAAAAAAAAAAAAAAAAAAAATACGGAAATCGGAACAATCTACGAGGCGTACGAGTTGATCCTGTAAGGCATGTTTTGAGCAAAAAAAAAAAAGATAATTAATACACGGATAGCACATGAGGCGGTAGGGGGTGTGCCTGAAGTGAATATATGTTACCGCAATGGTTTTCTTCGGTTAGATCTAGTGGTTACCATAGATAATCTGTATTATCTATGTTGATAACGTGGTTAAAGGTTAAACCATAAACCACTACTATAACCACAAGTAACCATCGTGCTAACATATATTCTCTTGGGTCACAGTATACCATGTTTATGAGATATAATGATGTCCCACCCACAAATATATTATTTATGCCCTTAAAGCCATAAAGCGACGATGGGACATGATGGGACACGTTTTACGCCATGACGAAGAATTTTCACAACACATTGGATATTCACTCGATTTCTCATGTAGCGATTTCCTTATTTTGTTGTAACTCAAAAACGAATAACTGTAGATACATGAAAATTTCACTGAATGCTCATATTAGCATTTTATTTACACTGTACAATTTTGAAAATATTTTGACTCTTTTTGAGTTGTTTATGGACATTTTCAGTTTTCAATTTTTTTAGTTTTTTTTCTATAAATATCAATAAAGTTTTATCTGTTGGTTCAAAATGTGTAAAAATTTAATACAATGCTCCTGATATATTGTTACAGTAGCAATTGAAAAATATTAAAAATACATTAGAACAATTTTTTTTTATAATCATTTAAAGATCAAATTTTGACAAAATTTATCAAAATCTCGAAAATTATCAATCATTGTAATATATTATAAAATGTTCAGTTTTTACAGTTAAGGATTGCAAATTTAAAACAAAGGTTCTCATAAATAGTTCATACTGTAACCAAAAAATCTAAAAAATATATGATCACAGTTATTTTTTACAGACATTTTAAATTCAAATTTGGACGAAATTACATAATAAAAAACCTAGAATAACTATTTTAGTTATTTTGTTGTGATTGTATAATATTATTCGTGGGTACTTGAAACTTCTAAAGTATTCTACTATATAACTATGATAGTATCAGGGTTTGTTGTTGGTGTCTAACGCGTTATAAGTACCTAATGGATATTGTGATATGGTTAATTTGGGCTTCATTATAGGTCAATTTTTTTTAATACCATCGATAAGTATAAAATATGTCTTATACCTAGAAGGACATACCGTCTCCGCTCAGAATCGTTTTTCTTATACAATGATATAATATCATTGAATTCAAATATAATACCATCCATTATATAGTGACCCACTTGTAACCTACTGTACAGCAGAGCGACACCCACTTGCCCACCTTTTTTTCTTTAAAATTAATTAATAAAATACCTATAAATATATTAATTTATTAGTAGGTATAATAGATTAGTTTAAAATGATCGATTATGTCTACAAACCTAATTTAGGTAGGTATTATATTATTAATATACCTATGCTATCGTCTATTCTCCTATTTTATGTTTTTATTTTCATTTTATATGATGGTTTACAAAAGTTTCAATAATATTAAATAGGTATTATATAATTACATAAATATTTTATAATATGATCATATTATATTACATTATAATAAATTATATTAAACTTATTTAAAGCACACGACAATATATTATATTGAAAACAGTGATACATACAATGCGTGTTCCGGGGGAAGTGACCGGCCGACATCATATGAAAGTATGCCATAAATGATGAAAAAATACCATTTAAAGAGTAGGTCTAACTTTTTATTTTTACTTTTGGGCAATTCATTTTTTTTATTAAAACCAAACTAATCATGTATTGGTTATGTATCTTAAAAAGTTTT
Organism: Macrosiphum euphorbiae; assembly: GCA_949089665.1. Taxonomy (NCBI): domain Eukaryota; kingdom Metazoa; phylum Arthropoda; class Insecta; order Hemiptera; family Aphididae; genus Macrosiphum; species Macrosiphum euphorbiae. Next base: position 502,905 of record CARXXK010001098.1, read on the forward strand.
TAACATTTTGACGTACTTAATTTTTTTTATTATAAATCTATTTAATTGTTCTATTAACCAATACATAAGCAATTAAATCAGAGGTGTTCAAATTATTTTTAATACATTGAAAAAAGAAAATACTTTTTATCAAAATTTGGTATTTTTAAAAGTATCACTATGTTATGAATTGGTATTATTAAACATAGGAAGTAAGTAAGGATGTAGCAGTTAGTAAACAAATTAGAAATGTAGTATTTATAAAACATTTAGAATTACGAAATGAAATGATTATTGTAAATTAGTGTAAACAGGTACAATCCCGAAACTGCGAGTAAGCACTTTTTATATAGGAGGGATTGTCCTACATAAGTTTAGATATAAGGAACATTAAGATTGTAAGAGGATTAGTGGAGAATGAACAGTGCCATTGCCTGTATATGTTCAACTCAATAAACTTTATATCTGAAAAGACGTGTGTTTGGTACTTTATTTAATAAATCTATATTCAAACTCTACAAGTACGAGGCTACGGTCAACCGACTTGTAACAACTACAAATAATTTAGTATTTACTATACGGGTTAATTTTTAAATGTTTACTTTTTTTAATTTATTAAAAATAGTTTGCACATTTCTGGTTTAATAAATATGACGTCGGCCGGTCACTTCCCCCCGGAACACATTGTATAATTATTGTATATACTTTGTTCTTGGACGACTTAGGAGCGATGTACGTTTTTAAAAATACACAAAATAATAGTACGTGTCGAAGTATATTTTATTAGCATACATGTCTTTCCTTATACAAAAAAAATATAGACAAGGTTTCCGCATGTTATTAACCGATTGACTGACTGTCGAGATATTGCGAATTACATATTTGTATTATCGTTTCGATTCTAGAACATTCGACGGAAACACCAGACCGTTATCGAATCGGTTATCACTTATCCCGAAGACCCGGTAGGTGCTCCGCCGAATAATCTAGAATAGACGCTAACAATATACATTGAATAATAAATAATATCAATAATAGTCCTGATAGTTCATTGAACAATATTAGAAATTTTGAATATTCAATCATAATTAATGAATGTTTAGTGTTTCTTGGTAAGGGAATTTTTTTTTTTTGGTGACCATACCCATCGATATTAAATGTTTATTAAAATGTTGTACAATCGTGTATACTATGAATACCTGAAATAATAAAACCAACTGTTTTGTTTATGGAAACTGTCAAATCAATAAGGTTTGTTTAGCATATGTTGCATTTGTTAATTAAAAATGATTTATCAAATTGGTTTGTAGAATAAAATATGCATTTTCATACTCGTATACCCGTGTATCATGTATTATTCTATAAGTTTAGGCACTTACAGGACAACAGAGTAGTGGGTATACACAATAGGTACGCCTTATATACCCGTGTATACCCGTATATATAAACGGATATACCCGCGTATACGTACGCCCCACAACACCACTATATAATAATATAATATATTAGGTATATATACCAATAATTGTTATTAATACTATTATGTCTATATCGACATCCGAAAGTCGTATAATAATATGTTTACGTATTATATCATTGAGACGTGTGGATAACCTCAGTCCCTTTAACACTCAACGCCGGGATATAATAAATCATAATATATTGTAAAGGTATACCCTTCGTATAACAGTAAAATCTGTGTTTTCGCTCCTATATACATCAATATAATTTATATATCAGCTATAGACTACAATGCTACAATGTATACAATAAATGCCAACTCATAGAGGTACCTACATTACACAATATAAATGTGTTTATACAATATAGCAGATCTATTTATCTTCTATACTGCCTCACCCCACCCCTACTAACCTTCTATTTTTTACAGTAAATATATTAACTACGATAATTATTAATAACTTGATTGTGGATGCTTGTAACACAATCATATATAATATTGTTATGTCACAGATCATTCATTACCAGTACCTACAGTTTTTTTTCTTTTTTCAAACGTCCAACAGGTGTATTGATTTCCTTTGTTAGTAATTTGGATAGTTTTAAAAGTTAGGTAAAATTCACAATAAGTAGTACATTCACAGTAATATTATTATGAATATATCATATACCTTCTAACAATTAAAAAATGATAGAACGTTACGGTATAACAGTTATTGATGTACCTACCTATATCCATTTGGAAGTATAGTTAGTCAGATAGTATCTCATTTAAATTGTTTAATAAATTTCAATGTTTATTCAATTAAGTAAACATGTTACACGGCTTATTATGGTAGGTACAATGTACATATTGGCAGTGTATTAGCCGATAGCATCATATAATTCCGATTTACGACTCAGCTATAATTGTTAGTAAATTCATTATTAACATTTTTAATAAATTTATGGCATTTATGGCTATGCAAGGTGTTGAGTTATTATATACTCGTAGCTAGTATATAATAGTATATATCTACATACAATATACATGGCATAGAAGACATTATGTATATAAATATATAACATGTGTTGGGTACGTAGGTACGTACCAGGGGTGGCTCGTCGGGGGAGACTTATAAATAAAAATGTGTAGGAGTCATTTGAAATATACTTATTCTTTGTTTGCTGACTCCCAACAGTGTCAATCGTAACAATAATAATATATTATTGTAGTGTCATATGGGTTACAGGATGGTCGGAGGAATAAGCCGTGTATTATTATACGTAGGTGCTATTGAAACGGGTTTCAAGACAACATATCGGTTATTGTCACGACGATGTAGGCATTCCAGTGGAATAGAACTCCGTATAACATGGTATGATATAATGTGCATGCATTTATTCAGAAAATATAATATAGGAAAAATTAAAACATTTAACTGTGAACTATAATATTATGGTGTACGTATTGTATGTTATACTATAAGATATACGGATTCAGATCGCCCTCAAAGTGCATATTTTTGTAGAGTTTTTGAAATGCGGGGATGTTTTATAAATAATTCGTGAAATAGGGTGATGAATATAATATTTTCTGAGGGTAGTAACAATCGGTAAACGTATAACATGGTAGCAAATGCGTATTTAATAAAATATTTTCGTATTTATTATTAATTCAAAAATACAATTTATATTTAAAACAAAAATATATTTATGTACATATAAGTATACTGTCGTGCAAACGCTATTATAATAGATTTACAATGCTTATGTATTTTTTGGAAATTCAAATAAATAAATTCAATTATTTACATCAAAATTACCAAAATGTGATTAATATAAAATAAACACCCGCATTGAAAGCAGCGGTACAGAATAATTGGGTTCTCTATGTCTGCTGAATATAATAAATAAGACATTCTTAATGTATTGTTTAGGGTAGTTTTCCTTTTTTAAGCTGAAATAGCAATATAGACATTTTTAAAATGCAAAAATAAATCAAGTTGTCCATTTGAATTGAGTGCACTGTACAGTTAATTGGTGCATAGTTTATAAGTTTTATTTTTTATTCTCTGTTTTTTCACTTTAGTTGGCATGTTTATAATTAAATAATACAAATGTACTATTATCTTACCTACGCGAGGTGTGGACACAGTAATAACTAACAACAGTAATAACTAATACAACACTAAGTATACACTAAAACTAGTAATAATTATAATTTAGCAAATTAAATAAAACATATTTCCGATACCATAAGGTGGTTTAACGAAGCTATAGTCGATAACGAAATGAAACAAATCATAAATACTTACGCTTGGTCGTGAAAATAGCAATATTGAAATGCACAATGTACACTAAATGGAGTGGGGGAACAGGTTAAATAACCGGTCAGCACATAAACGAAAAATGCTGGTACCGTGATTCCAGATTTTACTATAATTTCTCATTAAAAAATTTGCGCGGTTAATTTAAAAACTTAATTTCGAACCGTACAATTTCGATGATTTTTTCCAACTTATTACGGATTGATTGAATCAGTAGATTATTAGTTAGGTCCAGTTAAAAAAAAAACACCAACATTTACACTGTTTAAATGACCAACTCCTGCTTTGAGTTACGTTGTCGCGCCGCCTCGTCGGTTACCTTTTTTGTTGTAAACTTGGCCCGGAAATGTTAGGTAATGAAATAATTAGATTGTAAGGTCAGCCGAGAAATTTAAGATAGTAAAAAAGGTCGTGGTAAACTCGGCCCGATAATTTTGACCAATAAAATATAATAAGCATGTATGTTATTACATGACATTATTCTACAAATTAATTTTATTTAAACGTTTTAATAGTGAAACATATTACTTACATTTTTATACAATTTTACATTTATATAACGAGTTTCATTATATGAATAATAATGTGAAAATGAAAATAATTTTTGGAGAATAAGGAGAATCACCTCCTCGTGGTGTCCCCTGGGTAATGCTAATTGGTTATCAAAAATATTATACGGATATTTTTATTCTGGCCTAGTTTTACGTCAACCATTTTTACCTTGAATAACCCGGGCCGCGTTTACACCTAAAAAATTTTTACCTGAATAAATCACTGGCCGAGTTTACAATCGCCCATATAAAACCATGCACAATCATATATTAATATATTATACCTAAGCCTATAATGTATGCATACAAAATGCATAATGTTATTTATACTACAGATAATAAAATAATAATGAATAAAATGTGTATAAAATGTTATTTAGGCTAACAATAAACATACATATATTCATCAATATGTGTTTTTTTTGTGAATTTATCTGCCACTGCCAAAGTGTCATGACTCAAGAGTCATGAGTAATGATGTTTATGGTACGTCTACGCACTACTTCAAAATAATAAATTACACTGACCTTTTACCTACCCACTATTTTATTGTTATATTTACATAATTCAAATTAATTAGACCATGAAAAGGATACCTATGTGGTAGAAAATGTTTTACATCAAAATTAATTTTTTGTCTAGATAGAATTTTTTATTCAATCAAGATTTTTTTCTATTGTACTTCGATTATTTTTTTATTAAATACAGTTATCAATTAAATTAAATTAAAAAATCTATAATTGATAAAAGAATCTATATTGAACAAAAAAACTTTAGTAAAAAACTGTATTGAATAAAAATAATCTAGGTAGAATAGAAAAAAATTTTATTGAATAAAATAGCCTGGTTGATTAAAAATTTATATTATTAAATTTTTTTATTCATTTAAAATTTTGTTTTTCAATTTACATTTTTTTTTTAAAGTGTTTTGCCAGCCGCCCACGTGAATTTTTTGTTTTTCGAGGGGAAGGAAGGTGAATTTTCAAACTAGGCTTGAGACTTCGTGCGAATTACGTGATAAATATCTGTATAGTTTGTTTATAGATTTTCCTGGGGGGGGGGGGGAGCTGGTAAAACGTACGTCACTGGCAGGTAATCGCGGCAAATCGTATGAAAATAATAAAATATATTATTATGGTAATCCACGTTACCGTTTGTTACCAAAAAATTGAAAATATTTGTAGGTTTATTCCGTGTTCCTTTTGTTGTTACTTGTTGTTCCGTGCCCTGATGTACCTAGGAACGATATGACATTAATAGGGACACTGCTTCGGAACTTCAACAGTTTGTAAACAGTTTGTAAAAATTTTTCGTAATTCATACGTGACACTGAACAATGTTTATTCCGGTATAGAACAACCGAATGCAAGTGTGGAATTCGTCTGTATTATATCTCTACTTTAATATTTAAAATTTATAATAAAAAAAAAATGGGCTCTTCGGGTAATTCCGATTGTAATTGTATAGTTGAAAAATCACCATTTAAACAGTCTGGATCAAATAGTAATATTGGCACGATGAATGTAATTTGCTATTTAACTTAAAAAAGTGGGTAAGCTTATGTCAATTTGCTGGGAGGTAGGTTCCGTCAAATCGGTCACTGTAATGAATGGTATTACATTTGAATTCATTGATATAGTGTATTATTATATGTACGAAAAACGATTCTGAGTTAACTAGTTAAGACGGTCTGTCAGCCAAGGACATTGTACCTATATTAAATTTATATATATTATTATTATTATTATTACTATCATTATTATTATTATTAATACTATAGCCTGTAAATTGAACTAATATTGTTTTTATATAATAATTATTGCTCGGATTTCAATGCATTTGCATTTTTTTTTTTGTAATGTCTTACTCAATGCTTTCCAAGCTACAATTTTGTTTCCAGCACTCCGTTTTCTAAACACACAATTGTCTGGTTGTCTTGGGTATTTTTTGCATTTTTAGCTGATTTTATCCTTTTAGTGCTTTTTGACCCATACAATTTTATTGACATTTATAGAAAAAAAAAACCCTAAAAAAGAAATCGATTGCAGGCTATTCATGTTGTTGTATTCAAGTGAACTTCAAACGCTCATAAAAATTTAATTTGATTTTCCAGTAGACATATTTTATTTTGTTTTAGGTAGACACGTTTATGAGAAATCTTATATTAAATTTTCAAATCTTAGATCAAAAAATTGTTTTTAGTAAAGAAAAAATAGTAATTATTGCTACAAAGCAGTTGATATTCCAGACGCGGTCGACGATTTTCGATGACGGTAGATAATAATTTAACATTATTTGTTGGAATATTAACATTCATAGAGACTCACAAAAATTAGTAGGCATACTATAATAATACATAATGTATGAATATTTCATAATAGCCGGGACGGATAAACATTATTCATAATGGCTAGGCCTGGACAGGAAATATCTTAGAAAAAATACCATTATTGTCATAATTGACTAGCAAATATTCACAGTTAATAGATACCTGTGTGACAGGGTTAATAGATATTAAATTTAGAACTCTATATTATATTTTAACAATTTATTAATGATAATTCTTTATATGATAGAAAAATTCAACCGATTTATTCATTTCTACTATATATTAATTACAGACAATTTTTTTATAAAATCGACATTTTGAAATAACTACTTATGTGAAATATTAATTTTGGCACTAATTACGTGTCATTTTGACGCGATTCGCGTAATGGCAGTTTGAATTCAAAGCCGCGCTGTGGCTTTTCAAACAAATCGCCAATCGACGACGGACGACGCCGGAGCGCGACACCCGCGCCAGGAACCGTCGGCCGGCCGTTTTATTTTAGGTTTACAATGAATACGTATTTTTATTTATAAAATATGCTACCCTTAAGGTTTCAAAAACATGTGCCACCCTGAGCGGTCAGACGGGTTACACCTGCCTTCCACCGGCCTCGGGATCGGGTAAGGTTGACATGAAATAAAAAATGTACACTGCGATAAAAGAACATTTTCGGTTGGTCTAATTCACACACTGACTACCCTCTCCCTCCCACTAACTAGTTATGTAACAGTTCGAGAAAATCCTGACTACAAGCGTCAAAACATTTATTCAGTGCGTATCCAGCATTGCACCCTGTTACACTTGGTTTTATCGCTCGACCCGTCTTCAAATACTATTATAGTGAATTTTATTTTCAGTGTTTATTATACCAAGTTCATACTTGTTATTTTTTTCTTACCTTTACTTAAACATTAACAATAATATGTTTAAATGTGGAAAGTGTGGAACGACCTTCGGCTATAAACGCAATTTGAAGAGACATGAAGGTACACACTTAGGGATTCGATTTCGATGCCCCATTTGCCCAAATATGTTCAGTAAACAGTATAACGTTAAAAGACATATTAAATACGTTCACAGTGAGTACATACATAAATATGTTTCTGATAATTAATTGTATATTAACATTGTATTAATTACATAGAATGTCTTCACGTTCCTGCACACGACAAACCTAACGTGATTGAAATTTCTCCACAAGTATATGTTCCCGATTTATCGGCTGGGCCATCAGATGTGCATTTTAGACATGATGGTGATAGTTATAATGATGTATGTGTTGCTGCGACGGAGGAATCCGAAAATGTGGATGCAATACGAGGTTGGTATATTTTATTATTATATAAAAATGGCCGCCAAACTTTTTTTCCAAAAAATAGGAGTTCTCTAACTGGTATTCAACATCATTCTATTACATTTGTGTTAGGTAATTATATCTATATTTAATATTCAAAAATGCAAGCCAGTTTCTGAATTTGGGTTGTAAAATATAAGTATGTATACTCGGACCGACCAAAATTCGTCCGTTCTCTCTCATTCCCGTTCATTTACTGTGGCAACTAGGTGGTAGAGTGAGAGAAATACCGCGGAGGTCAATCAGTTGGATGCGCAAAGGAGTAGCGCTCTTAGAGTGGCCCGACTATGGTTCCCCGTGGTTAGATGCATTCAGAACCCCTCGACTCAGAACAGGCAAGGGGTGCCCAACCATTTCAACCTGCGGGCCATAATCGAAATTTTTATTTATATTGCGGGCCGCATGTAATGGATTATTTCTTTATCATACACTACATTTATATATAATTAATATGATATGATATTTTGTCATTCTTAAAACCTTATTTAAATATAATTTTTTTTTATACCTATAGAAATTTCTAATTTTATAAAATAGTCACAGGCCGCAGGTTGGGGGCGCCCTCCTTACACGAAACATATTTGGTTCCGACCGTTCAGTAGAAAAATTAGTCACTTACAGTGATTCTAGTTTTCCAATACATAAGTAAAAAATGCATATATATATATATGTATAGTAAGTATAGTATACATTAGTAACAGTTCAAAAGAGGGTAATTAGGAAATCTACGTTTTCCGAAAATATAAGCCATGTGACATATCAAAATATATTAGGTTTCCGCAGGGATAATTTATGATAAATTAAAAAAAAAAAACAAAAATTAATAATTTTAAATATTATTTTAGTTGAATAAGTGGACAAATAAATAAAACAATATGATATTAATAAAATATTATAAAATATTAAAATAATCAAACTAGATATCAAAATACTAAATAATTATTAAATAAAAAATAAAATATTTATACATATAAAAGTTTAATTTAATTATAATATAATAATTAATACTTTTTGGGATATTATCTTTATCAATTGTTACTTATCAATAAAATCATAACCGAGGTTAGGTTAGAAAAAATAATTGACATTGAATTTCAGTTGTGATTGTATCGTGTTTACTATGTTTACCAAATTATTTATTGTTATAATATAGTATGCCTAAAAATAGCATTATCGGTATAACCACCACCCTTCTTACATAAAAATTGATATGCGACTGTCTTATATTGTTTTACTATAGGTTCGAAAATAAAAAACCGATACCTGATAAACCGATAGTACAAATATCGGTCCACCTCTACTAATATAATCGATTAATTACTTCAGAAAAAACAATAATCAATTAATTGAAAACAAATGTAATACCAAGTCAGATAATTGTTCATTTAAATATTCAAATTAATCAATTATGTAAATTCATACAAAAAATATTGATAAAAATAATAATTATATTACCAGCTCTAAAAGTTGTGATATCATTCTTAATAATGTCTAGGAAGCATAGATATGTTTAATGTTAAAAAAGTCTGTTAATAAATGAACTTAGTATGGTGGCTTAAGTTAAAATTTAAAATTAAGAGGATGTCAGCGAACTATTTGTTTTCTCTCAGCACAACATAGACAAAACGCATTTAGGCACAATCGTTTTTTCAATGTTTTTAAATAATCTTAGAGTAAAATCACCCATTACAAAAAAGATAGAGAATATAATTTTTGAGGGAATGACAGATCAATTTGTCTAAATATTGTCTCAAAATAATTTAAACATAATTTCACTTTTTGTTTATTTTAAAAGTCGAATTAAAAGTCAAATAACAATAAAATATAAAATCGATATGTCATTCTCTCAAAAATATTATTCTCCATCTGTTTTGTAATGAGTGATTTCACTCTGAGATTACATAAAAACATACCAAAAATTATTCTGCGTTAATACGTTTTATCTATGTTACACGTGGGCCAGAGAGAGAAACATCCTCTTAATTAATATAGTATAATCAGTAGGTTCATATTATTATGGTCTACTATCACTGCAATTTGAAATAGTGTGTTGCTAATCAATTGTTTTAAAGTCACCAAGTTAAGTTAAATTAGTAGCAGGCTATAGCATAATAGACAATGCAAATTAGGTAATAAATGTAGAAGTTATTAAATTAATGCACTAATGAATATATAAATATAATTCCATAATACGTCATAATGTCACTATTTCCAATATACAATTTTAATAATTTTAATATTAAAAAAAATAGTGAACAATAAAATACAAAATACAAATTCAAATAAATAAATGTACTGTTAACGAGCTTTTTATTAAATAATTGTTAAATTAATATATAAATATAATTAAATACAACTTGCACACAACTTTGGTTCATCAATCATTACCCATTTAATTAGTTACCTAATAAATCCATTACGTAAATGTTGATACATAGTCGATAGATTCCGATATGATAATCGTATATTTTGGGTGATACCAAACAACCTATTTTCCGACCTATCGTTATGTGTAAAAAAATATATATTGATTCAGGGGGAAATGTCTCGGTCCAGGAGGCAGTGGAGGGTTTAAGAGAGGGGGGGGAGGTTCCTCGGGGTTTAGCTATTTATTTTTCTAAGACGAGTATTATGATAATATGGTTATTTAATATTTATGGACATTTGAATGCTCTGAATGGCTGGCACAGAGAACTCGGGCAGTCGGGCTTTACCTGGAGTATCTTTAAAATAATACAACTATATAGATCTCTGCCCGCTGCAATCCGCATACTCGTCCACCGTGGAAGACCACGTTCTGTTTGCCCGAGCTAATTTCTGATGGCTTTTTCGTTCGATGCGGACCGCGGACGGGCCACTGGCGAGTGGTGGTCCGTGGTTGATAGTAATATTGTTATGTCTACACAATAATATTGCCAATTATTATCCAAATTTTTGAAATTCAGTTGAATTTTGTAAAAATTCTAACTTCAGACGCTAATAAAAAATAATTGGAAATTTAAGCTCAACTCTGGAATATTTTGGCTGAATTTCCAAGTTTTTTATTTGCTGAAAAATTGTTAATTGACAATAGTTTTCTTAAAAGATTAATTTTAGTAAAAAATATTAGGTAGACATAAAGCTGGTTGTTTTGGCATTTAATCTGGGAAATCAATTATTTCGACTAGTTATCTAATATTTTACTCTTGGAATTTTTAATTATATTATTAAACTATTTAAGGCAACCAAGTAATAACATAAAGTAAAAACTATAGAAAATAAATTCAAACATGTTAAGATAGAAAACTTGTTCTGAACAACATCGTTGGGTATTATGATACAGGTTAGAAAAACGTTGTTAAAAAACGTTTTTATTTTGTTTTTATTGTTTTAATTTTAAAAAAAAAAATGGTTTTTTCCAACCTTGAATATATAAATAGTATAATACAATTTTAATCAACATTTTATAACACATAACATTAATAAAGTGAAATATTTTGGGTGATTCCACGTAAAAATTATAAAATGTGGTAGGTAATACGGTATGATAATGTTCAATTATAAACTATATAATCGATAAGATACTATACGATACCATTATAGTTGATTATGAACATTATCATTAATTTCATAATAAATTTATATAATATATTAACCAGAACTAAAACATAATTTTTACGTATAATCACCCAAAATATTTAATTTAATTTCAATTAATATTAAATTACCTATTTTCAACATGTTTTAATTTTAATTTAATTTTATAATTCTGATTTATTGGGCGTATTATAGTATTTTTTTTTTGGTATTGTGTTTTAATTTTTTATTTTTGCTATAAATATACTTATAGATTTATTATAATTGTTTTTTTTTACGTCAAATTGTCCCTACGTTGAAAACATCCACTTTTAAACGGCTATGCCCATTGGTCCTAGACACTTAGAACATTTAAAATGTCCAGAATGTTGGCCTCTTTGTAACCAACAATTTTTTATTGATAATTTCTAAATATGATTAAATGATTTTTAGAATAAATGAATTTCAGCTAAAGTATAAGAAATTAAATTAATTTATGTTTTTGAATTTCTTGCGATTATAATTTTTATTAATTTACATTCCTTTGTATAATATAGGTACATTTTTTTGGAGATCAATCGCAGAAATTCATATTCCTGCGATATATCGGATCATTGATGGTCAACGGATAGAATTTGTAGCTTCGCGGATAGCTGAAATTCAGCTACTTAATGTCTATTTAAAACATTTACATTCAGATATATTTACATGCACATCAGTAAGATGGAAATATATCACTAATTATGAAGCAATTACCCTAAATGAAATTAATGAAAATACCTATTTTTCGTTTGGGAGAGAAAAGTTCATCGCGGGAAAAGATCATATTGTCCATTTAGATGATGTTCAAGAATTTTATACATTCATCGAAGTCTGTTATAATAGATTACTGTGCAAATATAAAAAAGGGCACCAAGAAAAATGTGGTTTTATAATAATTAACTCTGAATACGTAGTACCATATTGTATGAAAGATAACCAAAAATATGTTCCGCTATTCTACTTTGAAGCTATAAAAGAAAACCTAATACAAAAAGCTATAGAAATAGAAAATTGGAACTTGGCCTATCTTAAGTTCTGCTGTATAATCCAGGGTATCGATCATACGTTGTATTTTAGTGACTCTTGCACAGTTACCAGTCTTGACGATATACAGAAATTGTTTACACTAGAAACAAGTTTTGAGAATTATTGGCCACCAAATAATTCTCATCTTTTGATTAATCAGAGTTCTTCTGTCCTTGCCAATCTATCAGGTGCCTGGATCGGAGCACCCCCTCAAGTAGTACCTTTGAAAATGCTATCCATCGCACTTGGAGTGTACCAGCTCCAGTAATACCACAGACTGTGCAAGTGGTGATGAATACAGATCAAAACGGATATCCAGCAAACAAAATGATATGAATCATGTACTGAGTACATTAACTTGCTTTTATATTTTTGGTTCTTTAAAAACTTGTTGCTTTTGTTTTTCACAACATAATATATAATATGTATAGGTAATTAATTATATATGCCTAACAATATTTTTAGTATTATCTATTAAATATTAATAAATAATGGATCTATAAAGTATAAATAAATAGGTAGTTGTATACAATAGGTTAATTATATATTTTATTAAAAACAAAACTGTATATATATGGAAAAATCAAAAATGGTTTATACGAATTTTGATTTTTTTATTAAATATTATTTTATGACTTCAACAACAAATAATGGAATCATGAATAATGATAACAAATAATTATAAAATGTGTTTCCTCCTTTATAAAATGTTGTCAACTTATTTATTTCCACGTAATTTTTAGTGAAGACAGGCAAGTATAGTACTGGTAATAGTATTGGTACAAAAAAAGAATTTTGCCGAGTTCGAACACCCGAATCTCAGATATACTACTCTTAAAAGTAAAAATAAGGTTATAAATGTGTTAATTGCGAGTTTTAAAGTTTAAGATAGAAAACCATACAAAATATAATGTGTACAATAGATATTAGGTCGTCGAGTCAATCGAGAAACAAAAAAATGGTTAGCTAATCATCACCTCTCGGAAATGCCTAATTTGGTATATAAATGTACGTAGGTATTAAAGGTACCTATAGTTATGCGTATTACAAACAGACTTGGGTAAAATACTTTTTAAAAGTATTTCAAATACACATTCCAAATTCAGAATATGTATTCGATTACTTTATGATAATTATATTCTTAAGTATTTCCAATACTTCACAAAAAGTATTCTAAATATTTTTCGAATACTTTTTTTTAGTAGATTTAGATTTCAGTAGTAAAAATATTTATATTTTCAATTCTGTGTTTATAAATTAACATTTTTTAAATCTCGATAATACACACCTATCTAGCTATCTATTAGTTATAAATTATATTCAAATTAATATAGTAAATAAGTAATAATTAGTACCTATGTAAGAAAAAAGTATTCCGACGACTGTACTCTGAATAAAGTATTCAAAAAGTATTAGGAATACTGTATTCGGAATACTACCCAATTTGTTTCCAAATAATTTATAAAAAGGTGACCAACTAGATTCATTTTCCCATCAAACAAGATACTGAAGTTGAAAATTGAAGCATCATTTCGACTAATTATCGTCTACACAGCCAACAAAAAATGTTTGTTTGTTTTAGATTCTGAGCGGAGCGATGAATGTATTGGTTTTACAATGATGTATGTTTTTATATTTTTATATTTTTTTTTTGTGTCTGTCATCACGTTTTGGGACAGTAAAAGTGCTTCGATTTTCTTGAATAGTACCTTTTCTGATAGGAAAGTGAATCTAGTTGGTACTTTGGGGGGTCAAAAGTAAACATTTTCCAGTAGTTTTCACAAGCGCCGGGAAAAACAACATAAAAATTAAGGAAAAACGGGAATTTTTACGCAAAATCGATTTTCCAAAAAATCGAATTTGGTTATTGGTGTAACTTTAAAACAAATGACCGTAGATACATGAAATTTTCACTGGTTGTTTATATTTGCATTTTCTATACACGATAACATTTTCAAAATATTTTGATTTATTTTGAACTGTTTAGGGACATTTTCATTTTTCATTTTATTTTAGTTTTTTTTCTAGAAATATCAATAAAATTTTATTTGTTGGTTGGGAAAGCTTGAAAATTTAATAGAAGGCTCCTAATATGTTGTTTCAAAGGCAGATGAAAAATATTAAAAATCCTTAGTCACAATTTTTTTTTATAAGCATTTAAAGTTCAAAAATTGACAAAATATGGAAAAATCACGAAAATTAGCAAATTATTTTGAGTTAAGAATTCGTAAAAATTTTTCTTTTTAAATCTAAGATTTGAAAATGAAACACAAGATTCCTTATAAGATTATCTACCTTTATCAATAAAAAAATCTCTACCGGACAGTCAAATTAAATTTTTATGAGCGTTTGAAATTCAAATTTTTACAACATTGGATTTTCACTCGATTTCTCATGTAGCGATTTCCTTATTTTGTTGTAATTCAAAAACGAATAACTGTAGATACATGAAAATTTCACTGAATGTTTATATTAGCATTTCATATACACCATACAATTTTGAAAATATTTTGACTCTTTTTGAGCTGTTTATGGACATTTACAGCTTTCAATTTTTTTTAGTTTTTTTTTCTATAAATATCAATAAAGTTTTATCTGTTGGGCCAAAAAGTGTAAAAATTTAATACAAGGCTCCTGATATATTGTTACAATATCAGTTGAAAAATATTAAAAATACATAGGCACGATTTTTTTTTATAAGCATTTAAAGTTGGAATTTTGACAAAATTTATCAAAATCTCGAAAATTATCAATCGTTGGAATTAAAAAATTATAAAATGTTCAGTTTTTATAACTAAGAGTTGAAAATTTAAAACAAAGATTCTCTTAAATAATTCATACTGTAACCAAAAAATCTAAAAAATATATAAACACACTTATTTTTTACAGACATTTTAATTTCAAATTTAGACAAAATTTCATATTTAAATCAAGAATTACGATTTTAGTTATTTTGTTGTGATTGAATAATACTATTCGTGGGTACTTGAAACTTCTAAAGTGTACTATTATATATCTATGATAGTATCACGGTTTTTGTTGATGTATAACGCGTTATAAGTATCTAATGGATATTGTGATATGATTAATTTGGAATTTATTATAGGTACCTATTATAGGTCAATTTTTTGTTTAATACCATAGATATGTATATAATATGCCTTATACATAGACTGACATACCATCACCGCTCAGAATCGTTTTTCTTATACAATGATATTATATCATTGAATTCAAATTTAATACCATCCATTATACAGTGACCCACTTGTAACCTACTGTACAGCAGAGCGACACCCACTTGCCCACCTTTTTTTTTATGCTTTTAAAAACTATTGTAATACTCTTGACTAGAGATGTAAAATCTACGTAAATTTTTTTTTGGTAATTTACCGAGAAAAATTTACATAAATTTACCGTAAATTTTGATCATTTTGGTATGTTATCATAGGTAACCCAGAAACTCCTCTTTGCCGCATTCCTATGAACTTATAATTATGGTAGCATTTATTTCTAGTTCTAATATGTGTAAAAAATACTAAAATTATGTATAGAACATTTAAAAATAATCAGAGAAGTTTAACCGATGCCTCAAAGCCTTGAAATGTTTAACATTACTAATATTTTAAATGTGGTTTATTATCTATATCTGTGATAAAATCAAATTTATATTAATTTCCATAGTAAATTGATCGTATCAGATATTCTGATCTGTATTCGTATGTTTAATGTTATGTAGTATAGGTACTATATACACTATCAGTGGTTGTGGACGTTTTACATTTTATAATATAAACTATTCCATTTTATTAATATATTATGACTAATGAAAATTGTCCTCATGAAGACGTTTAATTTGAGGTGCCACATGCTTATTTTTTTGGTAAATTTACGAGGTAAAAATTTACCGAGCTTACATCTCTACTTTTGACCCCCTAAGCTACTAACTAGAATCTAGTGGTTCCCGACCTTTTCTAAACGTGACCCTACATCTTAAATTTAACTTTTGGTGACCAAAAAAAAAAATCATAGTTGCAAACTCAACATTAATTTATTAATTTTATTATTATCATCTTAATGGCAAATATGTATATTAATTATATCTATTTATTAAATATTCATCTATCTAATCTGAAATACTTAAATTAAATAAATTAAACTAACATTTATTATAAAAATGAATTTATTAATTTATACTTAATCTTAATGACTTCCTTGATGGTGAACACTTTCCACAAGTTGTTCAATGTTTGGATGTATATTCGTTTAAAGTGCACATCACATATCGGGTTGAGTGTCAACTCTCAATAGGTTTTAATATAAGAATATTTCAGGATTTTTTTTTTTTTGAAACTATTTTAATAATATGTAGGTAAATTGTATGTAATAATTTCGCAACCCACCATAAAAACCTCGACGACTCAAATTGGGGTGCGACCCGAGGTTGGGTATCTAGTTACTAGATTTACCTACTTATCACAAAATATACTGTTGAAGAAAATCTAAGCATTTTTATTTTCCTAAAAGGAGATGACAGACACAAAAAATAAATTAAATAATTAAAAAACACATACCTATCATTGTAAAATCAATACATTCATCATTTCATCGATCCGCTCAGAATCTAATATGCTTAAACTTGCCTTTTTAAAGTAAGATCTACACGTGACCTGCATTTTGGTGAAAAACATGCCCTATAGGAAAAACACTCACGCCTCGAAAAGTGAGCAGATTTCGATGATTGTTTTTTTTTAAGCGAAACACATTTTACAAGTCGTTTTGGACTTGGATTTTCAAAATTGTATTCAATTTTTAAGTGAGTCATAACTATGAGTATGTTAAACTTTATTATTCGAAAAATTAAAATATCGTAAAAACCAACATGAGAACACAGAAAATGTTCTTACATTTAAGTTTGATAATACGTCAATTCACTCTAATATTTAATACAAAGTTGAACTGCTGGACGAACGTTTTGTTATTATTGTTCGTTAGGAAGACGATTAGATAAGTATCTTAAAAACATATTATTATAAAGTGAAAGATTAAAAATATTAAATGTTCAATACGAGCTGTATAATATTTTCACCGATTAATTTTAAAAATATATAGGAAATAAATTTAAATTTGTGCATAATATTAAACGAATGTATATTTTTTTCCCCGGGATCCGGGTGAATGATTCCTAGTTCCTAGATACATTTTGAACGATAATATTTGTAAGTTATTAAAATTAAAAAATATTATTTTAAAAGGTATAAGTTTTTATTTTATTTACTGTGTGTAGAATGTTCGATATTGGTATGTAAAATTCAGTTTTAAGCACACAAAACAAAATTTATTAAAAAATACTGGAAAAAACTACATCATGGTCGAATATGAAATCGTAAATTTGATGGTATAGCAATTTTAAGAACAAATTTAAAAAGTGATAACAATGTAAGAATATTGACTTGTTCTCTGTGTGGAAAAACTATTATTGACAAAAAAAAAATTTACACATTAAATTATACATAATAAAAATTCTATCCGTCATCCGCGACCTAATCAATCTAGTTCATCTGCCAGTGGTGAAGATTTAAATTCCAAATTGTCATGCTATAAAAAAAAAAAACTTAATTCACATAAGTTTAGAAAAGAAAGTTAGGTCCTTTGTTTGCTAAAAAATTATGGGGAAAAAAACGAGAATTAGAAAATGTTAATTTAGATTTAGTATAAAAAAAAATTAATACTATACAACTTAAATTTAATTTATAATTTATTTTATGCTGAAGAAGAAAAAACCGAAAAATATGCTGTTCAGGAATCAATTGAAAGTTCAAGTCAAGATATACTAAATATAAAAATAATACAACAACTTATAATAGATTATAACACTGAAAAATGGCAAAAGGTACTAGAAACTTTCTATATTTAATTATAATTTAAAATTACCTATTTCCTTGAATACATTCTAAATACAAAAATATTAACTTCACACCTAATATAATATATTTGATTCAATATATCGGATACATGGTATAAGTATGTCCAGCATATGAAAATGCGTTTGAGATATGCAGCAAAATGTTCTTACTGTGTAAATAGTGACATGATGAATATTCGTAATAATTCATATATTAACTTTGTTAAAAAACTTTGTTTTCAAAATTGACAAAATAATAAATTGTGACATAGTTTTGTAATGATTCTTAAAAAAATATTTATCTTATATTATATTCTTAGTAACTATGATCCTCTAGGAATTGTTATGACTTGTGAACGTAACTATATTGTAGTATTTTTAATTGCAATTTTTTTTTTTTTATTTTGTTTTTAATGATAATTACCACTTAACAATTTAAACAAATAAGTGTTATATCTAATAACACATTATAAGAGTAGTTATTAAAATATTACTGTAAAGCACAGTAAAGAAAATTTTCTGTTTTCAAAGAAGTGTAAATACCTACCATGTAATTGTATTAATTCAGAATTGGTGTTAACCTAATATATTTTGTTTTATTAATATTCATAAATAAAATACTTAAAATTATGAGAAGTGAATAATAGAATTTTAGAAAGGTAAAGACAATTAACTTGAATAAAGATTTTTAATATTAATTTTTCAAAATTATTCTTCAATGGTTAAAAACATATTTTTTGTTATTTTATAAATGTTTTTTGAGTGGGAATAATATGAAATTTTTGTTTATATTTATTATTCACTATTGTTTTTAAATATTACAATAAAACATAAATATTTGTATATTTTTTGGTTTAGTTAAATGTTTGTTAATACTTACACTTCACATTGTACACTTTAGTTTAAACATTTAATATCGTATAAGTAAAAACACAAGTACGAAGTACATGATCTGTAATTGATTTCCAAAAAAAATACCTATATTAAACAAAAGAATGTAAATTAATAAAAATTTTCTTCACATGAAATTTAAAAACATAAATTTATTTTATTTTTTAAACTTAAGCTGAAATTAATTTTTACTAAAAATCAATTAATCATATTTAGAAATTATCAATAAGAATTTTTTATTTTTTTTTATATGTTTAATGAACCTATAAATTATAATACGTAGTAAACTATTATAGATAGGTTATAGGAATCATCCCTCATCGCTTATCAGTCATCATGTTATCTTGTTATTATCAGTATTTTTATAAAAATATTGCCATCAAATTTAAATTTAAAATGGCTCTTAATAGCTCAAAACAAATCAAACTACTTTGAAAATGTTATAAAACATAGAAATTGATAAAATTATATCGTGTAAGTTTCAAGTATATACAGTTATTTTTCTTTAAATTACAACAAAATAAGAAAATCTCTAATTGATAAAACGAATAAATGACCAATGTTGTAAAAATGTGACTTTAAAACACTCATACAAATTAAGTTTAACTTTCCAGTAGATATTTCTTTTTTTGAGCATTATATTAAATTGTCACTCTTTTTGACCCAACAAATACAATTCAATTGACATTTGTAGAAAAAAAACAAAACCAAATGAAAATTGAAAATGTCCGTTAACAGATGTATAATTAATGTTACTGTTAAAACTGTATGGTAGAAAGCCTATGCTAATATAAACGTTGAGTGAAAAGTACGGTCACTTGTTTTAGAGTTACACCAAAAACCAAAATCAATTTTATCGAAATCCGATCTTACGTAAAATTCCCGGTTTTCAATAATTGTTTTTTGTTTGTCCCGACGCCTTTGAAAACTAGGTACTTTGAACTTTAACCTCTTCAATACACCAACTAAATTTCTTCCCATCGAAAAGGATACTGGAGTTGAATATCGATGCATTATTTCGACTACTTATGGTGTACATCGATACAAAACAAATATATTTATTTATTGAATTTATTTTTTATTTCCGTGTCTATTACCACCATTTGGGGCAGTAAAACTGATTCGATTTTCTTCAACAGTATCTTGCTCGATGGGGGAGTAAAAAATTTGGTGCATTCTAGAGGTGAAATTCGTGAATTTGGCTGGGAAAATGGCGTGAAAATGGCTGGGAAAAACAACGTAGAGTAACCTGGGATATTATGGCTCATGGGGAAAAATTAACTATTGTACATAAGTAATTTAATAATTGCTATCTGGTCAAACATTTTTGTTATTATGATTATGTTATCATAGCCAAATGTGATAAAACATTTTTTTCAGCAATTGATGATGTTTTGGCGGCAATACGAGGTAAAATATTAATTGTATTCGTCTGATGTAATATTTAACTAGTATAGAAGTAATGATGTGTACTATATAACGACACGTTAGATTTTGCTTTTATATATATTCGTTTAGTACAAGTAGGTGACTAAACGTCAATACTAGTAAAATATTAATATGATAACAACTGAATAGTGAATATACTACAATACTGATTATGCAGAAAATCATATTGGGGTAAAATGGCTTAGTGGGTTTTGGGGTAAGAGTGCTCAATATTTCTTATGTGATAATTGATTACCTACTTTTATAAACATTTAATTTTTCTACCTAGAAATTGAATTAATTATATCTATTTATTTATTATTTTATTTAAACTAATAGGTACATTATATCTACGATGTATCAACAAATGATTAAATGATATTATGTAATATTTATTGAATAATTATAGGAACTCAAAAAAAATATTTCGACTTAGTATTTACTACAAATACTGTATTAATTATATATTATATTAGGAACTATTATATTATGCATGCATATTATATATATTTATAACCTATTATTTGATAAAAATAAAATATATAACATTCTTTAATAAAATAGATTTTTATGAATTAATTTAGCATGTGGCCTATTACCAAATTAGGTGCGCACTTTTACCCAAATAATGGGGTAAAAAGACGCATTTGTTATAATTTCTAATTATTCAGAATTTTTGATATTTGCTTTGGTAAAATCAAATTTTGACCTAAAAATTGAAATCTACGTAATATTTATGATAGGAAAACAATATAACAATATTTCTAAAAAGTGTATGCTACCACATACCAAATGTTAAATGTTAGGTGCGCCATTATACCCCAGGTAACTCTACAAATTAAGGAAAAATATAATTTTTACAAAAAAATCAGTTTTCCACAAAATTGATTTTGGTTTTTGGTGTAACTTTAGAACAAATGAACTTATATACATGACATTTTCACTGTTCTTTGATATTTGTATTTTCTATACACGATAAAATATTCAAAATGTTTTGAATTGTTTTGAAATGTTTATTAACATTTTCTGTTTCCAATTTATTGTATTAGTCTTTTATCTATGAATGTCAATAAAACTCTATTACTTATTAGTTGGGCAAAAAGCTTGCCAATTTAATACAATGCTCGTAATTTAATTTATTGTTACGTTGATATTTGAAAAATATGAAAAATCTATGGTCACAGTATTTTTATAAGCATTTACAGTTGTAATCTTGACAAAACACGTAAAAATAACGAAAATTAGCAAATTATTTTGAGTTGAGAATTTATAAAAATTTTTCTTTTTAATTCGATTTTTTAAAACTTAATACAAAATTTCTCATGAGTTTGGCTACCTTTTGAAAAAAATATCTCTACTACAAGCAAATTAAATTTTTTATGTTTAAAGTTTATATTTTAAAAACATTGGATATTCACTCGATTTCTCATGTAGCGATTTTGTTATTTTATTGTAATTCAAAAACTAATAACAATAATAACTGTAGATACGTAAACATTTCACTGAATGTTTATACATTCATTTTTTATACACCACAACATTTTGAAAATATTTTGAATCTTTTTGAGCTTTTCAAGAACTTTATTAGTTGTTGACCAAATCAATTTTCGTGTAACCTGTATATTCAATATGAAAAAAAAAATATGGTGTTAGAAAACACTATAAATAGTTTTAATAACTAGAATATCTACAAATTGTATCACATAATTTTAGTTCACAGTTCAAAATATTATAGGTTATAATATATATTATAATGTCATAATATAACATACCTATCTACATATTTTTTGATTATTACAAATATCGATCATGATTTTTCAAACATAATACTGGCCATTAAAAATTGTATGATTTGTTCGGACCATTTTATTTTTAAGTTTTATATACTTTTTGGCATATTATACGTCTACTTAACTATTTTAAAAGAAGGATGATTGTTATTATAAAATTATGGTTTCTTTGTTTAATAATAATTGGTATATTATATTAATTGTATACTGTTACTTGATTTTTTCACTAGTGGAGTTTACATGAACCCAATTTTACCTGTTTTATTTTACATTAAAAAAAGGTATTCATGGAGGTTAGATGGAGTTTAAGCTCTCGTTGCTATCCGGCACACGTATGGGTACAAATAAATACACAGTTTTGGTACACCATATCTATAGAAAAATATCATGTTTGGGTACATTGGTATTAATATAAGACACTAGAAAAATAATATGTTAATACTTCATCATTAATTTTAAATTTTTAGAGTCTATTAGCTTTCTTTAATGCTTTGGTTTCGGGCAGTTACGTAGTTCTTGTCGTATAAGTTTATTTGGCTTCACGTTAAGATCAGTAGTTGCTTTGCACTTTTAAAAAGTGATATCACTGATTGTTCAACTAATTCATCATGATTATGTTCTCCGTTTATTGAAATCACCGTTTTTAAATTGGCAGTTAATTTTTCGCAGTTACAGTAGACTTACGATTCGTGGCAACGAAACATTGTAGTCGTATCTTTGTTTTTTTCTAAATTCACTAAATTATAACTGTCAAAGCACTTTTTCACACGTCGGGGTCTCAAAAACATGGGACATAGATATAATACTACAATACTACAATATCGATACTTACAAGGAATACAATAAGCTTATAAAGATATTGCCGATTATAAATCCAAATCGGATCTGAACGTTGAAATGTTGAAACATTTAATTAGTTTCATAAGCATTTAGTTAGAGATAGTTAATCGTATGGCAATTAGCGTATGCACCCAAACTTGCTATGTGTTTGTGTACCCAAATGTTTTCTACATTTACAGGTAAAAATAATGCTATGTACCCAAACGTGCTGCACCCTGATCACTCAGTATATTTAATTATGTTTAAACTAATTCTTTGAAATCATATTATAGTAAGTACCTATACTTAATCATTTAATATTTATAAATTTAAAAAGTTGCACGCTAATTTCTTATGTTTGTAGACTGGATATTTTTAAAGGAACTAAAATATACCTAAAATATATATACAAGGTGATTTTTTTATCATTGAACTTTCATTATTTCAAAAAGTATTAATGTTTAATAAAATATTTTTTTACATAGTTTCAAGTTGTTAAAAAAATATATTTTTTTTAAAAATTATATTTTTAAATATTTTTTATCCTTTTATTTTTTTTATTTTTTTTACTTTTTTGAATGACAACATGTAATTTTAATTTTATATTCAAAAACAGAATATTTTTCTGATTATTTTAATACATAAAAATTGAATTTAGGGCAAGTAGTTTATGAGTTATAAGAATTTAAAGTTTAGATGAGCGGAGTAGAGTGGTACGGGGTTACCCCACGAAATGTTTGTCCACTACTCCGCTCATCTAAACTTTAAATACTTATAACTCATAAACTACTTTCCCTAAATTCAATTTTTATGTATTAAATAATCAGAAAAATATTCTGTTTTTGAATATAAAATTAAAATTACATGTTGTCTTTCAAAAAAGTAAAAAAAATTAAAAAATTAAAAGGATAAAAAATATTTAAAAATATAATTTTTAATAAAAATATTGTTTTTAACAACTTGAAACTATGTAAAAAAATATTTTCTTAAACATTAATACTTTTTGAAATAATGATTGTTCAATGATAAAAATATCATCCTGTATATTATTTTAAATTTCTTAAGATTGTGAGGAAAAATCATCATCTAGGTTGAATTTTGGGCGTATAGTTGACACAACTGATTTGTGCAAATACGAACAATATCAAATATAATATAATATTTAGTAAATATTATTAGATTTGTAAATACTGAACAATTTTAAATTTAACAAACAATACAAGTAAAATACAATTAATAACCAAGTGTTATCATTTCCGGATTTTGGCATAGGGCTATACAATTTGAAGAGCAACAAATTTATTGTACTGAACAATAAATAAATTTATTTTATTTATTTGAGTTTTTTGTAGCTAATGACATCAAGAATCAACTATATTATAAAATGATAAAAATTAAAAATGTATTTATATTAGATATTTACGAAATAATAATAATACGATCGTCGTTTGGCGGTCAAGTCGTGAGAGTGAAGAGAGACTTCTTCTTTTTATATGCTTTGTACCGCGAGGTGTGACTATGTTTTAGTATTGTAAACGATTTGATTTTTTAAATGAATGTTACAAGTTTATTATAATATAACTAGCTGATGCCCTGCACTTCGTTTCCCGTTAAATGTACCAACTCTATATGACTCAAACTTTGTTCAATTCGTTATATAATACTCGATGTATGGTGTTCAAAATGTATCTTAACTCTTCTGTTGTATTTTTAGGATTATTGTTTATTAGTTATTAAATTCGTATTTATATTAAACAAAACTGTGGAAGACATATTATGCGCTAAAATGAGATAAGATAAAAAAAAAGTTGTATTGTACCAAAGCGCCAAAATCCTGGATACCTGTGTGCCAAGCTTAATAGATATTAAATTTAGAACTATACCTATATTATTATATTTCAACAATTTAATAATAACAATTTTTTATAAGATCGAAAAAATCAACTGAGCTGAATAAAATATAGGTAGATCTAAATATTTTAATTGAGATATTTTCCTATGTGCGTGTTTAAGCTTAGGTACTATGGTCTCATCTAATGGAATTAACTATTGAAATGATTATTAAGCATAATAATGTATATTCTTTAAAGAAGTGTCTTATATTGATCTGTAAGCTGTATAACAAGATTAGATATATGTACTGTTGTATATAATATGAAATTACCTATTTATGTATGAATACTGTATACATATATCTATGTATGCACTATGTATGGGAATGAATTATTATATTTAGTACAATACGTAAGATGTATAATATTATGTGTAGGTGTATGTTATAATGAATATAATAATACTTTTTAAAATGTTGTGTTACACGGTGGAGCATGTAGAAATGCCCGCTTAAACTGATGAAATTTCCCTGTAAAAGCGTGCTCAGAATATTATACAAATATATACTACTTGTGTATGTATGTAAATAATATGTAAGTATCTAAATAATATGTATGACTATCCTATGGGTATATGAGTGTATGTGTATGTGCTAGAGAAAAGAATGAACGAAAGTCATCGACATCTGTAAACGGTCGACCATACATATATAATATATATATATATTTCTGTATATTGTCAGGTAGAGGAATGTGTGAATGCAAATAAATATCTCTATATTTTAAAGTGTATATTTTGAAAATAACATTTTTTCAAGTTTATGTATGTGTGTGTTTGAGATACATTCCTATGTACAACGTATGCTTATCGAGTAGTTTTTTCGTATGTAATTATATAAT
This sequence comes from Macrosiphum euphorbiae, assembly GCA_949089665.1. Classification (NCBI taxonomy): domain Eukaryota; kingdom Metazoa; phylum Arthropoda; class Insecta; order Hemiptera; family Aphididae; genus Macrosiphum; species Macrosiphum euphorbiae. The sequence continues at coordinate 529,079 of CARXXK010001098.1, forward strand.
AAGAAAACTGTATAATATTTTTATATATGTATGCAGTGGCGTGGTGAACTAATAATTTTCCAGAGAAAAGTTACAAATATCCCAATTATTAAGAAATAATAATGTATATAATATAACTAATTAAATTTCAGATCATTATTAACCTATTGAGAATATCATATTACATTTACTAGGGGACCCACTGGCTACCACCCACCCCTCTATTTAAGAAAATCTGAGACGCCACTGTATGTATGTATATTGTATATGCATGCATGCTTGTATGTATGATAAGGTATATATTATGTTGAGCGTGTGTTTGATAGTATATTATAGTTTGCGAGTGTATGTATTTTAAAAAATTTTTTTTTTAATATTTATTTTTTATACAATACTATATTTAATCTAAATTGTGATGATTGATCTTATTACGCAAATAGAAATAAAAGAAAACGGTTTTTTGTTTCTCCTGAAAAGTAGTTAAAAATGTACATTGCCGTTCACGTGTAAAAAAAAAAAAAGGTGGGCAAGTGGGTGTCGCTCTGCTGTACAGTAGGTTACAAGCGGGTCACTGTATAATGGATGGTATTAAATTTGAATTCAATGATATAATATCATTGTATAAGAAAAACGATTCTGAGCGGTGACGGTATGTCAGTGTATGTATAAGACATATTAATATACTTATCTATGGTATTAAAAAAATTGACCTATAATGAATTCCAAATTAATCATATCACAATATCCATTAGGTACTTATAACGCGTTATACATCAACGAAAACCGTGATACTATCATAGATGTATAATAGTACACTTTAGAAGTTTCAAGTACCTACAAATAATATTATTCAATCACAACAAAATAACTAAAATAGTTATTCTAGGTTTTTTTAATATGTAATATCGTCCAAATTTGAATTTAAAATGTCTGTAAAAAATAACTGTGTTCATATATTTTTTAGATTTTTTGGTTACAGTATGAATTATTTAAGAGAATCTTTGTCTTAAATTTTCAACTCTTAGTTATAAAAACTGAACATTTTATAATTTTTTAATTCCAACGATTGATAATTTTCGAGATTTTGATAAATTTTGTCAAAATTCCAACTTTAAATGCTTATAAAAAAAAATCGTGCCTATGTCTTTTTAAAATTTTTCAACTGATATTGTAACAATATATCAGGAGCCTTATATTAAATTTTTACACTATTTGGTCCAACAGATCAAACTTAATTGATATTTAGAGAAAAAAAGACTAAGAAAATTGAAAACTGAAAATGTCCGTAAACAGCTCAAAAAGAGTCAAAATCTTTTCAAAATTGTATGGTGTATAGGAAATGCTAATATAAACATTCAGTGAAATTTTCATATATCTACAGTTATTCGTTTTTGAATTACAACAAAATAAGGAAATAGCTACATGAGAAATCGAGTGAAAATCCAATGTTGTAAAAATTTGAATTTCAAACGCTCATAAAAATTTAATTTGACTGTCCGGTAGAGATTTTTTTATTGATAAAGGTAGATAATCTTATAAGGAATCTTGTGTTTCATTTTAAAATCTTAGATTTAAAAAGAAAAATTTTTACGAATTCTTAACTCAAAATAATTTGCTAATTTTCGTGATTTTTCCATATTTTGTCAATTTTTGAACTTTAAATGCTTATAAAAAAAATTGTGACTAAGGATTTTTAATATTTTTCATCTGCCTTTGAAACAACATATTAGGAGCCTTCTATTAAATTTTCAAGCTTTCGCAACCAACAAATAAAATTTTATTGATATTTCTAGAAAAAAAAACTAAAAAAAAATGAAAAATGAAAATGTCCCTAAACAGTTCAAAATAAATCAAAATATTTTGAAAATGTTATCGTGTATAGAAAATGCAAATATAAACAACCAGTGAAAATTTCATGTATCTACGGTCATTTGTTTTAAAGTTACACCAAAAACCAAATTCGATTTTTTGGAAAATCGATTTTGCGTAAAAATTCCCGTTTTTCCTTAATTTTTATGTTGTTTTTCCCGGCGCTTGTGAAAACTACTGGAAAATGTTTACTTTTGACCCCCCAAAGTACCAACTAGATTCACTTTCCTATCAGAAAAGGTACTATTGAAGAAAATCGAAGCACTTTTACTGTCCTAAAACGTGATGACAGACACAAAAATATAAAAATATAAAAATATAAAAATATAAATAAAAATATAAAAACATACATCATTGTAAAACCAATACATTCATCGCTCCGCTCAGAATCTAATATGTACAGTTAATACATATTTACATAACAATAGTAATAACTTTTATGATAGTGAGGACTATTAAAATTTAAAATATAGTACTAATTAATTATACTTATATATCAATGGTGATTAAACATTATAGGTATAGTTAAGTATACTATGTATTAAATACATACTATACTACAAATTTCATCAAATAAAACTGAGATAACAATTTATGGCATGTGCTGTCCGTAATCGTTTGCCGATTGTAAACGAGTCATATAGCTAATGGTTATTGCTATTGACGCTATTGGCCATTGGATAATCATAATAATAACTGTAGAAAAGCGATAGCAAATACAAGAGATCGTGACAGTGGTAATTTTTTGTTTATTTTTAGCTTACAATTTCATAAATCCAAGTATAATATTGAACTGGTCGATCAAATAAAACTAGCAAATAACATTTTTTTTAGAAAATTAAATGTTACATTCATTTATTTTAATATATTTAATTGTATACTTGAATAATTAATAGATATAATATAATAACCATAATAATACCAATTTTAGCGAATAAATTAAATAATTTGTATTTTGCTATTTTCGTGCAAAAATACTAGATTTACAAGAAATGTTAATTTATACTTTTTTATAGACAGTAATTAACGCTACAATAAATGTTCTATACATTTTTACGATAGGGTCAATATTTTTTGAGTTAAATTGGAAAAACCATAAAACTACCCTATTTGATCATTTTTCATCCCTCTTGCGGCACGAGAAGGATGTAAGTCATCATAACCAAATTCACCTCAAATTATTTTCTTATAATACTTAAGAAATGGGAGGGTCCTGCATAAAAAAAATTTTTTTTTTTTCTTCTCCCATAAGGAAGAACCACCCTAATGTATTTATGTCACGAACTCACAACATCAGCCGTAGGTGTGTGAAAATAAAATCTAATACATATAGAACGCCATAAGAACTTATTAAATTATAAAAATAAACCGTTTATAAATGGCAAAATAAGGCTATAATGATTTATAACAGTACATTGTATATATTTTGTTTTTATAGTCAATGTTCGGAAAAATAATGTTATATTCTAATGTAAATTCTAAATATAGTGATAACTAATAAATATTTGTAAATTTAACAGTTTTTGTACAACACTAAATTCTTTATAAAACCTGTATAGTCAATAGGAGCGTATAGAACTTGATAGTCCACACATCTAATTCATAGGAAACGTTCTGCAAAGGTACCTGTACTACCTAACTATTTAGAGGAATAAAATTAACTAATAAATTTAATTAACTGTTCTCATGATTTACGGTGCAATTCGACGTGTCAAATTTCAAAACCATTGAAAACTGATATGTGATGATTTAAAATTAAAAGTATATAAATATTAAAATGGTTAACATAATATAATACCCACATTTTAGCAAAGTTTTTTTTTTCAATTCGCAATAGCTAGGTACTATTAATAATTCAAAACTGTAACACGTTGTTCTATAGAAATTACTTATCAAAAGTAATTTCCATTACATGTTCGTTACTTGTAAATAACTCTAATGAAGCAAAGTAACGCGTTACTTTCGTTACGAGACTACCCAACACTGGTTATAACTTATAACTTATATTCAGGGGCGAACTGGATACGGTAGCGCGTTTATGTTCCCCTCCTGGGCCTGTCAAAAATTTGGGCTGCTTGAATGAATTTGGCCAGATAACTTATAAATATTTTATTATTAGCCTAAAATTAGGCCAAATTATCAGTTTCTCCATCTAAAATTTTTATTCCAGTACGCCCCTGTGTATACCATCATATCATGGTTATAATATTGAGACCGACGGCGTCAAGACTATAATATTATAGTGCGATAATTATACTCGTCTTACATTTTCGGCAACCAGGCAGGGCGACCTGTGATTATATATTTAAAGCGCGACGACTTCGATATTTATATCTAATAATAGCTAAAGAAATTCCGACCGTCACCAAATATCACTGTGAAGTACTTGTTATCCACATCATATTATTTTGATTATTAATTATTATTATTTGAGATATTTTTTTTAGGCCTTCGTAGTGGTTTGAGTTTGTGCGTGGCGTGCCAATACACCTATTACAGGTAAAATATAATTTATTTTATTTTCCAATTTTGTTTCTTTGTTGTCTACAATATATATTTCCCCTTCGAAAAAAGATTATTCGCACTCCGATATCAAACCACCACGAGCCGCCACTGGGTACAGACACGATTACGGTTTATTGCGAGTGGCGTGTGAGTGTGTGTGTTTGGTGTGTGAATGATCAAAATATAACAATATAATATCCTAACCGACCCATAATGTCTATTTTGTATGCGACTGTTATTATGAAGTGTGAACTACCTATTCTTCGTATTCTGTCGAACGCAATGACGCAGATATTAATATATGATATGGGCATTAAGGGTGCATGAGTTTACAAAGATCTAAGTTCCAGCACTCAACGACATTGTATTATAATAAATCATAATTCCATACAGTTTTATTTATAAACTAACTTTTTTCATTCCAACAGTAGTACACTAGTACCCAATGGCACAAACGGAAACTAATTTCCGAGATAGGATGTTTCGGTAATAGGTATATTGTTACAATATATTTATACAATAGAAAATACATGCTACTTAGTTTAAAATAAATAATATTACGTCTGCAATATTCTAATATATTAAGAGGACGCTATTTTATAAAATGTTCGTAATAGCCCGAATGAAGTTTTTACGGAATAAAAATTAGAAAAGTTTCCGAAAAAGACCGAGTCTATATTTCCATAAGTTTCTTGTGTACTTAATTTTTTTTTTTTTTTTTGTTAAGTCTTGCCATTGGTTACATATTAATATAATATAATAAAGCATTGTAATTGTAAAAATTAGTATTTTTTTTTCTATATGAATGGTTGCCAAATAACGTAATTGATATTATGATTTGTCATAATTATATTTTGATATTTGTTCACTACCTATATTTTTTACCCAGATTACACAGATTTATCCTAAATTAATAGAGCAAAAATAACTGGACCATTTTCATTACAATTTATATAAATTAATTCCTTGAGACATGGAAGGTTTTTATAGCTTATATTTTCACCCCCTACCTACGGATGTATCTTTCATTTTTTTTTCAGCCAACGAAATAAGAAAAATTTTCGAATACATATTATATATTACTATCGTATTTAATAAAAATATGGAATATAACATTTTTTGAAAAATATATTTATAAAAACAAAAAATACATAATATAACACCTAACCGGGTGGGAAAACTAGTATAATATAATAGGTATGCGATTATTATAATATTATATTATATAGTAGTTTTGTGCGTACGGATAAAAATGTAATAAAAATGTAAATGTAATAATGTGTTACAATGCATTTAAAAATAAATATGGTCTAGTTGCGTAAACTACAATTTGGTATACTATAGTTTAGATAAAGATGTGTTTGTTTGTATGTGTGTGTTTTGTGTTCTTGCAATAAATCGCCTTATATGGTCATACAATATTTGACGTTTTCGGAGTTATTATTTGAAGTACACGTCATGCACATTACTAGCAGAGATAAAGATTAGAAGACAATAAGTGACCGGTTTAAATGGACTTTTAACGGCCGATATAATACAACGCCATTGTCGTGCAATAATATTATACTGATCAAAGGTTAGCAGAATAATGATTCATGACGAATGCCGATTATGTACTTTTTTACTGCAGATTGGACACACGCCACTATCGCCCGCCCTGGCACAATTTATAATATTTTGACACGGGCAACGCCGGGTGGTACTATTATTGTTACATTAATTATTATTTAGAACTACTAAATTTCCTATAGATAATGGTTGAAACTACCCGATGCACATGGTGATAAATTATAATAATAAAAACAAAACTAATGCATTGGTTTCTATGGAGACACAAATAAAAAAAAAAATACATACAATAATAGTTGAGCTTTGTGTTTTAAAAACAACAATGTTCCAGCTTTAAAGACTTCGCGAGATAAAACAATAAAGTATAAACTGCTTTTAGCCCTTGCAGATTTTATAAATTTTCCGTAATTCTATAATTTATTCATATTCATATTTTTAATTTTATTTGCCATCTTAGTCATGCTACTTTTCCACTATAATCTACTGCCAGATACCTATTTAGGGGCAAAGAGATTGATACGGTGTATTACTGTATATGTTGTATTAAAATAAATGACTTCACAGGAAAAACTCTCAGGACTTGTATAGTTGTCGGATTTCGATAACCATTTTTTTATCTGAAGTAAGACGATTTTCTACAGGCTGCATTGAACTCTGATTTGTTATTTTATTTCAAATTGTGGTAGGTATAAAATAATTGGGAAACAGTCTGTGCGTGTATAGTCACAGTACCTTCACACTCCACACTACCACCTACCTACTTATAATATATTTTACATGGAATAGAAGTTAGGCTACCACGCTATACATAATATTATATTGAAAACCGAAAATGTTTCATCGTAAATTAGAATCTTCGTCGAGCAGGTATACCTATATTTTTATATTGAGTACCTATACAATAATATACTTTATAATTATAAAAAAACATAATATATAGGTAACCTGTGACCTGCAATTCCCAGAAGGTATACATTTTACAAGCAGACGTCATTAATCGACATTAATCATTATATTCCCGCCACCGACTGGGATTAAAAAAATAACATATGTATAACATATAGATAACATATATATATATAAAACATATTGTACAATTTCCAACTATTCACAGTTTACAAGATAAATGCGATGGGTCTAAAGGCACTTCTATCTACGGGACGTCCCTTCAAATACATATTATTGTGCAGGACCTATCTATATGTACAGCAGTAACATATTGTGCTATAACAATAAACTGAGGCACGTTTTTTCACTTTATTACCCAAACCCAAAATAACACGACACCCGTCGTTTAAAAACGAAATATATATAATAATACGCTCTCCATTGTAAGTTTATTATATTATTTTGTGGGATTTTGATTTTTCTGCCGACGAGACCATAAATATTCTCAAGGTCTGACAGTACAATACGTATGCGTCCAATGTCCAATAAGTAGGCATATAGTTATACGAGGCTGTTAGTAAGTGAATTTAGTCCCCAAAACAACGTGAAGGTAATTTTACCCACCATATTATATGGTTTTTACTAAACCTACTGCCTCGAATATTGCAGAGCGGTATATACAGGGTGGGCCACGGGAATAGGGACAAAAGTTGACGGGTTTTTCTCAACGTTGAATGTGAGTAGGAAGATCTAGTTTAGCTCATTTGATCCGTCAGATAATGCCGTTTTGTTGTCACTATGGATCGAATGAGCCAAACTAGACCTTCCTACTCACATTCAACGTTGAGAAAAACCCGTCAACTTTTGTCCCTATTCCCGTGGCACACCCTGTATTCAGAATCCACAAAGTGATGCATATATTTACAACAATAAATCGGCCAAGGAGTTAGGGAACACAAAGTAGAAAAATGTGGTAAAGTGGGATTTTGGTGGAGTGGTTCGCTGCAATGGATGTTGTGTTAAATTTTAAGACTACCTGGGGATACTATACACGGCCATTCGTTGTCTCCGTCTTACAAGTGCGTATAATATAGCAAATTTAGGCTCAGAATATCACGTTTAGCTCAATTATTTTAAACATTAGAGTGAATCGACCTATTATAAAACTCAATGGTAAGAACATTATCTGTTTTCGTGTGTTGGTTTTCTACAATAATTCGGTTTTTAAAGGAACATGGAACAAAAAAAAAAATACTTTTGTTGAATTAATATAGCTAACAGTGGTACTAAAATTTGTATACGTCGATTCGTTAAGGTGCTAGAGCCCAAGAGAGATAGCCTCGTGACGTCACAAGATCACAGTGCGTGGCGGCTGCGTATACTGCAGGTATACAGGAATCGCCGAAAAGGTCTTGGTTATTTTTTTAATATTTTTTGTTATATCCAACAAAAATTAAAAATTAAAGCAATTATCATAATTTAGTGCGTTTTAATAAATGATAGTGTACGTTTAGCCATTTTACTAAATGTAAATGTATGTAATTAATTTGCACTACCTACCTATATTAACATATTGCATTATATTATCAATGGACTAAAATGCTTTTTCCTATAGAATTCCACGAGTTTATCCAATAAGTAAATTGATTATAACAAATATACCTGTACATCTTATTAGTAGGTTGTGATGAACATAACTTTTTTTCTGCTTTTATTTTTTTGATTTAACAATGATTTGTTGTCGTGTAATATTGAGAACCTAATAAACTTAAAATAAAAATTTAGGACAAAATTAAAAACTGAATCAACTGTGTTTTTATTATGTAGGTAACTAATATATAACTTACTACTTCATCTAAAATAATTTTAGATTCTGAGAGGAGCGATGAATGTATTGATTTTAAAATGATGTGTGCTTTTTTATTTTTGTGTCTGTCATCATAGTTTGGAATATTGGGGTAGTAAAACTATTTCGATTTTCGTCTACAGTATATTGTTTGATGGAAAATTAGATTTAGTTGGTACATTTAAGAGGTCAAAATTCCCAATAGTTTTTAAAAACGCCTGGAAAAACAACATAAAAGTTAAAGAAAAACGGTAATTTTTACGCGAAGTTGGTTTTCAACAAAATCGATTTTTGTTTTTGGCGTAACTCTAAAACTAACTTGTTATGCACCATAAAATATTCAAAATATTTTTACCTGTTTGACCTGTTTACGGACATTATAAATTCTCAGTATTTTTAGTTTTTTTTCTATAAATGTCAATACAATTTTATTTGTTGTCTAAAAAAGGTTGAAAATTTAATACAATACTCTTAATATACTGTTACAATGACATTTGAAAAGTATAAAAATCCATATTCAATATATGTTATGAGTATTTAAAGTTTGGATTTTGACAAAAGGCTTAAAATTCACGGAAATATACAAATTATTTTAAGTTAGAAATTCCTAATTTTTTTTTGGTTTTATATCTCAGATTTTAAAATGTAATACAAGATTCCTTGTAAGTTTATCTACCTTTATCATAAAAAAAATGTCTATGAGAAAGTCAAATTAAATTTTTATGAGCGTTTGAAAATCAAATTTTTACAACTTTGGATATTCACTTGATTTCTCATATAGCGATTTTCTTATTTTGTTGTAATTCAAAAATGAATAACAGTAAACAGTTGAGATTTATATCATGTGTTTATTTTCTCAATTTCTATACTTGATAAAATTTTCAAAATATGTTAACTTGTTTTGAGCTGTTACGGACAATTTCAAATTTAAATTATCTCAGTTATTTTTTCTATAAATATCAATAAAATTTTATTTGTTGGGCCAAAAAACGTTAAAATTGATTACAAGGCTCCTGCTTAAATAGCAGTTTAAAAATACTAAAAAATTTACCTAAGCTCAATTTTTTTATAAGCATTTACAGTTTGATATTTGATAACATTTTTCAAATTTAAATTTTAAAATGATTTTGTAGTTAAAAATTTATAAAATGTCCAACTTTTATAGCTAAGGATTGAAAACTTACAATAATAGGTATCACGTAAGTAGGGTATTCTGTAACCAAAAATTCTAAAAATCACAGTTTCTTTTTATAGTTATTTTATGTTCAAATTTGGAGGAACTTACATAATAAATAACCAAGAATTTGAACCAAAAACCAAAGGATTTTAGATTTTTTGTTCTTATTTTATAATATTATTTCAACTTCCCGTCTACCGTATTAATAATGAGTAATAACAATTTAAATATAATATAAAATATCCACACAGACAAACCGTCACCGCTCAGAATCGTTTTTCGTATACAATGATAATATTATATAATTTTATTCAAATTTAATTCCATCCGTAACTACCCACTTGTAATCCACTTGTAATCAAGCCCAGATTAAGGGGGGGGGCAAGGGAGGCACAGTTCCGGGGCCCATATTTATAACCAAAATATATTTTTTTGTAACTCGTCCAATACAGTTTTAAAAAACAAAATTATGCAAGTAGGTAGGTATGTAGGTAAATTATTTTTAATGATTATAAAATAAAATTGTTCTCAATTCAAGAAAACTTACTATAAATAATGAACTATGTTTGCCAACAATTTTGTTTGTTTGTTTGTTTGTTTTTTTTTTTGAGCAGTTAAGATTACTGATTTAATTATTTAAGTATATAAAAAGGTAGTTATAAGAAAAAAATATTTAGCTCTTGTAAATTAGGTACCTATTTCAGTGAAAAGTATTAATGCATAATATTATACTACAATGTAGAGGTCCATAGTTAATAACCTAGGGAACCAAAATTGATCATTTTACTGTCAAAACGTTCAGAAAGAAAGCTAACCTGAATCCATCAAAAAATAAGGTGGTCACCGTTTGAAAAAATTGAGTCGATTTAATTATTGGTACAACTAAACTATACTAAGCTGAGTGTTTAAAGATTTTAAAAATATTATAAAAATATTTCCTGTTAAAACTAGAGAAACACGTCTTTTTTTGTTTTAGCAAAATTTCATTTCATCGATCCATAATTGTTAAAAAAAAAAAAGCTTAGTACAATGACATAAGACGCATCCTGTATATTTTTTGTATAGTAAAACATTATACAATAATTCAGTCGTTAATATGTAATGATACAATTATTTTAAAGTTAAAGTTGAAAAGGCCCCACTAAGTCCCGGGGCCTATTTGATCCTTAATTTGGGCTTGTTTGTAACCTACTTTACGGCAAAGTGACATCCACGTACCTACCTTTTTTTTAATATGTTATTCAGGTTTTTTGTTACTGTTTGGTAGTAATTTATGTAATTTTTTTTGAAAATTTCATAAACACCAATCGTTTAAATTCATTTTTGAACTACCCTCTAATAATTGTTCTTGCATATCTGGTTCATTTGTACCAGGCTGAATATTAGCAATATCAATTATCGTTCACTGCAGTAGGCTCAAAATTAAATAGACGTAATTGACATATTTAAATATTTGTAATACACTATCAAAAACAAATAAAAATTGTTATAAAACATATTTTGCTTATGCGAGAACACTACTTATAAATTATAATATAATATAACATAATATAGGTACTTTTTTTCCAGCTATTTCAACTTTATATAAAATATGTGTGTAATTGACAAATTATCATTATAAATAAATTAAATTAAAATAATTATAATTTATAATACATTGCTTTACCTTATAAAACAAAATTCCAACAATGAGAATATAAAGTTGAAAAATACGTCGGTTTACAAAGACGTATAAACGTAAGACGCGGTTGAACGACATTCGTCAACATAAAAAACGTATTATTTTGGATAAAAAAATAAAATTAACCAGATAGAGTATTCGTATACGTCTGTTAATTTTTGTGACTACGAAGTTATTTATAATACAATTGAATATAACAAAAATTATAAATAAATAATCCAGACCGCGTCGGCGATTCCTGTATAAAAGAATATTCCGCGCCGTGTGATCTTGTGACGTTACCCGGCTATCTCTCTTGGGCTCTAGATAAGTATATACATTTTATAACCACTGTTAGTTAAAGTAATTAATAACAATTAATTAAGCTAAAACCATTTTTTTTGTTTCATGGTCCTTTAAGTGAGTTATGACTTATGAGCATTTTTAATGTACCTACGCTGTATTATATACGCATAACATGCTAAAAAATTTAACTATCGTTAGAAATCAACAACTTAACTTATAATGTTCCTATGACCTATATCATCATAATAGGTCAATTCACTCTAATTTTTAAACTAACCGAGTTAAAAGTGTACTGCTGAGCGAAAATTTGCTATGTTACTCGTAAGAGTGAGACAACAAATATGTGCTGTAACGTCATCTTAAGATAAAAAATTTCAAAGTACGAGTCTGACTCGCGCACGAAGGGTTCCGTACCATCATCGGCTATGTTGGTAACACTGCTTATATTATATATTCTAGGATATTTAGCATTGAGGAGAAGTAATGTTAACGCCTTTCCTCCTCCGTCCCTCGATTAACTCGAAAAAAAAAATTAAAATTAAAAAAAAAAAGGATTTTTAGTATTTTTTGTTAAAGCAAGGAAATACACAATCTGTGAAAATTTCAACTTCCTAACTTTCATGGTTCATGAGAATATGAGATACAGCCTGGTTGACGGACAGCGGAGCCTTAGTAATATAGGCTTCGGTTTTACCGTATGGAACCCTAAAAACAATAATGTATGCTGAAAATTAGTCTGAGAGAAAAGACGTTCTATCAGCATACACTACTATACAATTAGTATATCTATTATGATATTATGGTTAATTAATAGTGATTTATTTTAATATGCAGTTGTATCGGTGTGAATAATGAGCGATAATAAATAATAATATACAACATAATATATACCTTTATATATGTATTTAGGTACCTTAAATTGTATTGAGACAATATTTAGACAACTTTTTTTTTTGGAACCCTAAAAAACATAATATGGTTTTTGTGATGGGAGATATTACTGTAAGATCACTCAAAAATCACTTTAAAAAAAAAAATAACTTTGAGTGATTGCGTTTTGTCCATATTGAGAACTTGCGCGTGGTCCAGAGGGAGAAAATAATATTGTGCCCCGATATCCTTTTATGGCTGCATGTAAACTGCGGCTAAATTAACCTTTTTTAAAATTCTATATGACCGATGTAAACTGTGGAAAAACAAAATTTAACATTATACAATCTGCGACAAAATCGATAAGAAACATTATACAAACTGCAGAAATTTATTTTATATGCTTATACTATATTATACTGTACAATATACAGTGTACATACGTCATATCGATACGATAACATAAATTATAATAATACATACATACCTGTTACATATTTGATAGTACGTATGTATATCGTTTAATTAATTTTGTTATGTTACATACAAATTGGTTAGGTAAATCCAAATGTATTTTTAAGTGTATACTTTGTACTTACTATAGTGAGTTAGATGTCAGTAGAAGTAGTTAAAGAAATTTAATATTTAATTCAACATGGAATTCACAACAATGTTTAGCCAGAATGAAAACAATTTAAGTAGTGTTAAACAGTGATTATAAAATATGGGAATGCTCAAAATATAAAATATAAATATGGATGGACAAATATTGGGCTTATACAATAAAACTACATAATTATATTTAAATAATAACTCATAGATTAATATGATGTGGGTACAATTATATAATTTATATAATCGTATCGATACTGACATAATGTATAATGTACGTATAGATATATAAAATAAATTGGCGCAGTTTGTATAATGTATCTTATCAGTTTTGTCGCAGATTGTATAATGTTAATTTTTTATTTGTCACAGTTAATATATCGAATTTCAGAAGAAGGTTAATTTTTCCGCATTTTACCATCTCCCCCTTTTATAACCGCGTCCGCTACGAATATTATTTACTGCCAGGTCGCTTGTTAACTTAGGTACCTATGATTTTAATTTAGTCGCTACTCGTTGTACCTAGTTCTAGTGAATTTGTTTATTTCCAGAGTTAAATGGCTGTCTTATTCAAACATTTTAGGAAAATCATATTAAATAAAATCTGTCTTGACATGACGATATTGGTTTTCCCTGAGTCGTATTGTGGTTTACACGGTGTTTCGATTAAAACATGCTAAACATAGGCTCACAGACACAATAAGGGCGATACATATTTTAATTTTTAATATATTTACATTGTTTGGTAAAAAAGTTAAGAAAGTTATTTTTTATAGACTTTATTTTTGTGAAAATATTGGCTTTTCGACATTTTATTTTCATTAATTTCATGAGTTTTAATATTTTTTTTAGTTTATAGGTAAAACGGCAAATAAACCAGTTTTTGTCCGGGCGGCAAGTCCACCCTCTACGGTTAATGGGTTTATCCTGACGGGACACAATGTATATGGTATAATATTATTATTATTGTGAATGCGTATGGAACCGTTAGAGAGACGGCGGTGGTGGAGATGGCGGCGGCGCGCGGCGGCGCTTCGTTGCACCACTCGTGGACAGTCTGACCGCGGCGACCGTGCCCGAACATTGCCGACGCTCACGATTCGACGGCCCTGTGGACCCGAGGCCTCCATTGAACAGCGCTAGGCGTCAAAATATCAGTAATTTGTTACTTTTAAGTACGGCCTCTCGTGTGTTTAAGTCTGTTAGTTAATTTGAGTTTTAAGGTCACGATCGTGACTTTCAGCTCTCCCATCTCGTCACATTACCTATTCCCGAATTCCTTCGCACCCACGGTGGTCGCCGTTTCCGTTTCCCTACGTAAAAATCACCAATCATGTGCCACCCTCGACGGGACGAACAAATTCCTCGACCAAAATTCATAGAACCATTGACTGACGAAAGTGATACCGATGATGAAGAAATGACGGAAACTGACATCGAAAGCGAAGAAGAAATCGATAACTCTGAGGATACTAGTATTGAAGAAAGTGACGAAAACGACGATGAAATCGAAGACATTGACGTTACTAGCGGCGAGGAATTCAGTTCTGAGGAAGACACAATAAGAAGACGACTTGCAAGGCTTAGAAGGATACAATCTAGTATAGAGTACGGCTCATTAATACTGAACTTTAACTTCAGCGATCCACTTGGCCATTTTTAATAATTAATTACCGTGATTTTTAAAATTGTAGGAACGAACTGGTATCTTTGAGCGGAGTGACTTTCAACGGCTTTAATCATAACCTAGTACCAGATGAGATTACTGGTCATAGAGTTTTAAGTCTGGACCAAATATTTCTTAGAGTGAGGTGGCGAGGATACCCTGGGACCCACGAAATCGAGCTGAGCGTGATGCGCGATCACACACCTGATATGATTTTGGATTATTTGCGGGCGGTGTATACAAGACTTTCCGAAAGTCATTTTCCCTTGGTTGGTATATTTTAATAATAATAATAATAATAATAATAATAATAATAATAATAATGAAAATACCCACACGTCCAACATACCCACAACAATTTGTTATTTTATTGTCATGACAGCTTTCTAGCGTCACGCAATAATCTATAAAATTAATGACAATTTTCGTTTATTAAATTACCCAAAACAATTTTTAGGACTAGTAATTTCCTTATTTTATTATGTTATAGTATGATTATTCATTTTTCGTTTAATGTTTTTTTAGATCGATCGGAATGAATAAATACGTCTATTGACGTTTTTTTTTTTTATTTATTTCAAGTTATTATTGTTCCTAAATATTTATTTTTTTTGTATAAAAATAATATTTTTTTTAACGATAATTTTCATAATGTAAATACTTATTATAAATACTACATTAATTTATTATTATAAATGTATTTTTTTTTATTTAAATATTATTTTTTAAGACTTGATAAGTGATAACACATTATACTGCAAAGTTTAATTCAACATTACACCTCAATGTTATCAAACACATTGCATTCATACTCTTAATTCAATATGATAATATACATGTTAAATCCAACATCACACCAAAATGTTTTTAGAAATATTGCATTTGAATCTTGAATTCAACATTATATCATCAAGTTATAAACAACATTGCATTTTTAGGTTGAATTCAATATTAGTTTAAATCTGTGATTTTCCTTAGATATATTTTATAATACCTTTATTTTTTTAAATAAAATACATACACATTTTAACAATGGAAAACATGATTTATTAAAAATAAAAAGTATAATGTTTAATACAATTGTTTATTTTATTTTATTAATGCTGTATTTTGCTGGTCGTTTTTCGTTTCAAACGAAATGGTGCTTGAATAAGCATATACTTTATAGCATTGTCAATCTCCTCTTGCCTTACAACAAACTTGAATTTTGACATTTTTTTGGTGGCTTCTATAATGAATAACATTAAAATTATAATTATACTCTATTTAATACATTTTCAATCTAAAATTTAAGATTAATTATTTTATATAAACCCAACGACTGGAAAGATTTTTTTGATGTCAACTTCATTCCAGAAAATTAGAATTAGGCCAATAATTTATCATCAAAAAGTTGTATCATAATTTTCTTTACTGAAGAATTTACATTTTTTCCACCAATATTATTTGATAGTTCATGAACCTAAGTAAATTTATAAAATGTAGTTCATATATATAATAGTCTAAAAAGATAATTTAAATAAAATATTAACATATTGTTAAGAACAATAAAATACATATATCGATTTCTTAGTGCACACTTGTTATAAGTCACAAAATTGAAATTGTGCAGGAGAACTATTTTAAATATTAACTTTTTCAACACCCGCTTAACTTAAGCAATATTTAATCGATTAGTTTTTTTGAAATTTAAATTAACTTAAAAATATATGTGGTTTCCTTTTAATATATAATTTTAATTCATGGAATATTCATTTATTTATTCTAATGACATTTTTCAAAAAATTATATGGACTTAAGGGGAAGAGGGAATTAAAAAAAATGTGTTCCCGGGGCCTCAAAATCCTTAATATTATGACACTATGGCCAATACATACTAATCCAACTTTGTAATCTAATAAAAATTAAAGTTCAAAGACTATTTAATATTTATTAAAAGAATGTCAGTGCACTATTTGTTTTCTCTCTCTGGCCCACGCGCAACATAGATAAAATGCATTTACCAAGAATCATTATTTCTATATTTTTAAGTGATCTTAGAATAAAATCAGCCATTACAAAAAGGGTGTAGCCCATTGGCGCAAAATATGACCCAAACGCAACCCAAAAATAAATAACCCATAAGCGCAAATTAAAAAAAAAAAAAACTATGAAATATATTTTCATTTTCCGTCAAAATGTTGGATATTTTAGAATTAGTTTGAATAGTAGAAGTACATTGCTATACAGTACATCGCCAAGATTACTCGCTGATGTCTGTACTTAAAATTATTGTACACAATACACCTTGATTTGTGTAAGTTAATGTAAATAACATTTTAATAATCAATTTTCGAAGACATATAGTTTTAACTTTATAGCGAAAACCAGACACATACGCACAAGTGACACGATTGTGGCACAAACACTAACTGATATAGGTCGATATCTGGTATACGATTTAAAACATTTCACTTGATTTTCAAATAAATATAAAATATTAACAATAAAATATATACTATTATATTATTATATTGTATATTATAGTTATAGTTATCAACTGCCATCGTAATGTGTAACGATAAGGCACAGACAAATGCAAACAACCACCGCGTTTGCGTTGCTGCAAATGTCGTGAAACGGGTTATATACATGCAAAGCGTCGAGCGTCGAGCGTTAGGTCAGTAAAATATTGTATCAGTTTATACAATTTATTTTTGCTCTTTTATCCCAAATTCATTTTGCGCTTTTGAGTTATCGAAAAAAAGGTCGATTGGCGCTTTCAGGCTTCACCGTTACAAAAAAGATAGAAAATACGACAATCTAGACAATGTAGTGTAGGTTGGTACAATCGTTAACTACCTACTATGAGGGTATAAATGCTGCAGTTCAGCGTAACCACGTTTTGTAGGTGTATAAAGTATAAAACAGCCAAATGTAAAATAACTACTTATATTGACAAGTATGTCAATAATAACTAACTAACAAGTACAAAATGTATTTCCATTGTAGTAAAAAAACGATTATAAGCAGAAAAGTCTAGAAGAAGGATCTGGTGGTACATTTGCACTACCTAAACAGTTTTTTTCGTGGGGGACGGAGTGGCCGAGCGGTTTAAGGAGCCGGTTGCTATGCAGCCGGCGCCGGCTCGATTCCTTGGTCACGGGCGGCATTTTTCTTTGGGCAAGTCACGGTATCCGGAGAACAAGTGCTGCCATCCCCCACTCGGGGCATGGCAGAAACCTAAGTTAGAAATTCTGCCAAAACACAACACACACGTGTACCAGCCTACCCAATCTACAAATCTACAGTTCCTTCCCCACACCCAATGGCCTATGTTGCCATGGGTTATCCAATAATAAAAAAAATGTTAATAATAATTTTGATTTATAAAATGTCAGTTATCTCTTCAATAATTTCTATGGTGAATAGAACAATAGATATCAAGCAAAACAATAGGAATCACTAAACTAGACAAAATAAATCTATACTCTATACTTCTACAGGGCAATTATCGGGGCATCATTAACCATTATTAATAATAATAATAATTATTTTTATTATACTAGATATTTGCTTTTTATCAATTCAATTTAAAAATTATCAATAACTCCAAAACAATGCGGGTAGGTATTGTCCCGGATACGGAATACCATATATTCAAGCATGAAATATAATATATACCTATATATATAGCATGATATATATTTATAGCATGAAATAAAATATATTTCTACGAAACCAATAAAGGTACCTTACTTTTAAATAAATGGATTTTAAATGTTCAAATAATTTTGTTTTGCGTTATTTTTCGTTTAATGATATTCTATAAATAACATTTTGCGATATTTTTTGTTTAATAATATATTATATATTTTGTTATTCGTTATGCTTTGTTTTGCGGTATTTAATTATTTTTGATTATCGTTCTCCGTTATAATGATGTTTATAAATTTCAATCGTTATTTGCAAATATAACGTTATAATCATAAAGTTATTATAACCTTTGCAACCCCTCGAATAAAGTTATTTATTATTTCATATGGCTGACTTGGTCCATATTTAAGAAATGCAGTTACTAATATAAGCTGTCTTTTAGGTACCATTATACATTTATTGACGCAGTATACAAATTAATACAAACAACTTGACTACTTACAGACGTATAAATACAAGTAAGTTATGTTTGTTTATTTAATTAAGCAGGTAACATATAGGTATTAAAAGCTTTAAAATTCAAGTGAATAAGGTTTAAGTTTATGCTAGTTTAAAATAAAATGTAAACATTGTTATCACCTTAAAGTACCTACATGACAGTCTTGTAAAGTATTTGAGTAAAAGTATTTGAGTAAATGTATTTAAGTACTTTTATTGTATTTAGAATACTTTTTAAATACTTTTTGAATAAAGTATTTGGAAAGTATTTTAAATACGGGTTTGGACGTATTTGTATTTGAAAATCAAATACTTTTATTTAAATACTTTATAGATTTTTTTTCAATAATAAATGATTATTTATTATCTTTTTTCTCAGAAATCAAAGTAATATCATGACTAAATAATAATATAGTCATGAGTAATATCATTGAAATTTAGTAAGTTTATTTCCGACATAGCCTCCTAAAATGCAAAATATTATTGTTTTTTTTTCATTGAAGCCTATATTAGTTTATTGTGATGTGAATTATTTGAAACTCCAAACTATAAACATAGAACAATAATGAAGCGAAACTCGATCAGCTGATTCGGTTTAAAACTTTACGTTTACCTATGATCTTATTTTTTTTTCCTGTTGAATAATTGAATAGTATACATACGTAATATATACATTAATACAAATATTTTCACTACAGTAATATAGCATTTATATGTAAATTATTTTCTCCAGAAGCTAGGTTTGTTGTGGAGATAAAGGTTGTTATAATATCTATTTAGTTCTCATACAATAAATAATTAAAACTATCATTAGGTGATTATTAACTTATCATACAATTATAAGTACCTTGGTTAGTACCAGAATATGGAACATGCATTATAATACATGAACTATTGAGTATTAACTATATAATAATAATTAATATGTACAGTTTGAATGAGTTTGATCTCATGGTCAAATTTAAAGTTAAAATATCAGAGAAAAAGTATTGAATCCAAAGGTAAAACTTAAAACAAATGTATTAAAATAAGTATTTGTATTTCTATTTAAATACAAATTAAAAGTATCTTTTTACAAGATTGTTACATGATAAGGTTTGTAGGTAAATAAATGTATCCAATTTTAGGGTAACTTGGGACACTCTTTACTACTCTCCAAAGTTAATTGTTAAACCTAATGTCAGAAATGTTACTTTAAATTCAATAAAATTATTTATTACCTATTTAATAATATAAAATTATTTTGAACTTTTTAAAAACTATTCCAATATACCTCTTATCAGTCCAATGTGAAATTTGTATACATGTGGTTGTCCCAAGTTATACCTTTTCAACCGTAACATGGGACAGTGAAATAAAAAAAAAAACACTTTGCCACATACTTTTTTAAAATTAATAAAAATTTACAATTTGTAAGCTAATACGCATATTTTATCTCATATAATATAATCTATTCATAAGTACTATATTTCTATTAAAACATTACATGCAAACGAAAAAGTTTCCATGTTACCCTGTTATACGGTATTAACCGAAAAAACACAAGTTTTTGATTCTGATTCCACCAAAAATTTCTTTATGTTATTATACACTGAATTAAAAAAAAAATAGTCAACAATTTAACTTTTAACGTTTTCTTATACAATGATATTATATCATTGAATTCAAATTTAATACCATTAATTATACAGTGACCCACTTGTAACTTACTGTACAGCAGAGCACCTTTTTTTTCCTGTAATTGTACTATTGGTATTGTATAACATTATCGATTTACAAAATCAAAATAATAAAGATCCTCTTTTCGGACGATTCGTCGCCCCCACAACGTTCGAAGCTATTTGGATAAAAAATATTATGTCAATAGACATTGTTATTGTCACTTATGTCGTTGTATCTTCGAAATGTACAGTGCTGAAGGGCCAACAGCACCCCCCAGACCGGCTCCGACTCTCACGCACGCGTAGCGGGTCTCCGCCATTTCGTGTATATAGCTCCACTAACCGGTCGTTTCCACAACCAGTACAGTAAGAGTTCGATAAAAATTTCTTTGTCAAACGTGTATTGTGTGAGGGTGAATGAGGCGACCACATTCTATAACACACGTACGCGCATACACAAGCCACCTATGACAATGGCACACTGGACACGCTCGGAAATAATATGTTTGAACTCACGCGAGTAGGCGCCCACAGACGATGAATAACGCCAACATGCTGGAGAAAATACTTCTGGTAGTCCAATTTTAATTACTAAAAGAGATTGAAATTCCTCACCTTTCATTCTACAATGTATATTAGAAGATAGATATTCGATAAAAAGAGCATGTAGGTACTACAACTGTATTGTCTGTACACGTAGTGTGTAGGTACCTACTACGGTTCCGAATGAATTCACTTAATTTATCAAAATAAATAAATATTATGTACATTAAAGGGCTAAGGAGAAAAAACAAATTTTAAAATTATCCTGCAAAACATAGAAAAGAATCTAAAGAATTCAAATTAGTAGGTATTCAAAATTAAAATTGGACTACTATAGAAGTACGTTTTTTATTCGCCAGGCTTATCGGTGTATAAACTATATGCATGAAAATCCAATTGTTTAAAGCTGGTGGACTGTGTTTGCGCCTAAATGCCGTATTTGCGCCTATACGCAAAAACCTCGATTGCGCTTAAAATACGTTAAAATACTTGTTTGCGCCCATTATGTTACAAATCAATAAATTTGGCAACAACGTTTTCTCAACTATTTTTATTTTTGCCACTGTGAACCATTGGGAAATTTAATTTCTATATCAGTCGTGACTCGATATACCTTCATAGGATACTTATCTTTAATCATATCTAACTTCATATCTTTGCTATAGATCATTTTTATTACCCACATAGTCGATATACGGCATTTTACGGTGGTATTTCTAAAATCTCGATCGCAGATAGTCAGTCTTCTAGTCTTCTTCAATCTGTACTTCACTTAATTACACATTTCAGTTTGGTGTATTTTTGTTTCAAAAATGACAGAAAATAAAATTATATTAGCAAAAGGTGCGAGTAACAATTTTAAAGATTTACTTATAATCGACAGATTTAAATTCAGAAAAGTTTATAAGTTTATGAAAATATATCTGGTAATGTAACTTAGCGTTGTACAATAAAATCGTGTTTAGCAAGACTAATTAAAAATGGAAATATAACTGTAAGTAGCAATTTAAATCATAACCATAATACTGATAAAAAAAATTAAATCGTCAAATTATTCGAATTGCGTGTAAAAAAAGAGCCAAACACATGACTGATCGTCCAATTAAAATTATACGTTCTGAAATTACAAAGAATAATTTTGACACGTTAGATTACGGTGACGTTAAATTAATTCGTGACAGAATGTAGGTACCCGTGTAGAAACACACAAACAAATATTCCAAAAAATATTGTTAAAGTTCAAGAATTTTTAGTATCAAATAATATGTTATCATCTAAAGGAGAATCAATGATTGCAGTAAATGACATCGAAAAAATATTGTAATTTTTACGTGTATACCACAAATTTGCAATTTTTAAGTTTGGTTAATACTATATACGTCGATGGTACATTTACTTATTGCACAAAGGTTTTTTATTATTTGTATTTAATAATTTTATTAAAAATATAATAGGTACAATAAAAAATAATAACTACACAACAGAACAGTAAAGACAAATTTTTAACCACACTAGAATAATTCAATAAATTGGAAATTCAAAATCTTCTTTTGATAGAAAATAATAAAACTGATAATCTACATTGAACTTAAAATTTTGATTTCATCGCTTAAAATATAAATTATAAAACAACTGTGTGTATAATATTATTAGACTTATTCAAAATAAATTTAAACGAAGACGTGCGTTAACCATAGGCGTAACTAAGGTTAAAATTATGGGGGGCTACTGCCCCCCTAACAAAACTATGAACTTAAAATATCCCATAGGAAGCCATCCCACCCCCCCTACATACAATCACAACAAATTTTAGATTCTGAACCAAGAGAAGAACATAAGAACATGTCTTTACAACAATTTGTTTTTTATGTATGTGACACTATCGTGAGCAATGTAAGCCAATCATAAAAATGGTATACTCTACTCAACATTTTATACAGCAACCACTAGTAATTAGTATCTTACTAGTTTTAAATGTATTACTATTATAACTAAATTTGTTTACCTGTAATATGAGAGTCAGAAAAAAGAAAACAAGTCAACTTTATAGTAGGTAACATTTTAATATTTTAATTTTATTTTTCTACTGTTAGCACTTGAAAAATCATTTAAAATGTCTTCACTGTCAATATTGTTTGATATGTCTCTCTCAATATGAATGATGGATAAATTTGAGAACCGTTCTTGTATCATAGTAGACCGTAACCATGTTTTGACTCGCCTTATCGCAGAAAATGAAATTTCACAAGTTTACTTATTGGCAAAGTATATGCAATACCCATTATATTTTCTCAAACATAATCGTTATCTCTCATCTATTTTACTTGAAAACTTTTCGAGTTTTTAAAATATTCATTTCTTTTTTTCCAAGTGAAAAAATATAATTTTAAGTGTATTATTTAAAATGAATAAAGGATATTTTTGAGGGGGGGCTAAATCATAGAAAGGGAGGCTAAGCCCCCCCCCTAGTTGCGCCACTGGCATTCACCAAATACTAGTCACCCAGGTCCCCTTTCTCTACTAATATTATTATTCTACAGTGCTCAGTGGAGAAGGCACCAGACTACAGCCGGACAGAGACACAGACCAACTATTCCGTCACACTATATTTTAACAGTACCTACACTTTCTCACTTGGCTAAAAGTCATAATCCAAAAGCTAAACCGTTATCACTCACGTGCATTTACATATTGTAATTATTTACAAAACCACTGTTATCATCGTTAATCTTCGTATTTGATATTTCGATAAGGTACTTAACGTTTGTAATCGCATATTATAAACCAATGGATCTTCGCGGGAAACAATCTCTCGGTTCCGTAGATAAAATGTCCTATATTGACCCATGTTCTCATAGAATATGATAATCGATAACACTATTTTCATTATAATATAATATTATATTTTGTTATAAGTACATACCTACTTCAAATAGTATTATTTATTTGTAAATTTAAAATAAAATAGTTTAATACAATATATTATAATATAATATATTTGATCGTCATTTAAAATTTAATAATAACAAAATATTTAGACAAGTGGAAAAAGCTCTGCTGTAGGTACTGTTTTAGGTGTTGTGTGGGTCACTAAAATGGATGTTTTTAATTTAAATTCAATGACATAAAATCTATTTACATATGAAAAATGATTTTGATCAATAACGCTGTCTGTCAGCATATATTATAAAAGTATTTTTAAATTACCAAAAATGCCCAAAAACTTAATTATCCTACGTTTAAGTATCCGGTTTCATCCGAATTTGAACTTAAAATATAATATATTAAAAAATAATGTGTTTATATCGTTTTTAGATTATTTGGTTACAGTATGAACTACTATTAATATGAGACACCTTGTTTAAAACTTTAAATTCTTAGCTCAAAAAGATTCAAAATATTATGTTGTATAGAAAATGCTAATATAAACATTCAGTGAAAATGTCATGTATCTATCGTTATTTTTTTTAGAGTTATACCAAAGATCAAAATCGATTTAAAAAAAAATGATTTTGCTTAAAAATTTCAGTTTTTTCTTAATAATTTTTCCCGACGCTCTTGAAAACTATTTGGAATTTTCAATGTTGACTTCTCGAATGCGCCAACTAGATTCGTTTTACCACAAGAAAAGTCACTGAAGGAGAAATTCGGAACATTATTTCGACTACTTATCGTACTACAAACAAAAAAAAAATTTCTAAAAAATACCCATCATTGTAAAATCAATATATTAAAAGCTCTGCTCAGAATCTAATAATTCTACATAATTTTTCTTCAATAACATTAAGATATTAATTTTTTTTTAAACACATTATAAGAATGATCGTTATATGAATCATTTTATCAATGTTATCGTATTTTTATTAATTGCAGAAAATGGGCCAATAAATGAAATTTTATATTATACGGGTCTGAAAATGTGTTCTAAACAAAACAAATTCCATTTGATATTGTAAAACGTTGTTTCGTAACATTGCTCGTAGTTACAAACCACGAATTTTTATCATATTTGTGTATTGTGTATAATACATTTTGACAATAATTATCAAGCAGGTATAAGTAAGATGGCAGATTACGACCACATGTCAATGGCTTACGCTGAACATTCTTTTCTTAACTCCTGGGCTATTATTTCCAACAAATACATTTCAAAAACATGACGCAGAGAGATGAGATAGATAAAATAATGAAGAGTAAATACAGACAATATAATATGATATTTTAATACAAAAACACAAATTATAAAGCGCCTGTCCCATTATATTTCAATTTTATATTATAGTTTCCGACCGCGACGTTTAGGTTAGGTACCTACCTAGATTTATTATTATAGCTCGTTCTCCAGAATAGAAAACTCCTATAGGGGTAATTATGAACAATAGAGGAAATGTGAGAAGCATTGAGCGACTAGTTCAGGTATGGCAAATCCATATCACAAGAAAACAATTTAGAGGGCATGTGAAAAATTAAAATATTTATATTATATATTATATAACATATTATTTTTATTTTTAATAATAAATTACATCACAATGTTAGTAGGTACTTTTTCAGTATCGTTGACGTCTTTCTGAAAATATTAAAAAAATATTTTTTTCTTACAATATTGAATATAATATGTATTTAATATATTATGTATAATATTTCTCATCATTTAATGGCACCCTCGAAAAAATGTAATGTTTGGCATGCAGCGGTTAAATACTTTACCATCTCTGCACTAGTAAATAGGTATACTTTTCACATTGGAACTGGTAATCAGTATTGTGCATTATATTTATCTGTTTAACTTATATAGATAAAATAAATAGGTAGGTACATTATTAACTGTTAAATATGGCAAAAATAAAGATAATCAACATCAATTAGTTTCACGTCTTCATCGAGAAAATACAAAATAATAATAAAAAAAAATCGATATTACTACCTAATTGTATCATAATATATTTATTATTCTTACCAGACTCACTTAATTTGTAATTTGTATATAAATATAATGTGATATTCATATTATTATTACATTTTCCAAGTCGGTTAATAATATTGATTGTGCCTAAACAAAGAACTTTATTTATTAAATTCTATTGATACCGAATTGGCTAAACTTTTTTGTTATGGTTTTCATCGGACCAATTAATCATTAAATAAATATTGCCAACGTTTGTTCTCGTAATATTGAGTTTATTACCTTTGCCTCGGTTTTTAGTTAGATAGGTAATATAATTTTTAACTCTATTACAATTTGTTATGAATTTATTATATCCTAACTAAATATAGAAAATCAACTATCAATAAAATATATTGTACTTAACTATTGCTGTACCTATAGGTACCTACATTGATAGTTATATTTTGAAATGTATTAAAAATATTAGGTATTATTATGTTTTATAATTTTTTATATGCATTTTTTACTAAATGTCATAGGTGGACATAGGGTTTTACAATTTGAGTGTGAATGGCCTTTTTTTCTAGTTGTTTTTTTTATAATACAGAGCTGAGGCTATAGACAAATTAACCCGCAATATGATTTTTTTTTTACCTCATAAATATCTACCATAGGAAAGTATATAAATACACTATAGTTAACAATATATTTTAAGTGTCCAGCCTTTGTTCTCGAACCAATACTCTAACCTATTGTCTAATATAATATTTACCTATTGGCTGATACAATAGTATTAGTATACAATATTACTATATGTAATACCTATTTAAGTAGACATTACTTATGATAATTTATTGTTTGATCTTATAGTATATTAATTTATAAATCATTATTTTATATTTATTACTAAATAAACTGAAACAACACCAGTATAATATATTTATGATACAAATTTATTGTATTAACTTATATTTTATAGTAACAATCGCTTTTGAAATGGCACAAAACTTTTAAATTCTTCTATAACCTTCAGAAGCTTCAACAATAACCTTTAATTCCTGTTCGACATAGGTGGTTGTTACCTAGGTACTTGTTTTACACAAAGTAAACAATAATATAAATTATGGTGTCTGTGAGTTCCTCGAATCACGACATCACGTTAAATGAAATACCAAACTTGAAACTACCAAAGTATTATTTCTTAACCATCGATACAGCTCGTTGTTGGTTTCCGAGAAAAGGCAATATTTTTTCGCTGGAAATTGTTATCACCGCGTAGATATATAAAAGTGTAGTTTAGAAGTTTCAAGTACCCACGAATAATATTATACAATCACAACAAAATAACTAAAATCGTTATTCTAGGTTTTTTATTATGTAATTTCGTCCAAATTTGAACTTAAAATGACTATAAAAATAAACTATGCTTATGTATGTTTTAGATTTTTTGGTAACAGAATTAACTGCTTACGTGGAATCTTGTTTTAAATTTTCAATCCTTAGATATAAAAGTTGAACATTTTATAAATGTTTAACTACAAAAGAATTATTCAATTTTATATTTGATTAATTTGGTCAAAACTCGATCTTTAAATGCTTATAAAAAAAAATTGTGTATATGTATTTTTAACTTTTTTCAACTGCTATTGCAACAATATATCAGGAGCCATGTATTAAATTTTTACACTTTTTGGTAAAACTGATAATTGATATTTAATTGATATTTATAGGAAAATAAACTAAAAAAATTAAAAACTGAAAATGTCCTTAAACAGCTCAAAAAGAGTCAAAATATTATATACTGTACAGCAGATTGAATTTTTTTAATAAAAATTTTTTAGATTCTGGGTGGAACGATGAATGTATTGATTTTACAATGATGTGTGTTTTTATATTTTTTTTTTTTTTTTTTTGTCTGTGTACACGATAAGTAGTCGAAATAATACTTCGATTTTCAACTTCAGTATCTTTTTCCATTCGAAAGTGAATATCGTTGGTGCATTGGGGAGGTCAAAATTTAAATTTCCCAATAGTTTTCACCAGCACATGGAAAAACAACATAAAAATTAAGGTAAAACGGGAATTTTAACGGAAAATCTGTTTTTGAGAAATTTGATTTTGGTTTTTCATGAAACTCTTAAACAAATGACCGTAGGTACATGAAATTTTGACTGAATGTTTATATTAGCATTTTCTATACACCATAACATTTTCCAAATATTTTGATTTATTTTGAGCTCTTAACGGACATTTTCATTTTCCATTTTTTTTTAGTATTTTTTCTAAAAATATCAATACAATTTTATTTGTTGGTTGAAAAAACTTGAAAATTTAATAGAAGGCTCCTAGTATATTGCTCCAAAGGCAGATGAAAAACATTAAAAATCCTTAGTCACAGTTTTTTTTTATAAGCATTTAAAGTTCAAAATTTGACAAAATATGGAAAAATCGCGAAAAATAGCAAATTATTTTGAGTTAAGAATTCGTAAAAATTGTTCTTTTTAAATCTAAGATTTGAAAATGTAATACAAGATTACTCATAAGTTTGCCTACCTTTCGCAATAAAAAAAATCTCTACCGGACAGTCAAATTAAATTTTTATGAGCGTTTGAAATTCAAATTTTTACAACATTGGATATTCACTCGATTTCTCACGTAGCGATTTCCTTATTTTGTTGTAATTCATAAACGAATAACTATAGATACATGAAAATTTCACTGAATGTTTATATTAGCATTTTCTATACACCATACAATTTTGAAAATATTTTGACTCTTTTTGAGCTGTTTACGGATATTTTCATTTTTCAATTTTTTTAGTTTTTTTTTCTATGAATAGCAATAAAGTTTTATCTGTTGGGCCAAAAAGTGTAAACATTTAATAAAAGGCTCCTGATATATTGTTACAATATCAGTTGAAAAATATTAAAAATACATAGTCACAAATTTTTTTTTATAATCATTTAAATATCGAATTTTGACAGAATTTTTCAAAATCTTAGAAAATTATCAATCATCGTAATTAATAAATTATAAAATAATCAGTTTTTATAGCTAAGGATTGAAAATTTAAAACAAGATTTCACGTAAGTAGTTAATTCTGTTACCAAAAAATCTAAAAAACACACAAGCACAGTTTATTTTTATGGTCATTTTAACTTCAAATTTGGGACGAAATTACATATTAAAAAACCTAGCATACCTATTTTAGTTATTTTGTTGTGAGTGTATAATACTATTCGTGGGTACTTGAAACTTCTAAAGTACACTATATTAAGTATCTATGATAGTATCAGGGTTGATTATTGACTATTGATGTTATAAGTAAATAATGGATATTATGATATGATTTCGAATTTATTATAGGTCAATTTTTTTTTTAATAGGTACCTACCATAGATATTATGTATATTATAATATGTCTTAAACCTAGACTGACATACCGTCTTATTAACAGTCTATTTGAACTGTTTGTAATCATTTACTTGTGAATGTCGTCATTTATATAACGATATTGGTGAATGTTGGTAATGCCAATATTATTTAATCTGATCTAATCATACCACCTATCTAATATTCTAGTACTAAACAGTATAGACTTTAGTATTATACTATAATATTATGTGCGAACACGTAACCTATGTCAACATTAACAAAAACCGTGTTGTGTATGTCAACATTGACCAAAATCCTAATGTAAATGTCAACATCCACTAGTACATGTCTATATTATTTTAATTTTTTAACATTCGCCAATTTAGTACTTGTAGGTCGACATTCACTAGGTGATTGTCAGCACTCACCAATTGCGGACATTCGCAGTAACATAATAGGTATTTAATACTCAATGGTGATGTGTAATAGTCTTTGTAGAATTTAGTGCTTGTTTTAATCATCACTTAATTGTGAATATAATTCAAATAGGTAGGTTAAGTAGTTTGAAACATATTGGACAGTGGTTAAATAAAAGTAGGTAGTTAATAAAAAATAATCAATTTTATTATTAGAATTAGTTTAATCTATTATTGTACCTATTGTGAATATATTACTAGATAGTTACATTCAAGTAGGTAATTTAATTTAATAATGTCAGAATAATATTCTGTGTTTTGTATTATTTTTATTGTGAATCTAAATTTTAAATTTCAAATAGGTACGTTTAAAACTAAATCTACTATTTTTTATTGTAATTTTCATTTTTCTATAATTTTATTAGATAATTGTCTTATTTAAATAGCTCTACTACTATAGAATCATTTAACAATCAATTCAATTGTATTTATATTGTATATTTAATCAATGATAGAATATTATGAATCGGATAGAAATCACACGAACTTGACATAGCGGAGTTTCAGTCGTGTAATAACAGGTTATCAATTACCTGACTTTAATTAAAGACTGAAAAATACATTAATTAATATAGAAAATACTAAACATGATTTATTATCTAGATAATATATAATATATAATTATTTTCTAAAATAATGGCAAAAAAATACCAAAGGGTGGGGGGGATTGACCCCCAAAATGACCCCCCCCCCCCGTAAATACGCCGCTGATGGTATGTAAAATTGAAGGGTGCCTCCAACGTTGACGCCCAACTTGGAATGTTATTGTGAAAAGAATTTTTGGTGTGTTTCGAAACATTTGAAAAACCAGTAGAACATCAGACATAAAAATCGATTCTCCTTATAATATAATATAATAGGTATCGAACGATATGCAAAAACGATAACTCTCGAAAACGTTCACGGCCCGTGGCCCAAGCGGAAACATCTGAGCGCCATATAGGATGTTTTCACATCAAAAACACATTTGGGAATTAATTGTTTTCTCATACCATATAATTATTTTTTTTCTTTATGAGATAAAGAAATCTAATTTGTTTAATGTCATCCTGACTCTAAATAAATCAATTTTTTATCGCTTATTTTCAATTAGGTAATTATTCCAGTAGGTAGTATTATTTTAATTTTTAATATGTTTATTGTGCAATAACAATAAAATAAATTAAAAAACACGATTCCTAGTAGTACATGACAGTAGTTACAGCTCTGAAATTTTTTATTTGGGTCAAGGGTAGAAGTGTAGAACCACTTGAATCATATATTATATACATTAAATTTTCGAATAAAAATAGGTAGGTAGGTATACATTTGTATATGAATTTCTAACTACAAAATAGTTTTCAAATTTTCGTGATTTTTACGAAATTTGTCGAAATTCTAACTTCAGACGCTCATAAAAAAACTATTGTGGATTTATGCTGGACTTTTTTTTTAATTTCCACCAACAACAACTTATGAGGAACGTTGTTGGCGAACCTATTACATTCACAAGTTATTGGACCGAGAGAAATAATTTTATCGACATAAATTAAGAAAAAACTAAAATAATCGTAAATTTCATATGCCTATAAACAGCTCAACATGAATAAAAATGTTTTGAAAATGTTATGGTTTTAAATTCTTTTATAAACAATCGACGAAAATTGCATTCATCTACAGCAGTTTATTTAAGTGTACCTACTACAAAATACACGATAAACCGAAATGGATTTTACGTAGGTAATAATCACTTAAGTGTGTAAATGCTTTAATAATATATTATGTTTGAGTTTATTTATTGGGAACGCAAAAATGCTAACGGTAGGTACCTATATCATAATCATTAATGAGTCCATGAATTGAAAACATTTGCAAAAA
>CARXXK010001098.1:561059-650012 GCA_949089665.1 Macrosiphum euphorbiae
GTATTTTTATTTATTTTAAAAATAATTGTGTATGTTACGTACCTACGTATTAATTAACTATGTATTAATTATGTACAGCAGCGTATCACACGTTTCTAGTAGTATTTAACGATATAACTAATAAGTCAATTAGTATATTATAACACGCGGAGGTCGTTGCAAAAGCTTTGTACCTATAAAACAATTAAGCTATAAAAGTGTCATCATACGTATTTCCCCGGGAAAATCAACACTCATACGAAGGATACGAGCTGACCAGCATACCAAGTATAAGACCCGGACGCAGTCTCATAACCGAATTTCACCACTACAACGACCACCCACTAAAAGGCGACTCGATCATATTATATATACGACCCCATGACAAGAGCTCGTGAGACGGTTAGGGACACACAAGACGCTTAGAGGCGGGTCGTGACACCACTCACAGTCTTAGATTTTACAATAGAGTCGTAACACCACTCTTTTCTTCACCATAGATTATAATATTGTTATTTTGTACCTAGTTAAATAAACACTCATCAAAACCTAGTACATCGGTTATTCATTCCTGCGGTGATGTATATATCGACCTCAATTTCGACGTAAAATGTATGAAACGGCTAACGCCGCTAACCTTATTAGAATCAAAAACCAAATGCAAAAGATTATTTTTTTTTTGCACTATTGTAATAGGTATCACACTGTATACAATTTTTGTTTGCTAAATCGCATATAAAATCTGTACGTGCGATGGCGTGATGCGTCCCTACTGTGTTTTACCTTACTCAATCTTCCTAGGTACCCAATCCTATACCGTATAGAGTATACTAGTAATAAGATAGTATAGGTACTTCTAAAAACATATTTTGTCATATGGTTATTTAAAAATGAATTTTCCATAATTTTGAAATTGAACTCTTAAACCTTTCAAAATTAGGTTTTAGATTCTGGGCGGAACAATGAATATTGTATTAATTTTGATGAGTGTATTTTATGCAAATTATATATATACATACACAATTTATATTTTAAAAATTGAATCTACCGATAGTTGGAACTTTTGAGATGTCAAAATTGAAAATTTTACTCTCAGTACTTAACAAAATTAAAAATAATCAGGATAAACAAAAACCGGAATTATTTACAAAAACATTTGAGAATTTTGTAAATGGGTTTGGTGGGAAAAACAGTGACTTGTAAAATTTGTAAGCAAACACGCAAACTGCAGTCTTGAAAATAACACGATATTGTGTATGATATACGGTATATAAATACACAACAATTGCGCAAATCATTAGTTTTGAAATTATAGTGCAGTACCTATATGTATTTTGAATTTTGGCTAGCGACATGCCAAATAGCTACGTACATGTCCCCAACTCCCCATCGAAAGAAAATTTCGAACGTTTCTATCCAAATATTTTGTAAGTTATTTATATTAATTTGTTTAATGGTTCTTAGAATTTGTATGTTACCAGTATTCGAGGAATATCGGAAATACAGAAGGGGAACTGGAGACATATGTCTCCATGAACCAAATTTGTATGAACTTGTATGACCATTTTTGGAATTTGTATGCCACCCCCTCCCGAGTAATAATCGAAAAACCAATTTCCCCGTGTCCCCCAACCTCTATCATCGGAATTTTCTACTTTTTCCTACGCGAAACAATTAAACGCTATTTGTATGAATTTGTATGACCATTTTTGGAATTTGTATGTGACTCCCTCCCGAGTAATGATCGAAATAAATATTTTCCCGTGTCCCCCATGTCCCCCTGCCCCTAATATATGGAATTTTCTACTTTTTCCTACTCGAAACAAAATATTTTTCTTAACTATAAAACACCTGTATATGAGTGGTTACCTAAAACCTAAGACTTATAATAAAACTGGTTAGAAAAACCGTTTATATAGAAAACCTGGTTTTTTTTTTGTTTTTTATTTGAGTTAAACAATGTATACAAATTATGTATAATAAGCTTAAATGTTAACAAATTAAGATTACAGCCAGAAAAACATGAAGGAGAAGCCACCCACTGGTGACACTCCAGGTCAGAGTCGTAAGGTTAAATTATGAAAGTAGGTCGCGGCACCACTTTCTATTCAATCTTTTGGGGGGGTTGCCAGGCATTGGATTGGTTAGATTTTTAGCTAGGATGTTAGGATGGTCGAAGAGAGAGTTGTGGTAACGATAGTAAGACTTGGTAGCGGTTTCTAACACTGTGTTCATTTTTAAGTCAGAGTGTAAAGTTTGATTGGATACATAGAAAGGAGCCTTTGTTATTAAACGAAACAATTTATTTTGGGTTATTTGAATTTTGTTTATATGTGACTTTTTTGCAGAGCCCCATATTTGGATGCCATACATCCAAATGGATTTAAGGAGAGTTTTATATAAGTTTAGTTTAGTGTGAAGTGTAAGTTTTGATTTTGCTTTAAAGAAGAATTTAAGGGAACGAAGACAAGAGTGTAGTTTAATTTTGATGTTATGAGTATGGTGGGCCCAGTTTAGTTTTTTGTCAAAATATGAGAAAACCTGGTTTTAATAACCAAAATCGAAATCGAAAAATTGGTCTTGATTTCCGTGTTCCCGTTTGTAACTAATTCTTTGATTGCTGTTTATTAATATTTCAATTGTTTTATAATTTAATAAATAATAATGTTTTAAAATATAAATCTTAATTATATATGTATAATGTAAATAATATTATATTCCCCACGTGCATGTAGAAATATAGTAGTTTTTTTTTTAAATTTAACTTAATTTATTAATTTAAGCCAAGTTAAATTAATATAGTATTTGTTAACCTTTTTTAAATTTAATTGATGTATTAAAGACGTGTAATAACATAACTTTTAATTTAATTGAAAAAAAAAATACTTTACTAAAGTATCTATATAAGTTAAAAACTATCATTAACTTGCACAGCCATGGATTTAGGTAATTCGTGTTTTATTATTTGCTTATAAGCTGTTTTTAACAATGTACATAATATAACGTGCATAACTTTCTTACTTGAAATACAACAATATCTATATTAGTAAAATACGTGAAAATCATTTGGACACAGAGTGCTTTTCTGAAGAAAACATACAAAGTTTTGTGGAGGTTGACGATGCTCTTTTGACCAATAAAGAACCCAATGAAGAAGAAATTGTCAAGTCTATTTTGAATGCAAATAATGATGAAAGTGAACAAGCTAACGAAGAGAGCGAAGAAATCGTATTCAAAGTACCATCTATTTCGGAAATGTATTTTTATATTGATCAGGTGCGTACTTTTGTTTCGTTAAACAGTGACATAAATACGCCAGAAGTATCAATGGCATTAAATAATATTTCTAATTTTGTTTAAAAATCTTATTAAAATTATAAGCAAACTACTATTAAAGATTATATTTCAAACAAATCGTTAACATATACTATATAATATGTATTATAATCTGTACATTTATTAAAATTTATATAAATACCTTGAATGTTAAAATACATATGAAATCTTAAATAACAGTAAAAAATGTGTTTAATAAATCAATTTTTCAAAAAAATTATTTTTTTTTTATGATCGAGGTTCGGTTATAACGATCAGATTCCCTAGGTCCCAAGAAGATCGTTAGTAGCGAATTTGACTGTATTTGTAATTTTAGTGAAAAACATCGTCGTACATACACCAAATAATAATAATGAAGTTATATTGGAATCAGAGGCCCAACCCCCCTGGTCTGGACTCCCCCCCACATCTTGGACCATACCTATGATGGGCTATTATATAAGATATATTTTTTTATTTATTTAATTTAGAATAGGTAATAAAATTCCACACAAATAAAAATTGTATGATAGTTTTATGATAATTGATAATAGGTATATACAGTCGATTCCGCTTAATAGAGACACCGGTTAATAAGGACAACCGCTTAATAGGGACAATTCTTCAATTACAAAAACAAATGTATACTTGTGGGGTAAACATTCTCCGCTTATTTGGGCCACGAATCCGGATAATTGGGACATTTTTATCGAGTATATTAATAGATCAATAGTTCAACAATCGTGACGGACTCTCGTAATCGATTATTACATTACATTTTATCTTATTTAACTTTATTTTATCTTATCTTTTATCGTATGTTCAAATGTGATAGTTGTTAAATGTTATTTGGTGCAATGGTGCATCAGTCGTGTTTGTCGCGTGTAGCAACGATGGCTCGTGTACGTAAAGATTTATCGTTTGCTCAAAAATTAGAAATTCTGGACAAAATTAAATTACAGCTACCAGGCTGTAATACACGTCGTCTTTCGGAAATTTTAGGAGTACCGAAATCAACAGTTTTTTTAAATAAGATAAAATACATAATAAAAAAATAAAAAATATTTATATGTACCTACCTACTTTATATGTAAGTACTTTTATAAATAATTAAGTTATATCATGTTTTTCTTTTTGTACTATCAAGTAATTTCTATAATACATTGTTTGTAATTTGTAATAATAAAAATATATAAAACAACTCAGTTTTTCAACAAATTTATATGTTGGTTTTTGTATTTCAGATTATTGGGACAACCGCTTTATTGGGACAAAATAACACCCAACCGATGTGTCCCAATAAAGCGGAATCGACTGTATTATAGTGTGAAAAAGAATATCGTTCCGTAATTTTCGTATCCTGTTGTCCAGACAAAAGTTATGCAGAACGTATTTTGTTCCGTTCTTCCCCTTACCGTAAATTTAAAAGATTTATTTTATAATAACATTTTTTGTTTTCGATATTTTTAAATGACATTATTCAATAGAATATTAGAATCTACAGTAACTTTTTCACTGGTATTTTTGGATCCTTGTTTTGACCATTTTAGCGGGTAGAAAATATAAAATTTATAATTTTTAAATGTCATAATATTATTGTCAACGACGTAAAACGTAATTAGTAGGTACCTACCTATACTGAGTTATACTTAATAATTATATTATAGACTATATACTTATATATTATTATTATATTATAGTAGGTATACCTACAGTCCCACCGGGCACCGACCTGTTCGTTGTCAATGTGTGCATGTTGCGAACTGTAATATACTAATATCTATTTATATTTTATAATACCTATTCATAATATTAAATCTATGTAAAACATTTTAAATGTTATTTGTTATTATTTTTTGTACACCACAGATATTCAGTCTGTACTGTACCACTATGTACTTCAGTGGCGTCCGCAGGGGGGGAGGGCTAACGGGCTGAAGCCCCTCCCATTGCTCGTATTATTATTACTTTTAAAAAAAAATATTAATCAAGTTTAAA
The DNA here is from genome assembly GCA_949089665.1 of Macrosiphum euphorbiae. NCBI lineage: Eukaryota > Metazoa > Arthropoda > Insecta > Hemiptera > Aphididae > Macrosiphum > Macrosiphum euphorbiae. Next base: position 566,352 of record CARXXK010001098.1, read on the forward strand.
TTGTCAACTACAGTAAGCTACATTTTTGAAAAAACATTGTATTTGCATACCAATTTTCATAAATTATCTGTAATTTTTCGGTAAAAGAATGAACTACCTACTTGTATGAAAGACCTTGTATTAAATTGTCTAGCCTTAGCTATATATATTTTATAAGTTTTGAACTACAAATTAACTGTGGTTGAATTGTTTTGAACTTTAAATGCATATGTATCGTTAATATTTTAGCTATAATAAAAAAACTTACGTATTACATTTTTAAGCTTTTTGACCGGATAAATAATTTTTTATTGACATTTACAAAAAAAAAATTTAATTAATCAAATACGATCAAAGTGAGGACGGTATAACCAAACCAAGCTATTGTTAAAAAACAATTTAAATAAGTTTTCATTTTTTTTTCTCCAATTAGGTACTTTTAAAAGCACTGAGCAGATTCAATTTCGACCTCCTAAAAGTACCAACTAGATCCAATTTGCTTCCAAAAACATACACTGGGCATCGAAGGTTATGATAAGAGAATTTTTCTACCAGAAAAGTTGAAAAGTTACAAACATTTTAAAATATCTCAAATAAACGTCTGAAATTATTAGACTAGACAAAATAAAAATAAATTTGTAACTTATTTTCAAGCCCCCCCCCCCCCCATTGAAAAATCCTGCGGACGCCACTGATGTACTCGTACTCTGTTGGTAGTATAGAGGTACGGTGTGGTAAACACAATAATTATTAGAAAAAAAATATCTACCCCCCCCAGGAAGGCAATTCCCGCGCCACTCAAGTTTAGTTGACGACCGCCACTTACCTACATCTCACGTATTTTTTATTTTTTTTTATTTTTATTTATTATTACCATATTTTTTATATATTTTTATTTTGTTCTGGATAATCGTAAATGTATAATTTTGTCATAATTTTTAAAACACTCATTGGTCTCACGACATATGCCACCATATAAACATTACTGTGGCAGTATTCGACCAGCATTATTTTTGCGTCTAACAAATAAACTTTCGTCGATCTCGACAATAAATTTGTAGGAAATTCATTTTCTTTTTGTTCATACGACGACAACTGAATAACTGAGGTAGGTACCTTATTATATTATATACGACACCCGCTGTTATACCTATCTTATATAATTAATTTTACTACACGGATTTTACCAAATAATTCTTAAATATCCTATAAATATTCTATAATTCTTAAAATATCTAATTCCTTAGAGAATTTCACACAAATACCTAACGTATATGATTTCGTACCTTTTTTATCTACACTCTGCAGTATATCAGTATATTATACATTTTAACATCACAACGTGATCGATCATACGTGAGATGAAGGTAAGTGGCGGGCGCCAACTAAACTTCAGAATTGCTTTCCTGGGAGGGGGGGGGGGTCAACTAGACCAGTACCAATTATTTTTATTATATTATATTATACTATTTAATTATGTAACTTATATATAAATATAGGTATGCATAATCTTGATTAATCAAGTATCAAAATAAAATTGATTTTGTGTAAGTACCAGGTACTGCAGGCTACTAATGTAAGTTACCACATTTGTATGCAGCAGTTAATTCGCATTGATTTGATGCGAATTGAATTAATTCACATTAGGGGGCGGGTTTATATGCACCTAAAAAAACCAAGCATTTTTTCCACATTTTAAGTTAATGCCAATGTTTTTTAGTCCATGTTTTATATTTTGTATTCGATGATCGAAACAGTTATAAAATTTTTTTTTTAAATATCCGCAAAAAAATTAATTCGCATTAAAGCGTTTACATGGATTTCTTAATCCCGGAGTAAGAGTTAATTCGATTTGACGAATCGAATTAAATAATAAACGCGCATTTGTTTAATGCGAATTTAAAAATGCGTTTATTATATGCACCCAACTCCCGGATTAACTCAATGCGTATTAATGACTGCAGCATATAAACGTGATAACTATGTCCTATAAGTACGATGTACCTATGTAAAAACAATTTACATATTACCTATTTTGTTTTTAAGTGTCCCGTGTTATTATTTTATTTCTATGGCTACTATAGTTACTCTAAATATTAATTTTAACGTCATTAGGTACAATCTGAAGAAATTATAAATACGTTATATTATTAACAAAAATAGGGAAAATAGGTATTTCAATCATTACTCGGGAGGGGGTCGCATACAAATTCCAAAAATAGTCATACAAATTGGGTTCTTGAATCTTGCAGTATAAAATATATGAATACTTAATTATTTATATTACTGGCCGTAATATAAAATTTACGGGGACTGGAGACATATGTCTCCAGCCACCCTTCTGTATTTCCGATATTTCTCGAATACTGGTGTCGTACAAATTCTAAGAACCATCAAACAAATTCATACAAATAACGTACAAAATATTTGGATAGAAACTTTCGAAATTGTCTTTGGATAAATCGTTTCTAATTTAATTATTTTAACCAGAAATATACAAAACTCAGTCCCAAATAGGGTGGGGGCTTAAGGGGCCAATCACCCACAAAAATGTCCATAAGCTTATTCAATACCTATTAAAGTATAGGGTTTTAGCTACCCCAAATCTTGCTATTTGCTATTCGTTATTTACGTCTATGACAATATATTTTTCAAAAATTGAAAAAAAAAAATAATAATAGAAAAGCTGTTTTCTAAATCTCAAATGTGAATGGTCTTATCCAAACTAGGCTATATAATTCAAACTGTATGTTTTGGGCGTTTTAAAAACACGTCCACGTTCTTGAACAATTTTCCTATAGTGTGTAACAGTGCACAAATGCACAACGATGTGTATTCGATTGGTTTAAATCGTTGTAAGGTCATCTTAAGAGGAACTTGTGACATATTTTCCAATTTTTGAAACACACGAAAATGAACCTCCCCCCTCAAACCTCACATAATCCAATATTCCAACTATACTGCTGTACCCAAGAATATAAGTAGTGAAAGAAGATATCGGAAATAATAAGATATCATCTTAGATTTTGTTTTTTCAATGTGGTCACCTTAATCTTATTGAATATTTCTGTGTGGTATAGTGGTATAGATTATAGGCTATAATAGCTATACTCCGTTCACGTTATAGAATACCTATAGGTAGGTACTTGTATCGATTAGTAGAGGTTATGTGATACTAGTGACGTAAGTTGAAAATTAAAAAATACAAAAGTAAGAAATACGCCTATATTATAAAAACTATATTAATAATTTATTAATTATATTATTAGGTATAATAATAATTAATTATTTCATGAGGACGCTAACACCAGTATGTGGTGTCTCCGTCTTTCAAATGTAAAACATAGAAAAAACTGTTTTGCGCGGGTAAGAATCACTCGAACTGTAGTCGAAGCTAAGCAACCAGATTTTCACACTTTAAAGTGGAGAACATATTTAACTGTGCAACGTTGCTTTTATTTTTTCGATATCAGAACTAAAAAAAAAGTTATTCAAGTTCGAAAAACTCAAGAATAATCAATTTTATAACAATAAAAACTTTTATCGTATTCGAGATATCGAAAAATTAAAAACAACGTTACACAGTCAATGTTCTCCTCTTTCTAGTGTGAGAATTTGGTTGCTCAACTTTGACTACAGTCTGAGTGGTTCTTACCCTCGCAAAACAGTTTTGTTATGTTCTCCATATTTTATAAGACGGGGACAACACATGCGGGTGTAGACTGTAGAGTCCTTTTAAAAACTAAAAAACGATGATATATGATAAACGACCAGTGTTGAAATAAAAAGTAACATTAGAGCAAAAACCAAAAACCAAAAATATGATTAAAATATTAAAAACCGTAAATATAAGCCAACATATTATCAACAAACGCCGATTATTAAATTTATGTATTGAATAATGGTAGGTATTGACTATAATAGGTAGAGTTTATTAGGTATGTAACACGTTCAGACCCTCTAATTTGAAGTTCGAAAAATTGGGCTGATATTGGAATTTGGAGACTCTTTCTAGACAGTGCAGTCTTATTAATTTTATACTCATATTGTAAAAATAAATACAACCACAAATATATTATCAGCTCGTTTAAGACATGGCCTTATAAGCGTCATACGATTCAATCGGTTCGCATACGTTATTGGTACTGCAAATTGTTAAGTGTCAATTTCTCGAGTTTTTTTTCCGATTTAATTACAATATATTATATATATAAAATTATGTTCTTAAATGGTTTTACGTACAGGCATAATGGGAAAAAAAATGGAATCACGTAAGTAACAAAATATAATAATATACCTACCTATTACTGTATACCTAGTATGAACTATAGGAAAAGTAGGTTACACACTATACAAACATGAAACAAATATTTAAAAATTAAAACACAATTAACAGTCGATCGAATTTTTATTTTTATATTTTTATATTTTTAAATTCTGTTTAGATATTTTTTTCCGGAAACCATTGTACTTTTTTCGACCATTTAAGAACAATGGTGCAATCAGAATTTATCTTAGATAGTATAACATATATTCTTTAGAAGTTTGCTATTTTACATATTTTATTTATAACTAAGGTTCAAGACTAAAAGTCATCGAAATATGCAGTAAAAATTGTCAAAATATGCTTAAATATATGCAGCTAAATTTTTGTATTATTTTAAAAAAAGGATAAAACATAATACTTATAATTTTAGAAATAAAAACTCGAAAATACAATTTTACGTAATTTAAATTAAAAAAAGGTGGGCAATTGGGTGTCGCTTTGCTGTACAGTAGGTTACAACTGGGTCACTGTATAATGGATGATATTAAATTTGAATTCAACGATATAATATCAATGTATAAGAAAAACGATTCTGAGTGGAGACGGTATGTCAGTCTAGGTTAAGACATATTATATACATATTATACATATATATCGTATTAAAATAAAATTGATCTATAATAGGTTCCAAATTAATCATATCACAATATCCATTAGGTACTTATAAGCGTTATACATCAACAAAAAACCGTGATACTATCATAGAAATATAATAGTACACTTTAGAAGTTTCAAGTACCCACGAATAATATTATACAATCACAACAAAATAGTTATTCTAGGTTTTTTAATATGTAATTTTGTCCAAATATGAATTTAAAATGTCTGTAAAAAATAAAATAAAATAAAATAACTGTACTCATATATTTTTAGTTTTTTTGGCTACAGTATGAACTATTTATGAGAATCTTTGTTTTAAATTTGTAATCCTTAGCTATAAAAACTGATCATTTTATAATTTATTAATTACAATGATTGATAATTTTCGATTAATTTTGATAAATTTTGTCAAAATTCGATCTTTAAATGGTTATAAAAAAAAATTGTGCATATGTATTTTTAATATTTTTCAATTGCTATTGTAACAATAAATCAGGAGCCTTGTATTAAATTTTTCCACTTTTTGGCCCAACAGATACAATTTTAATGATATTTATAGAAAAAAAAATTAAAAAAATTGAAAGCTGTAAATGTCTGTAAACAGCTCAAAAAGAATCAAAGTATTTTTAAAATTGTATGGTGTATAGGAAATGCTAATATAAACATTCAGTGAAATTTTCATGTATCTACAGTTATTAGTAGGGCTCGGATTTCAATTTACATCTTTTTTTGGGGATATCTTACGCGATGCTTTCCAAGCTACAAATATGTTTCAACTACTTCGCAATCTAACCATAATAATTTTTTGGGGCATTTTTTTGCTTTTTTTGCATTTTTAGCGGATTTCATCATTTTTAGGGCATTTTTTGACGGTTTTAATGCATCTTATTAATTTTTTAGGACATTTTTGACCTATTTGTCGTATTATGACTTATGGCAGTCATCCGTCGATCATTTAAATTCCAAAACATTAAAGAAATTTTTATTGTACAATGCAATGCAAATATAATTTAATTTTTAATTTTAATTATTTTTTATAAATTGTAATATAATTTATTAATTTAGAATTTAGAATTTTTATTAGAATTTTATTTGTTCCTCATTTTTCAATAATAATTAAATTTGAATTTATTTAATAAATAATGCATTCTTTGAAACATCATTTTTTGATATTTTTAGGGCATTTAAATCCGAGCATTTAGAAAAATTTTATTTTTATTTTATTTGAATACGTTGAAGAGCTTTTATCAATCAATTGTGTCCTTTCGTTTTTTTAAGGTTTTATGATAAGAAAATATAATAATTTGTTTGCAAAAAGTAATAGTTATAAGTCCATTGTCCATGTCTATCCAAATTTATTTTGTCACATAATGATAAGACCATATAATTTTTCGAATAAATTGTCATTAAAATAAATAAATTAATTAATATTCCACGAATTAAATTATAGGTATATTAAAAATAAACCACATATATTGTTAAGTTAATTTCAATTTAGAAAAAACAAATCGATTAAATATTGTTTAAGTTAAGAGGGTGTCTAAAAAGTTAAAATTTAAAATAGCTCTCCTGCACAATTTCAATTTTGTGACTTATAACAAGTGTGCACCAAGCCATCGATATATAAAATAAATAGCCCGAGTACCTTCAAGTCGGAATGGTCACTGCTGTCGAAAAGGACAGATGGTGAAATGGCACGGGCTTCTGCTGGGACAGTTTGCAGAAGTTGACTATTGTTGCTGGCCCACTTTCGCAATTGAAATTGCGCCATAGCACACAAGTTTATTAATTGGGTTTGGCATTCAAGAGCAGTTTCTGTTGAGTTGGCTCCGGTCAGGATGTCATCAACAAACGTGTCATTCAACAACACAGACGCAGCTATCGGCCATTTTGCACCAACTACAGTCGCTAATTCACGGACAGTGCGAAGTGCTTGGAAGGGAGCTGCAGAGGTGCCGTACGTCACTGTACATAACCGGTACTCGTCAATCGGAGATGTGGACGAGAATCTCCACAGAATCCGCAAATAATCTCTGTCAGCTGGTCTGATGAGAATCTGGCGATACATTTGCTTTATATCAGCCATAAATAAGTATTTCCAAAGTCGAGCACGGAGGAGAACAACTTGTATGTCAGGTTGTAGTTTAGGACCTGTGTACATACTGTCGTTTAAGGATATACCGGCTGATGTTTTTGCAGATGCATTGAATACAACCCTAAGCTTTGTAGTCAGACTATCACGCAATGGTGTGGAATATAATAATGAAACGGATAGCCTTGTTCAGACGATGGAATCAACTCCATATGACCAGCCGTCAGATAGTCGCGCATGAACTCGGCGTATTGATCTTGCAGGTCTTTGTTGCGGTTGAGACGACATTCTAGGGCCTTGAACCGCAAAGCTAACGTTCTCGAGTCACCAAGCAGTGGACGAGGTTTCAGAAACGGAAGAGTGACAACAAATCTGCCTGAACGAGTTGTAGTAGAAGTATATATTTTCTCAGCAGCAACGTCAGCTGGTCTCAAATGGCAAGCGGTGGGTAGCTCTTAGAGTTCCCAGAATTTTTTTATTAAGGAGTCAATAGGTTCGGATATATTTACGCTAAGTGTGGCAACGGAACGTTAAAGTTCCGTAGGGCCCATGAGCACCCATCCAAAAACAGAGTTCATTACGAGAGGTTCACCAACTTGACCCTTTCGAGTGCCATCAAGGAACACTCAAAATAAATATTTGCTGCTAATTGCAATAGATCAGCTCCAATTAGTAAGTCAATTGGGCCAGGTGTATTATATGAGCCAGCGAGAGACTATTAATGTGATCCCAGTGTCCAAACGTTACCGGAATTTAAGGAGTTGGTCCAGTTATGTGCGGAACTATCGATACGTCAAGAGAAAAAGAGGGTGCTTGTTGACCGGAGGGAGACATCTTAATACTGCATTTGCCCCGAACAACTGTAGAGTCTGAACTAGCGAATGTAGTAACGCTGACAGAAGATCGGAATTAACGAAGCATAAGAGCACAAGCAGCTCGTTCTGTGATAAAGCTAGCTTGTGAACCAGAGTCTAATAAAGCTCTTAACGCGTGTCGCCGTCCATCGGAAGCATAGACGTCCACTACTGCTGTTGACAATAGGACGATGCGCTGAGGTTGTCCTCGAACAAGACATGAGGTAGTCGTAACATGTGACTCAGCCCCAGGCACAGGCGCTGCCGTCTTAGTGGATAATGTATTTGGCGATACTGAACCTATGGTATTTGGTTTATTAGCAGTAGGATTAAAGTGCAACAGCGAGTGATGACTTTTCCTACATGACTGACATGTATAGGTTGAAGGGCATCGCGCTGAGGAGTGACCTGTCCCCAGACAATTTATACACAAACGATGCGTTTTTGCAATATGAAAGCGTTCATTTGGAGGCTTGTCAGTAAATAGGGTACATGACCTTATTGAATGAGGTGCATTACACAGTGGACACGGCTTGACGGATGAAGTACTCGAAGTGGTGGCTAGAACGCTTGAAGAAGAGCGAGGGTTGTAACTTGATTGCTTAACTGACTTGTGCGGTTTCGATGCACTATTGTGTCTGTCAGATGATGAACAACTGGAATAAATTGAGTACAGATGAGTACGCAAAAAGTCAACAAAGTCAGAAATTTGAGGATAATGATTCTCCCCAACGACCAATTCCCACCGAGCACGAAGTTCATAATCAAGGTGTTTTTCAACGATGTGCACCAGAAGTGGACTCCATTGGCGCGTTACAAAGTCAAGATTGTCCAAAGCAGCAGTGTTCTCTAAGATCGTATTGATCTGAGTTTTAATAGAGGAGCCATCATTGGACTTAACAATCTGGTTAGCGAGCAGAGCATCAAGGTGAATACGAGCAAGATCACGCTTATTGCCATAACGTGAACGCAATATTTCCCACGCACTAGTGTAATTTGTAGCCGTTAACGCGAGATGGGAGATAAGTGATAGCGCTTCACCCTTAAGAGACATCTTCAGAAATTCAAACCTCTCAACGTCCGGCAGTTCAGGAGCGTGCGATAGTATGGAGTTAAACAAATCGTCAAAGCCCTGCCACTCGGTCATCTCACTGGAAAAAACAGGGAATGTATGCTTAGGTAACTGAAAAGCGGATAATTGATGTTGACCACTGGTTTGATTTGAAAATTATGAAGCAGCTGCGTCCATCGAGGATGACATTGTCAACTTGTGAACATCAGCGAACGCAGCCAGTTCATAAAAGAGACTATCAAATGACGTGATAAGAGTTTGACTTTCACTATTGTCAGTGATCTCGGCAGGGGCTGTGTTATCGGCTGATTCCATTCGTTGGACATCATCCTCAACTGCGTTACGAAGAGTAACAAGCTCACTAATCATTTTGGCAATTTTGGCTCGTTTACCAGAGTTTGTACGGTCATTATTGAAGTCAATAGAAGCTTGGGCAAAGGATTTCAATTTGGTAACGCAGCGAATAATGCGCGACTTTGAGTCGTTGTAAATAACGTCCGCCATTGTTGTTCGAAATTATTTGATGCAAGTAATGAGATTGTTCGTGGAGAACAGGTACGTAGACTATATACAGGTGAGATTTGTTTGGTCATGATTTGGTACACGGTCTTAAGACGGTCTTGTAACGTCACAGAATTTTGAGCCCCTTGACCCTTGTTAATCATTAAGCCCCAGTGCTTACCCCTAATACTCAGTGCGATGATAATATTATGCCTATTACTTTTTGTGATAATGTTATAATTTTACGGAGGTGGGTTTTCGTTTTTAAAGCCCCGTTCACACGATCAAATAATTTGTCAAATATTTGGTGTATGTCAAACTTCAAATATTTTATAAATGGTTCTAAAATATTTGGATTTTGACGAATGTCAAATATTTGACAAATTATTTGATCGTGTGAACGGGGCTTTAAAAACGAAAACCCACCTCCGTAAAATTATAACATTATCACAAAAAGTAATAGGTATAATATTATCATCGCACTGAGTATTCACCACAGATATAGATAATAATAACAGATATAGATAATAATATTATTATCTATATCTGTGGTATTCACCATGATATACCTAATATTATCAACAGTGTTATCAGTACCTTCACTGTTTTATATAGTCCCTTTTTTAATCCACCTGAAAGCCGTTTGTTATAGGGCGATTTGCAACCTGTACAGTGTACATCGTTAATCGTGCCCCCGAGCCAGCCACCTGCTTTCAATGAATACTCTTCATATTAGTCTGTGCCCTGTGGTCTGACTACACATTCGGTGTGTTTCTAAACAGTCGATTACGCGATTCATTTTCTTTTTATAGTTATTCGATTTGCACAGTTGATTCGCCGAGCCGTTTTCGGTTTCGTACTGTACTTTTGGCTTCGGATTACGTAACGTATTTACACTTAACGGTCTCCGATCTCCGTCGAGGAATAATTGTACCAGCATGCAGCCATCAATCGGTGGGTGCAGTTAATTATTATCATTATTGTATACCTATAGTATATTTCAATATATTTTGTATTTAAACTCAGTTGCACACACACACACACACACACACACACACACACACACACACACACACACACACACACACACACCAACCACTGCCTTACTACGCAGTACGTACACATTAATTACATCGACTCGCTAAACAAGGTTTCATGGTTATTAAGGTTACCATGATCCATAGGTACCATGGTTACCATGAGTGTTGTAGCTATTATATTCATAATTATAGGTCTTTAATGGGCAACGAAGTGCATGGGATCAGATATTTTATATATATAGTCCGTGTGTGTCCACATTACCATGGCAACCTTTTATATTGTTTTATGTAAAACATATTATTCATGTAGAGTTGTCAATTTTAATGGGCAACTTAGTGCACGGGATCAAATATTTTTATACATATAGACATGTTAGATCTCTGGGCAGAAGATTGGCTAATTTAAAAGGGGAGAGGACCAACACCGGGACGTGCTCAAACAGGGATTTTGAGATTTTTGTTTATATATGGTCGCCGCGGGTTTCAAAGCTATAATTATAATAATAATTGGTTTAAAATTGTTGTTATGGTAACCGTTATATTATAAAAAAAAACATATTATTCATGTAGCGTTGGTATTTTTAATGGGCAACGAAGTGCACGGGATCAGCTAGTACATAATAAATAATCAAATAATTTATCATATGAAAAATCAGCAGGATAAATGAACAATATATATATATATATAATGGTTTCTATTCATATAACAGAAACTCTAAAATTTATTTGTATTAATTATAATTAAAACAAAAAAAAAAAAAAATTACAATTAATTAATTTAGAATTTTTGTTTTAGCAAGAAATTAAATATTGTTAAGATGGCCAATATAATGTACCAGTTCAGAATGAATGATCTCACATCAAAACTTAATATCTCTGAGGATAATTTAAAAGAAAGCCAAATTGCTTTTAATGAGATAAATGCCATATATTTAAATCACCTTAATGGTAGTAATGAGATTAATATAAATCACAAGAAAAAGTAAGTAATCTTGTTAGTTCTTAAAATAATGCAATTTTAAAACTTCTATATTTTTTACGTAATTTTAATAATATCTATTTTTACACAGTACATCTGCAGATTACAAATTTAACGAAGAGCGAAGTAAGAGGATTTTATTGCAAAAAGAGGTATACGAATACCAGGGAAGGAATTCGGCTGAGCTCAAGTATATAAATATATTTATCTTAATTTAAATATCTGAGGTTTAGTTCTTATTCAGCAATTTTGTATTTCATATTATTTTTTATTTAGCAAATTAAATTCTGAAGTAGAAAAGTTACAATCAGAAATAACCAAGAAACAACCAAGTACATCGTCAAAGGTATATTTAAAGTTTTTTATATAATATATTTTCTTATAATGATCAATTATAATTTTGTGCGATATATTATAATGTACATATTTGGGCTTCAATTTGAATTTCAATCCAAAAACATAATTTATTTACAGTCAAGTGTTAAAAACTTATAAAAATGTATGTAATGTCTCCGACATAGGTATTTATATATTTCAAACTGAAGGTCATTCAAGAAAATAGCAAATATTAATTATTTAATATGTTTATTTGAATTAATTTATGAATCCATTTCAAAATGCTTGAAGGAAAAATACACTTCCACGTCAAATACAGTCTCCTATGTTTGAGCGTAAGATATATAATATAAATCCTTTTCTGGATAAAAATAATATTCTTCAGTAAAAATCATAAGATTTATACCAGCTTAGTTAAATAAACATAAATTAAATTAACTTTATTATTATTAAAATATTTAGTAAATATTAAGTGGTTTTTTTGTAATGTATATGTATATTTTTAGTAAATGTTATTATAAAGTAAAACGATAAAACGAATCCCAGCTCATGTGCATACTGCTTTTGTCCTTCGGATATAATTATCTAGATTTTGTTATCAATTTTCATCATATTTCAATATTGATCTAATGGGTTGGTATAGTCATCCTTCAATGACAATGTCATAATAAAGCGCTTCTAGGCTCTACAAATTCCGTTTACCGACACCACAACCTGCACCTTCGTGATAACCATCTTTTTAATTTTCATATTAATTGTCCATCAAATCAAAAATTTTTTCAGTTCAGAACAGTTTTTGCTATGCTGCAAGTGTGTAATACCAGGGCCGGATTTAGGAATGTGGGGGCCCTGAGCCCACCTTTAGAAGTAGATATTTTTTTCGATTAAGTACATAATATATTTAATAACCAGAATTTTGGTTATGAAAAAACAATGATTTGTTGTGATGAAATAATAAAGATAGTAAATAAGTAAATACATTTATTAGATTATAATAGGTATGTCAATTGTCATAATATTATATATAGAACTTAAATAATAACGGTTATCATAATATATTTATATGATAACTTTGCGAGATTTCGTCGCCGCAAATTTTTCAACAACTTGTGACCTGTTTTTTAAATAATAAAATAATAATAATTTTTGTGAAAAATAGAACACACTCAATCCACTATTGCGATTAATGTACTGGTGAGAACTTGCTGTATATTATAGTTCATGACATTATTGATTAATAGATATTAATTATGGTATCTTATAGTATCTTATCTTATTCCGCGTTTAAAAAGACTGTACCAGTTTTCCGTTAACCCATTATTCCAATCATTATAATTTATAAATATTAGTTATAATCACATATTCACATATCATAAAATATCAATCTTATATTTTGTGGAATTGTATCCGTAGGCCCGCATAATATAATATCGCCCGGTCGGACAGTCAGTTATATTCGACGGACACTTAATTTTTTTACAAATTTTTCAAACACAAATAAAATTTGAAAACAAATTTAAAAAATATATTCCAACAGTTATTAGATAAACTTCTCGTGTTTAATTTGGTATAAAAACTATGTTTCTACGACTTACGAGGCCTGAGTACTATTGGAACTACGAAAACATGTTTTTACGATCTATTTTTTTCTACCTACAGTGACGGCTCTTAACTACTATCGTACGTGCAGGAACAAGTTGTTATTAAACTATTATATTATAGATTATTAAATTATAACTAGGTTTTTATCGAGGTGATTTTGAAAATCTATTTTTCCAGCTGTGCTATCAATCTATATATATAAAAATGAATGTATGTCAGTGTGTCAGTGTGTCAGTGTGTCTGTGTGTCCATGTTACCATGGTTACCAAGGTTGCCATGGTTACTAAGGTTACCAAGATTTCATATCAATCTATATATATAAAAATGAATGTATGTCAGTGTGTGTGTGTGTGTGTGTGTGTGTGTGTGTGGGTCCATATTACCATGGCAACCATATCTGTATATAAAAAACAGTAAGCTGATTGACTGCTATCAACGCACAGCTCAAACCATTGGACGGATCTGGCTGAAATTTGGCATACAGATAGCTATTATAATATAGACGTGCGCTAAGAAAGGATTTGCCAAAATTCGCATTTTAAATAGGTGCTGAAACAGGGACATTGAGATTCACGATAGAAATTGGAAATTTTATTTTTATTTATTTATAGTTGCCATTGGTTACAGTCTACATTAGAAATTAGCATTTATTTATTGGTTGCCATTGGTTATTCGGGCAGATCAGGTACAAGCTTGCATCAAATCGAATTATTGAACAATGCTTACCAGGGTGGCAGAGTTGCACTTACCGCAGAAAATTACACCCAAAAGGAGTTCAACAATCATAATTTTTTTAAGAGTTGCGATTTTTTACGAGCAACCAAATTTATTATATTAATCCACAGTATTACATCAAAATAAACTTGGTATAACTTTGATACTTTAGAGTTAAATCATACACTTCCGTACAAACAGCACGGGGTCCGCGATCTACCGCAGGTAGATTGCCTACCTGATAATGTACTGCCGCGATTCAGAATTTTTATTCAGGGCAACGGGAAAGATAAGATAAATTTTGAACACCATACACGTTAATGAATTGAACAAAGTTTGAGTAGGTAGTATTGAGTTGATCCATTTAACGGGCGACGAAGTGCACGGGATCAGCTATAATTAATATAAAAAATGATATTTTTTATTTATATTTTTAATCGTGACACTAACATTTTTCGGAATATTAAAAATCACCACGATAAAAACCTAGTAAGTTATCTCGTTAATCAATCTTAATCCGTTTTCAAAATTGAAATCTGTCAAACCAAATTACTACAGTTTTGTCTAGATTTTTGGTCTAAATGCCACTTTTTTACACAGACAGCAGCCCCCTTGATTGAAAACCGTCGAATTACTAAATTTAATTTAATAAAAAATACATTGTACTAACCTGGATAAATATCACGATCAAAATATACTTTATGGTTGAAGCGTGAAAACTGAGTGTACCATCTATTTTTCCTATCGTCTACGGTCTGCCGCATCAATATCATAAATAATTACATCTTTCTCTACAGTCTACGTTATCGCATGTTTTTATTTAGAACTTATTCAGCACGCATTTATTTATAACAGTCCACAGCGGACGGCTTGCTATACAAGTTATAATATGTGTTTATTTATAACTGTTTTTAATTAAAATATCTACAAATCTACAATATAATAATAACATAATAACATAATAATCGATTTTAAATTCACATCTGTAAGCTAGCTACTCATTTCTATAAATTCATTAGTTATTAAATATTAATAATAACATTTATTTATAAATTTATGACAATATCAATGATTGAATATTTTTATTCATGTTGTGATTTAAATCCGTTTTGAAAATGTTATATTGTGTTTTATACTTGGATGTAAAAAAAAACATTTAGCGGGGGCCCTCAATTTGTGGAGGCCCGGGGCCCGGGGCCCCCCCTAAATCCGGCCCTGTGTAAGACCGAGAAAACATATTATGCAGGTGTGATGTCTTCTTAAGTGTCTTGTAAGCGATGGGTTAAGGATATTGTGTTAAATTTAAATTAAATATATAATAAATATTTATTGCTACATTCATACTTTGAATGCGATGCCTACCAATATAATGATTTTATGTTTCAAATTTCAAGTTATAAAAGTTAGTTATAAGAAAAAGTTATTTAGCTCTTGTAAATTAAACCGTTATCATTTATTTCAATTAATACTACATTTTTACTAAACTTATTAAGGCTGTTGGAGCACACCGTATTTTTTGATGTTTTAGACCAATAAGCGGAAAATTAATTTATGTACTTCTTGATGTCCACTTATTATTTAAAAAATATGTATGAACTCATCATCTCCTTTTCTAGGTTGTGTGGGAAACAGATTTTTGATTTTTATATTCAATAAGGCTTAAAAAATATGTTAAAATTAAAAAAATTATGGAAAAAATTTTATTTTATACACTTACATTCAGTTTTAACACATCAATTATTTTTCCTACATAACCTTCCCCAGATAAGTTACTCTGGCACCCCTTTGTCAGAATTTTCCAAACTAAATCATACTATTAGTTAGTAACCAATTTGTAACTATAATGTGTTTTACATATTACTATTATTTTAATATTGTTTTATCAGAAATTATAAATGAAAAATAAATAAATGTTGCTATTACTTGTTTTATATTAATTATTAATAGTATATTACAGCGGTGCAACTCGTTTGCGCACAATCCAAATTGTTTACCTAGATATCGATGACTCGTTTGCGCACAACTAAGACTATCGTTAACCTAAAAACTCGTTTGTGCACAACATAAACACTGCATAACATAAATTTTATATTTTTAAATTTGGACTTACCTAAAGTAGGTAATTGATTATCGGTACAAATTATCAGTACAAATGACCGGCATTACAATATTAAATATATCATTAGTCATTATCATCATTGAAAATAATCGACGTGTATTAAACATAATATTTTTAAGCAGTCGTTCGCCAGAAAGCGGTACTACCTATACTGACTAGTGACTATGGATATCGAAATTTGTGATATTTTTGAAACGCGTCGAGGTAAAAAGTGTATAAATATAGATAGTTATAAATTTAGAGAATTTCGAACACCATTCTTTAAGGTTTCCAAAATTAGTTTATTAAATGCTGTACAGTACACTTTAAATTCTACATTGAATACCAATTACCTACCAATTAGTCATTATTTTTAGTGAATAACAATAACATTCATTATTATTAATTATATCTATAATATCTATTATGTCCAGTGCGAAGTCGATTTAACACGACCCATTCTCGTCGAGGTAGTTGATGTCCTGGTAACAGGTTTCCTAGTGATTGTATTATATTGTGGGAGTCCGGATTAGATTTTTCCCATTCTGATTTCCAATCAGCTAGGCCATCGTAGCGGTCCGCAATAAGTTTCCTTATACTAATGTGGGCGCGTTTTCTGGATTTCAGCCTGAGGCTTCCATTGTGAATGGTGTCCTGATGGATTGGGAGAGATTGGTTGTCAGCGTATTTTGACCATTCTCTGTAACCAGCTAATTTACGGCGTATAGAAGGTGGGAAAATGTTACACAAGACGGGAAGCCACTGTGTGGGAGTTGACTTTACCGTACCAGAAATTATCCTCATAGAGTGGTTGAGCTGGACGTCAATCTTGCTGCAATGTGAACTGTTCATCCAAACTGGACAGATGTACTCTGCGGCTGAGTACACTAGGGCCAGAGTAGACGTTCTAAGTGTGGAAGTAGATGCTCCCCAGGATGAGCCAGCTAGTTTTTGGATTATATTATTTCTGGTTTTAAGCTTAGCTGCAGTCTTTTCTATATGTCTTTTGTACGTAAGCTGTCTATCTAGTGTTACTACTAAGTATGTAGGAGTCTGGTCGTAATTGAGTGTACTACCACGGAACGTTACCTTGGGTTGATAGTTGGCCAGACGATTATTTAGATGGAAGCTTGTGACGACAGTTTTATTTATGATGGTTTTAAGTCGCCATCTGTGTAGATATGTTGAAATTATATCTAGGCCTTCTGATAATACTTTTTCGGTGACTTCAAATTTATTGTTTTGCACAGCCAGTGTAATATCATCAGCGTAAATAAATTTCCGTGAAATTGTGTTTGGTAAGTCACTAATATAGAGATTGAACAAGATTGGTGCAAGAACTGACCCTTGGGGTAACCCGTCGTTCAGTCGTCTTGGTTTGCTATGTCTTTCTCCTAGATGAACTACAAATGTACGATTACTAAGTATTTCGTTCATCAGTTTGTATAGTGTGAGACAAGGAAATAGTGCATGACAGTAGTTACAGCTCTGAAATTTTTTATTTGGTTCAATGGTAGAAGTGTAGAACCACTTGAATCATATATTAAATACATTACATTTTTTAATAAAAATAGGTAGGTAGGTATACATTTGTAATAAGAATTTCTAACTACAAAATAGTTTTCAAATTTTCGTAATTTTTACGAAATTTGTCGAAATTCTAACTTCAGACGCTCATAAAAAAACCATTATGGATTTATGCTGGACTTATTTTTAATTTCCACTAGCAACAACTTATGAGGAACGTTGTTGGCGTACCTATTACATTCACAAGTTATTGGACCTAGCGAAATAATTTTATCGACATAAATTAAGAAAAAACTAAAATAATCGTAAATTTCATATGCCTATAAACAGCTCAACATGAATAAAAATGTTTTGAAAATGTTATGGTTTTAAATTCTTTTATAAACAATCGACGAAAATTGCATTCATCTACAGCAGTTTATTTAAGAGTACCTACTACCATAGTAGTACATGAAAAACCGAAATGGATTTTACGTAGGTAATAATCACTTAAGTGTGTAAATGCTTTAATAATATATTATGTTTGAGTTTCTTTATTGGGAAGGCAAAAATGCTAATGGTACCTATATCATAATCATTAATGAGTCCATGAATTGAAAACATTTGCAAAAAATGTTTTGCACAGTATGAAAATAATATGACATCGACTTAAATTGTTTTCAATTTTATTACCAAACTTAAATTTTTTACCACAAGAAAATAATATATTATTTTACCTGTCATTAACTAGGAGAAAATTTTAATTTTCAGCTGTAAGTACAGGGTGCTTTTGTAATACGCTGTGTACATCTTCTATATTTATTGGAATTTTTGGTAGGACTGATAAACCTACGAGTATTACAAATGTGTTTTTCAAGTATAGTTTATAAGTACGACGGATGGCGCTAATAGTCAATAAAAATAACTAGGTATACTACAGACTGAATAGGTATATATTATTATGTATTATACTTAATATCTAAATAGTAAATTGTACATATTATCCTAGTCCAACGTCAATACTAAATATTGAGTTATACTAAGGTAGCCTATTGTAGGGTATTTTGATGATTTGAAGGACCAGCTCGATAGAATAAATTTGTAGCGATTGTATCTACCGAACAGATTGACGGCGTCAAGGATAGGCAACCAAAGTTGCATGTACGATTAACGTTGTTAGAGGTGACAAGACGACGACGCCTACTCCAAGATATACGTAATCCAACACACAGCTAAACGGATTGATGGTGGCTGGCTATGACGCGACGATGGACAACAAGGAACCAGAACGCACCGAAACGCGAAGGTGTGAAGGATACAGGTTATACAATGGGAAATAGGATAATGCAATTTACGTATAAACGGGGGTCTCTCTGTGCTCGGATCGGTCTGGTGCAATGACCATAGAGCTCACAATAAGTGGAGATAATCTTACAACTAACTTATGCTACGGAAGTATATGCAGTTGTCACGATATCCACTGATGCCCCAGAATGTCCACGCATCAATGACTGAGGTGGAGGTATAAGATTGGTCGATCCACAGCGTATTGCATCTGGACGACCTGGGCGGCCACTCACACAACACACAATGATTGCTGGCGGGCTTACGCAAGTGACGAGTGATGCCAAGAATAACGCGGATGATAGTGTAATGATCACCGTACGTTCGATTCTTATTGGCGATAGTCAGTTCGGATTCTCTAACAAAGAGGTAGATATTACAAAAGGAACCAAATGAATGAGTACTCACCGATTTTGAACGAAATATTATGATTTATTGATATCCGTTATGTAAATGATCTGCAGACTCAGTCTCCGCGAAATCAGATAAGGTTACAAAGATTATTGTGTCATTTGACTGATGACAACAATGAGAAAAGATAGAACGTGTATGTACACAATTAATAATAAAAAAGATCGGGAGCTGCTGTAATAGCGAGCGTCGCCAGTACACACCACACAGTACTACGTATTATAATATTACGATTTCTGTAGGTTATGTTGACACAACGTACAAAAAACTAGAGAACTAGAACAATATAAAACAATATGGCGGTGTTTACATTGATTGAGCAAAGACATTATAAATACGTTTTTGTATGGAGTGGATCGAGTATGTAATGAATAGGAAGAGACGGGAAGAGCGGGGATAAAAGAGTTGCCCATTGTGCGTGCTGTACGCTGTCGCTGTTGTAGATATAATGACAGAAATGCTGACGCCAGCAGCATGAAAATACTGCCCACCTTAAATGCATCCAGCATTTAACATATTGGAAGTGGACAAAGCTTTACAACTGGTCTCTTAAGAATCCCAGTCGCTGTTTGTACAGTGGCAACTCTGGCAATGCCATCTTCACCGGGATGTAATTGAAGAATCCGTCCAAGTTTCCATAAGAGGGGGGCTGTTGGTTCCCGGATGAGGACTAAATCATGAATTTTCAAATTTGGGTTATGGGCTGTCCATTTTGTACGATTTTGAAGCGTTTGCAAGTATTCAGTTTGCCAACGTTTCCAAAAATGAGAATGGATGTCCTTAATCATTCTCCAACGTTGAAAATGGGAAAGCGGAACATTGACCAAGTTAGGTTCCACATGGGCAGTACTGGACATGAGTGTAAGAAAGTGACTCGGAGTGAGAGCTTCGAAGTCAGAGGGATCTGAACTCTTGGCGCCTAGTGGACGAGAGTTCAAGGTGGCTTCAATGCGACTCAGAAGGGTAGATAATTCTTCATACTTCAGCCGTTGAAGCCCAAGCGTTCGATACAATAAAGTTTTGACTGATTTGACACCTGCCTCCCAAAGTCCTCCAAAGTGAGGTGCGGACGGAGGGTTGAAGTGCCAGCTTATATTACGAGACATTAGATAGGTTTGACATTTGTCTTGAAATTCCTTAGAATGTGTAAATTGATCGACGGATTGGAATAGCTTGGCTGCGCCTACAAAATTTGTTCCACAATCACTGTGCATTTGTTCAACCAGCCCTCGTCGTGAAATGAACCGACAGAAGGCCATCAGGAATGTTTCCGACGATAAATCAGAAGCGACTTCCAAGTGTAATGCCTTTGTCGTCATACACACAAAAAGGCAAATATAGGCCTGACTTGGTACCTTTCGTCGAGTCGTGGAAGACCTTAACATTATAGGACCTGCATAATCTACACCTGTTATCATGAATGGCTTCACCTGCTGTAAGCGACATTTTGGAATATCTCCCATAAATGGTTGTGAATTGCGAGGGCGAGTTTTGTAGCAAGCTATGCAGAGTCTTAGTCGAGATCTAATGACTTGGCGACTACCGATTATCCAATATTGTTGTGAAATAATTGTTTGAAGTGTAGTGGCCCCGGGATGTTTGTTTTGTGTGTGGAAATCATCAATGAGTAAATCCGTCAATCGATGGGACCGAGGAAGAAGAATCGGATGCTTCTGTTCGTATGGGATTTCAGCATGCTTCAAGCGACCACCTACACGGATGAGTCCATGTTCATCAAAAAAGGGACTGAGGTTTCGTAGTTTACTCTGACCAGGATGCAGAGGATCACGTATGTGCGCCCATTCGTCGGCGAATGATTGTTTTTGAACTAATTGAATAATAAGTTGTAGTGCCCGTACTTGTTCAGCTGGAAACAAATTGATTTTAGTAACCCTAGATTTTTGGAAAACCCTTAGGCAATACGCAACAACATGTATAATTTTAGTCAAAGATGAGAGACGATACAGAAGTTGAGTAAATATGTGCACATTGGTGGTTACCACCAGAATGGTTTTACGTTCTTCAAGATTAGTTCCATCAGCATCCATTTGAATTTGCATTGATGGCCATGTTAAGGGGTCCTGGGAAAGGAAACTTGGTCCAGACCACCACAGAGGATGCTGAAGTAATTCCGAAGGGTACAGTCCTCGTGAAGCACAATCTACAGGGTTGTCAGCTGTTGGAACATACCTCCAGATAGATGGGGGTGTGTATTCTTGCAGTTGACTTGTTCGGTTCGCAATGAAAGTTGTCCATCGATGAGGCGATGACTTGATCCAGGCCAGAGTTGTTGTAGAGTCCGTCCAGGCCTGCATACTCTCGATTTGTAACATAGGTGTTAGAATTGTATGTACCGAATGTAACAATTTTGCAGCAAGCAACGCACCACAAAGTTCCAGCCGTGGAATTGTGACACGCTTTAGTGGGGCTACCTTTGATTTTGCCAAGATAAGGTGGCAACGAACGACACTACCTGTGTTGCAACGGAGATAAACGGCAGCGGCGTATCCCTTTTCGGAGCTGTCCGAAAAGGAATGCAGCTCATATGTTGGGTGACCGTCAAACGTGATTCGACGAGAAATGGTCAATTCATTTATACAGTTCAGTTCTTGTCGGTATCGTTGCCAAATTGTTAGCGTTTGTACAGGAATGGGATCATCCCAACCTATTCCGGATGCCCACAAGAGTTGCATTAGGTGTTTAGCCATGAATGTGACAGGTGACAGGAAACCCAGTGGATCAAAAATGCGTGCCAGATCTGATAAAACTGACCGCTTGGTCGCTGTATTGCTCGGAGTATGACAATTATATGAAAATTGGTCTTGCGTAGGGTTCCACTGCATGCCAAGGATCTTTAGCTTCGCATCCATGTCGTCATCGAGCTGCACGACATGAGACATTAAGCAATCAGTGGTGGGTACCGACTGCAAGATGCTGGGTAAGTTGCTAGCCCATTTTCTAAGTTGGAATTTTCCTTGAGCACACAACGAAATAACCTGTTGTTGACAATGTAATGTGTCATCTTCCGAGCTAGCTCCTGTGAGTATGTCATCAACAAATGTATCGTTCAGGATTACATTGGCTGCGACTGGGAATCTATCTCCTTCAATCTTTGCTAAATGTTGTAACGTACGTAGTGCTTGATATGGAGCACAGGAGGTGCCATATGAAACGGTACATAACCTATATTCATCGATGGGTAAATCACGGTTGAAACGCCAAAAAATCCGCAAGTAGTCCCGATCGGTGTGATGGATTTCGATTTGACGATACATTTGCTTTATGTCCGCAGTGAACAAAAATGTATGTACTCGTGCACGAATCAAAATTTGAGTGATCTCTTGCTGTAGCTTGCGCCCAGTATATAAGCTTGTATTCAAAGATTGACCTGTGGTGGTTCGAGCCGATGCATCGAAAACCACGCGGAGCTTAGTAGTCTGACTTTCCGGGCGTAGAATGCAATGATGAGGTATATAATAACAATAAGGAGTATTCTGATTATTTTTCGGAACCGCTTCCATGTATTTATTTTCAAGATAATCCCTCATAAAGTCTGAATAGTTTTTGTTAAGATTTTCGTCACGTGATAGTCGATGTTCGAGGCTATGGAACCGTTTCAGGGCTCCACTTTTGGAATCTCCTAGGATGGGGTGTGAATGTTTGAAGGGTAATGCAACACTGAACCGTCCGGATTCCAGGCGTTTGATTGAAGAAGTGAATATTGCTTCAGCTTGAATTTCATCGGGACTTAGATGTTGAACATTAGGTGGTTCTTCCATTTCCCAGAATTTGGTCAAGGAGTGTTCTAACGATAGATTAGAAGTCACTAACACAGAAGTCGCCAAATTTGTCTGTTTTGGTGAGACTGGTCCCATCAATACCCATCCAAAGATAGTACCAAAGGCAGTTGGTTCTAAAGGTTGACCTGCGATGCGATTTCCCGTGAGTAATGTAGGTGCAACATCAGCCCCCAGTAAAATGTCGATTGGACCAGGAATATTGAATGTTGGGTCAGCTAAATCTAAATTCGTCAAATGAGACCACAAAGAAGATTTAATATTTGATTGAGGTGTGGCGTCTGTAATTTTGGATACAATGAAAACGTCGAGAGGAAAAAGTGGCTCAGACTTTCCCAATGGTGACAGCCTGATAGAAGTTATACCCGATACCACATTAACAGACGTGTCTGAGAAGGCATTCACCTGAGCTGAACAGCGACGTCGTGCCAGTGAAAGACGATCAGCACAGTTTTTCGTAATGAAGTTAACTTGGGATCCAGTGTCCAAAAGTGCTCGGAAAGTGTGGGTCTCTTGATGGGTTGATTGGATGTTAACCAGTAACGTTGACAATAG
Source organism: Macrosiphum euphorbiae (assembly GCA_949089665.1). Taxonomy (NCBI): domain Eukaryota; kingdom Metazoa; phylum Arthropoda; class Insecta; order Hemiptera; family Aphididae; genus Macrosiphum; species Macrosiphum euphorbiae. The sequence continues at coordinate 590,159 of CARXXK010001098.1, forward strand.
GACAGATCGAGGCACTGCGTCAGCTACTAGCATTGTGGTGGGGGACACAGTGGTTGCAGTTGACGTAGCAGCTGCTGTAAAATGAAGCAGCGAATGGTGCTGCTTTTGGCAGGATTTGCAAGTGTTTTTTGAAGGACACGTTGTATATGAATGACCGGACCCCAAACAATTGATGCAGAGATTAAGCCTTTTCGCTAGTTGGAAACGTTCGGTTGGAGTTTCACTGAGAAAGCTTGGACATTGACGTATGGAATGAGTATCTTTGCACATGGCACAGCTTTTGGTAAACGTCTTAGGAGTGCTTGTGATTAACACTTTAGGAGACGGTCCAGGTTTTGAATTTGAGGTCGATTTTTGAGATGTCCCTTTTGGTTTGGTTGCATTTCCCGCTTGTGTGTGACTGTACGAGTGTACTTCTGCCGAACGGATATGACTACGTAAGAAATCAACGAATTCGTTAATTTGTGGAGAAAAGTTGTCACCGACTGTCAGTTCCCAGCGAGACCTCAGTTCATAATCCAGATGTTTTTCAAATATGTGAATGAGTATAGGACCCCACTGACGAGTAGCAAAGGTCAGATTGTCTAATGCAGCGGTGTGTTCCAGAATCGTGTTTATTACGCGTTTAATTGAATCGGCTTTGTTAAATGTAACGGTATGTGGTGTTAGCAAAGCATCTAGATGGATCCGAGCTAAGTCACGCTTATTTCCATACCGACTCCGCAGAATTTCCCAAGCACTTTTATAGTTTGCTGGTGTTAACGTGAGATGCACTATCAGAGAGAGTGCCTCTCCCACCAATGATGTCCGTAGGCATTCAAATTTTTCAACGTCAGACATGTCCGGGGTATGTGAAAGTATTGACAAGAAAAGATCTTCAAACCCTTGAAATTCGGTTATATCACCGGAAAAAGTCGGAAATGACCGTTTTGGTAATTGGTAGATTGATAAATGTTGAGTCCCACCAAACTGAGTTGTATTATGTACCTGTGAAGTATCAGATTGCGAAGATAGTGGTATCTTATGAAGCTTCGCCATTGCCATAAGGTCATAGTACATTGTATCAAAGGAATCAACAAACGACATTGAGCAGGTATTGTCCGTGACACCCTCAGGTGCTGTTTTTGAACTTACTGCGTGCTCCATGATGTCAATATCATTATTGACCTCTATACGTATGCCCTTTAGCTCCACAAACATGGTTTCCACCTTTGCTCTTTTGCTGGTACTATTTTTGTCAGCAAGGTAGTCATTTACTGTTTTGACGAAATAAGTGACTCGGGCCAATGCTCGAACTACTCGTGCCTTTGCTTGGTAGTACAGTATTTCCCCTTCGTCAACCATGATGAAACGTTTAGAGAAATTGACTCCTATGCGAAATGACAAGATTTACCCGTAGAATAGTTTAGAAGGTCTAGGTTAGTCTTGTAGATCCGGCTCGAAGGACCAAAATATGTAGGGTATTTTGATGATTTGAAGGACCAGCTCGATAGAATAAATTTGTAGCGATTGTATCTACCGAACAGATTGACGGCGTCAAGGATAGGCAACCAAAGTTGCATGTACGATTAACGTTGTTAGAGGTGACAAGACGACGACGCCTACTCCAAGATATACGTAATCCAACACACAGCTAAACGGATTGATGGTGGCTGGCTATGACGCGACGATGGACAACAAGGAACCAGAACGCACCGAAACGCGAAGGTGTGAAGGATACAGGTTATACAATGGGAAATAGGATAATGCAATTTACGTATAAACGGGGGTCTCTCTGTGCTCGGATCGGTCTGGTGCAATGACCATAGAGCTCACAATAAGTGGAGATAATCTTACAACTAACTTATGCTACGGAAGTATATGCAGTTGTCACGATATCCACTGATGCCCCAGAATGTCCACGCATCAATGACTGAGGTGGAGGTATAAGATTGGTCGATCCACAGCGTATTGCATCTGGACGACCTGGGCGGCCACTCACACAACACACAATGATTGCTGGCGGGCTTACGCAAGTGACGAGTGATGCCAAGAATAACGCGGATGATAGTGTAATGATCACCGTACGTTCGATTCTTATTGGCGATAGTCAGTTCGGATTCTCTAACAAAGAGGTAGATATTACAAAAGGAACCAAATGAATGAGTACTCACCGATTTTGAACGAAATATTATGATTTATTGATATCCGTTATGTAAATGATCTGCAGACTCAGTCTCCGCGAAATCAGATAAGGTTACAAAGATTATTGTGTCATTTGACTGATGACAACAATGAGAAAAGATAGAACGTGTATGTACACAATTAATAATAAAAAAGATCGGGAGCTGCTGTAATAGCGAGCGTCGCCAGTACACACCACACAGTACTACGTATTATAATATTACGATTTCTGTAGGTTATGTTGACACAACGTACAAAAAACTAGAGAACTAGAACAATATAAAACAATATGGCGGTGTTTACATTGATTGAGCAAAGACATTATAAATACGTTTTTGTATGGAGTGGATCGAGTATGTAATGAATAGGAAGAGACGGGAAGAGCGGGGATAAAAGAGTTGCCCATTGTGCGTGCTGTACGCTGTCGCTGTTGTAGATATAATGACAGAAATGCTGACGCCAGCAGCATGAAAATACTGCCCACCTTAAATGCATCCAGCATTTAACATATTGGAAGTGGACAAAGCTTTACAACTGGTCTCTTAAGAATCCCAGTCGCTGTTTGTACAGTGGCAACTCTGGCAATGCCATCTTCACCGGGATGTAATTGAAGAATCCGTCCAAGTTTCCATAAGAGGGGGGCTGTTGGTTCCCGGATGAGGACTAAATCATGAATTTTCAAATTTGGGTTATGGGCTGTCCATTTTGTACGATTTTGAAGCGTTTGCAAGTATTCAGTTTGCCAACGTTTCCAAAAATGAGAATGGATGTCCTTAATCATTCTCCAACGTTGAAAATGGGAAAGCGGAACATTGACCAAGTTAGGTTCCACATGGGCAGTACTGGACATGAGTGTAAGAAAGTGACTCGGAGTGAGAGCTTCGAAGTCAGAGGGATCTGAACTCTTGGCGCCTAGTGGACGAGAGTTCAAGGTGGCTTCAATGCGACTCAGAAGGGTAGATAATTCTTCATACTTCAGCCGTTGAAGCCCAAGCGTTCGATACAATAAAGTTTTGACTGATTTGACACCTGCCTCCCAAAGTCCTCCAAAGTGAGGTGCGGACGGAGGGTTGAAGTGCCAGCTTATATTACGAGACATTAGATAGGTTTGACATTTGTCTTGAAATTCCTTAGAATGTGTAAATTGATCGACGGATTGGAATAGCTTGGCTGCGCCTACAAAATTTGTTCCACAATCACTGTGCATTTGTTCAACCAGCCCTCGTCGTGAAATGAACCGACAGAAGGCCATCAGGAATGTTTCCGACGATAAATCAGAAGCGACTTCCAAGTGTAATGCCTTTGTCGTCATACACACAAAAAGGCAAATATAGGCCTGACTTGGTACCTTTCGTCGAGTCGTGGAAGACCTTAACATTATAGGACCTGCATAATCTACACCTGTTATCATGAATGGCTTCACCTGCTGTAAGCGACATTTTGGAATATCTCCCATAAATGGTTGTGAATTGCGAGGGCGAGTTTTGTAGCAAGCTATGCAGAGTCTTAGTCGAGATCTAATGACTTGGCGACTACCGATTATCCAATATTGTTGTGAAATAATTGTTTGAAGTGTAGTGGCCCCGGGATGTTTGTTTTGTGTGTGGAAATCATCAATGAGTAAATCCGTCAATCGATGGGACCGAGGAAGAAGAATCGGATGCTTCTGTTCGTATGGGATTTCAGCATGCTTCAAGCGACCACCTACACGGATGAGTCCATGTTCATCAAAAAAGGGACTGAGGTTTCGTAGTTTACTCTGACCAGGATGCAGAGGATCACGTATGTGCGCCCATTCGTCGGCGAATGATTGTTTTTGAACTAATTGAATAATAAGTTGTAGTGCCCGTACTTGTTCAGCTGGAAACAAATTGATTTTAGTAACCCTAGATTTTTGGAAAACCCTTAGGCAATACGCAACAACATGTATAATTTTAGTCAAAGATGAGAGACGATACAGAAGTTGAGTAAATATGTGCACATTGGTGGTTACCACCAGAATGGTTTTACGTTCTTCAAGATTAGTTCCATCAGCATCCATTTGAATTTGCATTGATGGCCATGTTAAGGGGTCCTGGGAAAGGAAACTTGGTCCAGACCACCACAGAGGATGCTGAAGTAATTCCGAAGGGTACAGTCCTCGTGAAGCACAATCTACAGGGTTGTCAGCTGTTGGAACATACCTCCAGATAGATGGGGGTGTGTATTCTTGCAGTTGACTTGTTCGGTTCGCAATGAAAGTTGTCCATCGATGAGGCGATGACTTGATCCAGGCCAGAGTTGTTGTAGAGTCCGTCCAGGCCTGCATACTCTCGATTTGTAACATAGGTGTTAGAATTGTATGTACCGAATGTAACAATTTTGCAGCAAGCAACGCACCACAAAGTTCCAGCCGTGGAATTGTGACACGCTTTAGTGGGGCTACCTTTGATTTTGCCAAGATAAGGTGGCAACGAACGACACTACCTGTGTTGCAACGGAGATAAACGGCAGCGGCGTATCCCTTTTCGGAGCTGTCCGAAAAGGAATGCAGCTCATATGTTGGGTGACCGTCAAACGTGATTCGACGAGAAATGGTCAATTCATTTATACAGTTCAGTTCTTGTCGGTATCGTTGCCAAATTGTTAGCGTTTGTACAGGAATGGGATCATCCCAACCTATTCCGGATGCCCACAAGAGTTGCATTAGGTGTTTAGCCATGAATGTGACAGGTGACAGGAAACCCAGTGGATCAAAAATGCGTGCCAGATCTGATAAAACTGACCGCTTGGTCGCTGTATTGCTCGGAGTATGACAATTATATGAAAATTGGTCTTGCGTAGGGTTCCACTGCATGCCAAGGATCTTTAGCTTCGCATCCATGTCGTCATCGAGCTGCACGACATGAGACATTAAGCAATCAGTGGTGGGTACCGACTGCAAGATGCTGGGTAAGTTGCTAGCCCATTTTCTAAGTTGGAATTTTCCTTGAGCACACAACGAAATAACCTGTTGTTGACAATGTAATGTGTCATCTTCCGAGCTAGCTCCTGTGAGTATGTCATCAACAAATGTATCGTTCAGGATTACATTGGCTGCGACTGGGAATCTATCTCCTTCAATCTTTGCTAAATGTTGTAACGTACGTAGTGCTTGATATGGAGCACAGGAGGTGCCATATGAAACGGTACATAACCTATATTCATCGATGGGTAAATCACGGTTGAAACGCCAAAAAATCCGCAAGTAGTCCCGATCGGTGTGATGGATTTCGATTTGACGATACATTTGCTTTATGTCCGCAGTGAACAAAAATGTATGTACTCGTGCACGAATCAAAATTTGAGTGATCTCTTGCTGTAGCTTGCGCCCAGTATATAAGCTTGTATTCAAAGATTGACCTGTGGTGGTTCGAGCCGATGCATCGAAAACCACGCGGAGCTTAGTAGTCTGACTTTCCGGGCGTAGAATGCAATGATGAGGTATATAATAACAATAAGGAGTATTCTGATTATTTTTCGGAACCGCTTCCATGTATTTATTTTCAAGATAATCCCTCATAAAGTCTGAATAGTTTTTGTTAAGATTTTCGTCACGTGATAGTCGATGTTCGAGGCTATGGAACCGTTTCAGGGCTCCACTTTTGGAATCTCCTAGGATGGGGTGTGAATGTTTGAAGGGTAATGCAACACTGAACCGTCCGGATTCCAGGCGTTTGATTGAAGAAGTGAATATTGCTTCAGCTTGAATTTCATCGGGACTTAGATGTTGAACATTAGGTGGTTCTTCCATTTCCCAGAATTTGGTCAAGGAGTGTTCTAACGATAGATTAGAAGTCACTAACACAGAAGTCGCCAAATTTGTCTGTTTTGGTGAGACTGGTCCCATCAATACCCATCCAAAGATAGTACCAAAGGCAGTTGGTTCTAAAGGTTGACCTGCGATGCGATTTCCCGTGAGTAATGTAGGTGCAACATCAGCCCCCAGTAAAATGTCGATTGGACCAGGAATATTGAATGTTGGGTCAGCTAAATCTAAATTCGTCAAATGAGACCACAAAGAAGATTTAATATTTGATTGAGGTGTGGCGTCTGTAATTTTGGATACAATGAAAACGTCGAGAGGAAAAAGTGGCTCAGACTTTCCCAATGGTGACAGCCTGATAGAAGTTATACCCGATACCACATTAACAGACGTGTCTGAGAAGGCATTCACCTGAGCTGAACAGCGACGTCGTGCCAGTGAAAGACGATCAGCACAGTTTTTCGTAATGAAGTTAACTTGGGATCCAGTGTCCAAAAGTGCTCGGAAAGTGTGGGTCTCTTGATGGGTTGATTGGATGTTAACCAGTAACGTTGACAATAGGACAGATCGAGGCACTGCGTCAGCTACTAGCATTGTGGTGGGGGACACAGTGGTTGCAGTTGACGTAGCAGCTGCTGTAAAATGAAGCAGCGAATGGTGCTGCTTTTGGCAGGATTTGCAAGTGTTTTTTGAAGGACACGTTGTATATGAATGACCGGACCCCAAACAATTGATGCAGAGATTAAGCCTTTTCGCTAGTTGGAAACGTTCGGTTGGAGTTTCACTGAGAAAGCTTGGACATTGACGTATGGAATGAGTATCTTTGCACATGGCACAGCTTTTGGTAAACGTCTTAGGAGTGCTTGTGATTAACACTTTAGGAGACGGTCCAGGTTTTGAATTTGAGGTCGATTTTTGAGATGTCCCTTTTGGTTTGGTTGCATTTCCCGCTTGTGTGTGACTGTACGAGTGTACTTCTGCCGAACGGATATGACTACGTAAGAAATCAACGAATTCGTTAATTTGTGGAGAAAAGTTGTCACCGACTGTCAGTTCCCAGCGAGACCTCAGTTCATAATCCAGATGTTTTTCAAATATGTGAATGAGTATAGGACCCCACTGACGAGTAGCAAAGGTCAGATTGTCTAATGCAGCGGTGTGTTCCAGAATCGTGTTTATTACGCGTTTAATTGAATCGGCTTTGTTAAATGTAACGGTATGTGGTGTTAGCAAAGCATCTAGATGGATCCGAGCTAAGTCACGCTTATTTCCATACCGACTCCGCAGAATTTCCCAAGCACTTTTATAGTTTGCTGGTGTTAACGTGAGATGCACTATCAGAGAGAGTGCCTCTCCCACCAATGATGTCCGTAGGCATTCAAATTTTTCAACGTCAGACATGTCCGGGGTATGTGAAAGTATTGACAAGAAAAGATCTTCAAACCCTTGAAATTCGGTTATATCACCGGAAAAAGTCGGAAATGACCGTTTTGGTAATTGGTAGATTGATAAATGTTGAGTCCCACCAAACTGAGTTGTATTATGTACCTGTGAAGTATCAGATTGCGAAGATAGTGGTATCTTATGAAGCTTCGCCATTGCCATAAGGTCATAGTACATTGTATCAAAGGAATCAACAAACGACATTGAGCAGGTATTGTCCGTGACACCCTCAGGTGCTGTTTTTGAACTTACTGCGTGCTCCATGATGTCAATATCATTATTGACCTCTATACGTATGCCCTTTAGCTCCACAAACATGGTTTCCACCTTTGCTCTTTTGCTGGTACTATTTTTGTCAGCAAGGTAGTCATTTACTGTTTTGACGAAATAAGTGACTCGGGCCAATGCTCGAACTACTCGTGCCTTTGCTTGGTAGTACAGTATTTCCCCTTCGTCAACCATGATGAAACGTTTAGAGAAATTGACTCCTATGCGAAATGACAAGATTTACCCGTAGAATAGTTTAGAAGGTCTAGGTTAGTCTTGTAGATCCGGCTCGAAGGACCAAAATATGTAGGGTATTTTGATGATTTGAAGGACCAGCTCGATAGAATAAATTTGTAGCGATTGTATCTACCGAACAGATTGACGGCGTCAAGGATAGGCAACCAAAGTTGCATGTACGATTCACGTTGTTAGAGGTGACAAGACGACGACGCCTACTCCAAGATATACGTAATCCAACACACAGCTAAACGGATTGATGGTGGCTGGCTATGACGCGACGATGGACAACAAGGAACCAGAACGCACCGAAACGCGAAGGTGTGAAGGATACAGGTTATACAATGGGAAATAGGATAATGCAATTTACGTATAAACGGGGGTCTCTCTGTGCTCGGATCGGTCTGGTGCAATGACCATAGAGCTCACAATAAGTGGAGATAATCTTACAACTAACTTATGCTACGGAAGTATATGCAGTTGTCACGATATCCACTGATACCCCAGAATGTCCACGCATCAATGACTGAGGTGGAGGTATAAGATTGGTCGATCCACAGCGTATTGCATCTGGACGACCTGGGCGGCCACTCACACAACACACAATGATTGCTGGCGGGCTTACGCAAGTGACGAGTGATGCCAAGAATAACGCGGATGATAGTGTAATGATCACCGTACGTTCGATTCTTATTGGCGATAGTCAGTTCGGATTCTCTAACAAAGAGGTAGATATTACAAAAGGAACCAAATGAATGAGTACTCACCGATTTTGAACGAAATATTATGATTTATTGATATCCGTTATGTAAATGATCTGCAGACTCAGTCTCCGCGAAATCAGATAAGGTTACAAAGATTATTGTGTCATTTGACTGATGACAACAATGAGAAAAGATAGAACGTGTATGTACACAATTAATAATAAAAAAGATCGGGAGCTGCTGTAATAGCGAGCGTCGCCAGTACACACCACACAGTACTACGTATTATAATATTACGATTTCTGTAGGTTATGTTGACACAACGTACAAAAAACTAGAGAACTAGAACAATATAAAACAATATGGCGGTGTTTACATTGATTGAGCAAAGACATTATAAATACGTTTTTGTATGGAGTGGATCGAGTATGTAATGAATAGGAAGAGACGGGAAGAGCGGGGATAAAAGAGTTGCCCATTGTGCGTGCTGTACGCTGTCGCTGTTGTAGATATAATGACAGAAATGCTGACGCCAGCAGCATGAACACCTATAATATTATAGAGATAAATACATAGGCCGTAGAGTAAACCAATGTGAAGCGCCGTATTTTGTGGTCTCTCACCTTTCAGCATGATTGAAATAATATTATTACTATTTGTAACATCCTCTTAAGCGCATGGTGTTTTAATCATTTAAGATTATTGCTGTAGTAAATCACTTAATAATTCTTGTTAACAAGTTTTCATAAATTATTAAAAGAATACTAATAATTTTATTTTTTTTTTATTTTTTTTTTGTTTTTCTACTCCATATGTAGAACAAGCCATTCCACTTTTGTTTATAGAAATAAATGAAGAATGTGTAGTAAAAATATAAGATCAACATAACTCTGGAAAAATTAAAAATAAAACATTATAGCGAGTGTAAAGAAGAGATGGAACTGGACAAATGGAATAATAATGTAGCTAACATTTCATAAAGGTTTAGTTTTTCATGTTCAATAATTATAAATTTAATTGAATGCATATTATAAAAATGATACCGGCCCATAGATTGAAATTAAATAACATTAAATAACACAGAATAGTTATAAAATAGTATAATAAATGTAAAATGCATTTTGTTTTATACAAAATATATATAGGTAGATTATAGTATTTAATAGTACAGAATAAAATACATAAATATTTAGGATTGAAAATTATTCTTATATCAGTTCTTACTAATTAATAAAACTAATAAGAAGTAAGACTATAATACATTTGATATAAAAAAATAATTGGTTACAACTATTTTACAATAGCTGACCTGGTAATTTTGATGACCACATAAATGTAAAAAAAAAAATTTTCCAGAACTAAAAACATGTAAAACTTGTTTCATTGAAAATTAAGATATGTTAGTCTGTACTATACACATTCTATACTTACTGAAGTTCCTTAATATTGTAATGATGAAAATAGCTTAAAAAAGAAAATAACAATCTTTAAATTTAATAACCACAAATCATAAAAAAATATTTGTAATAACACCGTTATCACTTCCATTTGTTTAAAATGTTTCAGCTGCTGAATAACTAATACTATTACAAAAATTAACATAAATTGATAAACCTGAATACAAAAATGTAGAAACAGTTGTTGTGAAAAATATCTTATGCTCTGCTTAATATCGTAGCTTCATTTTTGTAAAACTTACTAAGGGCATTATTATTAGAGTTGACAATCATAAATCATACATTAGTAACTATAAATAAGACAATTTACTAAATTACATTATACCGCAATAATTATCAAAGTTGTGTACACAAATTAATGACTGTAAATCTTTTACTTTTTTTTTTTGAATTATTTACAATTTTAATATATAATTTAGACATAAATTCAGGACTTGACATCATTCTTTTTATTAGAATCATCAGAACTTACAGATATGTTTTCTTTATCATCTAAAACAAATATTTAAGATATTGATTAACAAAATATATTCAAGCATTAAATGATATTATAAACTTCAAACTTAATTGAACCTATAATTGTATGAATAAAATGTATGCATTTACGGAAGTTTGCCCTAAATAGTAAATACAACACTGCTTTTTAGAACATTAAATAGCAAATAATATAAGAAAATGTATTTTTGGCTAAAAACAAGGGTTCACATTCTTCAAAATAGAATTATATCTTTATGAAATTTAAATTTAAAACGTCACATTAGTTCTACATATAAACTTAAACTGACTGACATATAGAATAGAAATTTAAAAATTGCCATTTAGCCACTACAGTTCCAAACTACATTTTTGTTTGTGTTGTGAGTAATATAAAAAATAATTACCTTTTAGAATATTAATGTCAGGTTCATCTACTTCAATCCCATTAGAGTCCAAAAGTGCTTGTTTATTAGCAGGTGCAACCGTTTTATAAGATCTAAATCAAAAACATTATTATATACCTACATGGAATATTATAATAGTAAATATAAAACATTGGCAATACCTGTTATCTTTTCGGCCACCACCCCCTACTCCGGGAGCCATTCCTTCATCCTCACTATCGCTATACTCATTGTCAGGTGCAATTCGTTTGTCTGTAATGGACTGAGGATTCCTTTCATCTGGGTTAATATTATCTTCATCATCAGACTCATTATGTACACCGTCTTCAGGAATAGCTAATAATAAAAATAAGAATTAAATGGTAAATAGTTCATTCAAACTCAACTGTTCGTATTCAAAATTAATTAAGATTGTGAGTATGATAAAATTTACCTTGAACTTGAACTCCTGGGGCATGAGGTAGCATTCGTAAGTTTTCGAAGAGACAGTTTTTAATTTTTTCTAAATGTTGAGTAGAATTTCTATTTTTCATATTTGAAGGACTAATATGAAGTTTGAAATCGGGTGCAAAGAATTCAAAATAGTCATTATTCGGCAATTCGTTAGCAATTTCAACTCCCAAGGCTACAGCTGTCTCATATGTCCAACATCGAGATACATTTCGGATAGTATAACCACCTCCACCAACCATAAGAAAAGGTAAACCATAACGTTTGACAAATTCAACACATTTACTATGACCTAAAAATATTAATTTAGTTTTTAAATTTTAAATTTATAAATGTATTATATATAAAACTTTCATACCTTTAATAGTTAAATTAAAACATCCAAGCCTGTCTCCTGTAAGTGAATCTGCTCCACATTGTAATACTACTGCATTAGGTTGGAAAGTCTCCATTACTTTAGTAATTATTGGTACGAATATTGATTCATAACTATCATCATCCATTCCCTCCCTTAAGGGAACGTTAACTGCATAGTATTTTCCAGCACCAGTACCAATGTCCTAAAATAATAGAAACATTTCAATATCATTATCAAATGATTTATTCACCAAAAAACACATAAAAACTAATTCATTAAATGTTAAAACAAATGCTAACATTGCAACCACTGACAGGTTAATTATTTTACAATTCATTGACTTACACTGAGTTTACCAGTATAAGGGAAATAGAAGCCATATTTGTGGAATGAAACTGTCATGACCCTATCAGTAGTAAGAAATGCTTCTTCAACGCCATCGCCATGATGAACATCAATATCGATGTACAATACTCGTTGATGGTATTTGAGCAATTCTAATATACCAAGTACGATGTCATTAACATAACAAAAGCCACTGGCTTCAGATTTTTTTGCGTGATGGAGACCACCTCCCCAATTTATACAAATATCTGTAGATTGCTTATTTAACTTTACAGCTGCTGCTAATGAACCGCCTGCAGATATCTGGCTAAATTGGTACATACCAATAAAAACTGGACAATCTTCACCTACATAGACTTAAAGAAAAAAATATTTCATTTATTTTTTTAATAAATTCTTACAGATACATTTGAGTAAAAGTGACAGTATACTTACATTTACCCATTTGTTCAGTATAATTTTCCATATTATCTGGACGAACACTTCGTAAGAAGCGTATATACTCAGCACTATGAAATTTGGTCATTTCTTCTGCAGTTGCTTTATGAGGTCTCTAAATTATAAAAATGTATTTTGTTAGTAAATTACTAAATTTAAAAATACTATTAATGCTAAAATATATCAAACTTAACCTACATATATTTCCATTTTTAGGTATAAACCGTAATTTAAAACCAAATCATGAGTCAATCGAATCCTATGTGGTTTCATAGGATGACCTTGTCCATAGTAATAGTTGCTTATGGTACCTGTAAAAATGTTTAATAGTAAATTGCATTAAAAAACTTTATTCAATTCATAGAAAAACTATCTCATCAATTAAAAGCAATCATAGGCACAACAACTTTAATTACTTAATACCTTATACAGTATTAATACCTAAGTATAAAGATACACATTATAATATTAAGTTACATTTTTAAATTTCAACCACAAGAAGAATTCACATATTTCATTACATTATATACACCTTGGAATGTCTATAAAAAGTACAAATTTATGATTTAGGTATTGAATATGGAGCTTGATTTGTGTATTGTGTATATACAAGTATTATAAATGTGGCTATACAGCAACTAATAACTATCAAGCTAAAGATAATGATGCATTATTATTTGTTTACAAGTCTAAAAACATTTTTTCCCAACAACAATATTTTACAATTAATAATACAAAATCATTATCAGTAATGAAATAGCACTCAACGAGTGGTCAAAACTAGTATTATTTACAATTACTATTCGACGATATTACCAAACTAACAAAATTATAATTAATTATCGAATTATATTTAGATCTGATATTCCCAGGGCGCTACGTGTATATTTGGTACACAATTGAAAATAATCAACACCGTTACAAAATCACATTTTATAATCACATAATAAACTAAAATAAAAATACCAAACGTTTTCATAAAGTTTTGTGTTCGAAGCAAATAAGGCGTGTTCACTACTTTTTGGGTTAGCCCGAATCGGTAACCAACCATGTACCAAGAATGTTTGGTCATAAACAATTATGTACCTAATTTATAATAATGCAATAATTGTTATTTTTTAAGTATATGAACCATGAATCAAAAGCTGTTGTCATTATTGTACCTATTATTTAAAATTTGAGTTACTTAGGTATTGTGTTTCTGCCAATGAAAATAGGGGGCACTCTATACGAGTAAATAGTGTAAAACTAAATTGACACTTATAAAATTGTCAGTAAAATTTAGTTAATATTTAATAGATTTCTCCTCGGATTTCTCTACATCTAAGATAGGTATGTAATATTGACATTGCTATCCACGTGTAATAAACTAATAACTAACGTTAACACAACAAAAATATGGAATAAATCAATTTGTATAGTCATAACTGATATTAAGAACTTAAAATCTGACACAATGTGAAACCAGTACATGGTTACGAAACAACCTTATGTTATTAATTTTATAGAAAGCATGATATAAAATATTTTGTTTTTGTATTTTTCATAAAAATAAATACCACCCCTAGTGATTATATATTCTGTTCAGAATAAGAACACACCAGGTAGCGGACAAAAACACATCCAACCCCAATTAAGTTGCGAAGCACAAATACGGTCTGTTCTTATTCTGAATAGAGTATATGCGTTTAGAACATGACAATGAATGATACATGAAATATATATTGACATTATGTTAGGTATTTTAATATAAGATTTAAGTAAAAATTACCCACAAATATTTACATAATATTAAATAGTGTACCTACTTATGATTAAAAATAAAAAATCATTTAATGTATCGAGTTAAATTAGATAGTTGGGTTTGTATTAGCAAATGAAAAAAAAATAACCAATTCATGGAATTTAAAAACATTTTTATAATTATTTAACAAGATATGTACTACTAATTAGGTACGATATATTATATGTAATAACTTCTTATCTTTATATAGGTAGAGTTAATTAAGGTCATCAACAATTATTAACTACAGTTTATTTGAGTCTTTTATAGGAACTTCAGATACTTTTATACTTCAGATTATAGGTACTTAAGATTTTTATAGATAGGTACCTACAGAATGGAATAAATTAAAGATTTTTACTAAAACAAAATAACACACATAAGACAAATTCAAAAAAAGTCTTGTACATATTGGTATGTACATTTATTCTGTGTGTGCATAGAAATATTTAATGTAACCATGAAAATTAAAAACCGATAGGTTCCTAACTTACTATAAAAATGGTGTACGACCACACAAGTGTATATTATTATTACAGTATTGTGCATGGTGTACGTGGCACAATATATTAATTACTATTTAATAAGTTAGGTTCTTAAGTACTGAAAGAGCCATAGCGAATACTTAAGTAAAAGACCATGTAATTCGCCTGTAGGCGCACCGAGAGGGAGACAAGGCACACTTTCTGAGTGACGACTAGTTGACAGTATATTCATTCTAGGGATATTTGTCTTCAATTGTAACATTACTCTGAGTGTTTAAAATGTGTTAAAATTTAACCTAACATCGATAAATTCATAATACAATATCAGAGACAGTAAATATTAGACAAATACATCATCCAGAAGTACAGGACAGAATTAAAAAAAAAAAGAAAACCCCATCAGACTGGGCATAACTACTAAGATTTTCTTATTGTGTGCCGGTTGTGCAGAGACAATCGGCAGAGCCGGTAAACACTCTTGAACTGCAGATGACCTTACATCGAAACTACTACGCTGGAGCGTCAGAAGCAATGAACGGGACAGTCGAGGCCATACAACAGATTTAACAACGATTTAAACGATACTCACTGTCGTAATAATAACAGACTCTTCTCTTTAAGGGCGTGACTGACATTGTGGCGTCCTAGGCCTGGCCGGTGGTTTAGGTAGTTCTTAGAGTTATCGGTGTGTGCGCGTGTGACTACGGCTAACTGACCGGGAAATTATTATTGTTATTTACTATTAAACACGAATTGGAAACGTAAAAATCGCACCGTACATTTTGAGGCTTGAGCAGCTAATGAAGTGTTCGGGGCACGATTAAGGATAATAAACAGGTTGCGCGACGAGCTATGATAAGAACATTAAAATGGGTTACTGGTTGCTGACGTGTCCTCCATAAACAGCTGATAATAATAAACAACTACCACCATAGACCTTATACTAATAGCTACTGGTGCATCGAGTGCGGCCCGCATACAGAACAGGTATCGTGAGCACGATAGAATATGAAATCATAATATATATTGCATTCGAATTCAAAAAAATCAAAAAGTAAAGTACGTAAGTATAATGTGTGGTAAAACCATGACAAAGTATAGACCCCAGACGTGGTTTCATGTATACCTATTCAATATTATGAAACATTTTGTTTTTGTTTTTAAATATAATAAAACCCTAGTTAATTTCTATACAGTTATACATTTTATATGTTTTTTCAATTTCAATATATTTTGTTTTAATGCATTGTTTAAGAATATATGGATGATTATTTCTATGTTGGTATCACTGACCACCTATCTCATTAACTGAGTATTGACAAGTAACTTTCTTATACATTATAGTTTTCAACATTTTTAATTTATTTGCCTTTTTTACATGCTTTTAAAAAAATATTTACCTTAATGGTAAGTTTAATTTGTAATTAATATGCATAATAATATGTACTTTTTCCGGCGAAAACTTTCATGACTCATATAATATTTTATAAATATTTAAATTTAAATATTTTTCATGAATTATTTTAGTAATTAAGATCCCGGGACAACTAGTTTTCCTATGGTGGCTAATTTGAAAGTGAATCAATTTTTACTTTAGGAGACCGACTTGCTAGAAGCTAGACATTCCAACACGGTCTTCAACTTTAGTTAATTGTATACAGATTTATTAAAATTGGTTTAAATTTAAAATTTTATACAACAAAAATTTATAACTTTGTTTTCTTGAGAACTATTAGATATCACAGAGGTTCTATATGTCTCATCAGGTATATTAACTTAACTTAACGAGTTAAAAAAAATTGTTAATTTACCCAGACTTGCCAATTATAATATTCATATTGTAGCAATGTAGTGCTATAATTTCATATAAAACACTGATGTCCAAACTATTATAGGACTTATTGTAATACTTTTTGGATTATTGATTCATACACTCTAGATATAATGAAACAATGGGGTTTTTCAACTGAAATAATAACAATATTTAAAGGTATGTGTATGATACTATAATACTATTTGTTCGCGCCAAGTAATTAGCGATTCGCGGTCGTCAGTCGTCACCTTTGTGCCGCGACCACGACCTTTTCTTATCATCTCTCGTCTCCACCGTCACCTCTCATTAATTAAATGTGTATTATTATTATTGTCGTATTCATTATAATCGTCAATATTCTTTGTCCGTTATTATTGTATATCTTCTGTCTTTGGACATGATGATGTGTACCTAAACATATATTGTTTTTCTCTGTTTACTTTATGCGGGCCAACGCCCCTGTTTGTTTTTATTATATTATTATGCTGCGTTTTGTTGCGCCAGCATCGTTCACCAAGTTTCTATGGCTCTTGTTTTTTGGTCCACTATTAAAGCGAGTTGCGTGAAGTTGCCCCTCCCCCCCTTGTCATATCCACTTCAAATCTTCACCAATATTTTGGAACTTATTTGGAACTAATTGGAACCTAGTTTTCCTAATTTGGCCCCCCCTCATACTTTTCCCGGGAAAATTATTTTTCGGTTGGGTGGGGCTGCCCCCTCCCTTTATCGGATCAACCTCGAACCTTTACAAATATTTTGGAACTTAGTTTTAACTAATTAGTAATTGGAACATCTATTTTCGCAATTTGGAACATCATACTTTTCGCGGGAAAATTATTTTTTGGTTGGGTGTGGCTGCCCCCCCCTCCTGTTATTGGATCAACCTTTACCAATATCTTGGAACTTATTTGGAACCAAGTTGCCTGTCCTTATTGTATTGTGAGCTCTGTGGTCATTGCACCATACCAGAATCGACCACAGAGACCCCTCCCCATGATTAAATTGCACCTTCCTAACTCCAGTAATAGGTCTTTCCCACCCTGGTCGTCGTCGTGCATCTATAATTGTCTATCCGTCATGCTTACTTTCTATTAGTAGGCATCATTGCAAAAAACCAAATATTGGTAATCTCGTATCGGTTGTCATCGAGTGGTCCTTCGGGTAGCTGTAGTAAACCGTATTACGTAAACGCACGGTTTACTTTAATTATGTATAAATAGGTAACTTGTCCATGACGCAGAGTAAATCCTTGTACCTTGTACTTTTGACTGTTATTGCGAATTTCATATTTATGGAAACTGCGTGATTAACTTGTTTTTTTTATTGATTACGTAAAACACTTCTAAGCATGTAAGCCAATCCCGTGGCTCCCTAGAGATCACGCCACGGGCATACATTTATATAAATATAGCAACTAAGTAGTCACTAAGTTAGAATTATTTTACTTTAGCTTAACTGCACATAGTTCTCGGGTACCGAGCGTAACCTCTGCCCACAAATTTCTACAATTATAAACTGTTATAGTCTGTAACTTTGTTAAACATAATAAACATTAATACTGTGAATATATACTTATTCATTTCTAAGTGCAACCTCATCGTCACTCAAGCTCAACAACGAAACGTCGAAGCACGTCATTAAATAATTAAGTGTACAAGTGTAGTACGAGAGTACTACATACGTAACTTTTGGTGTCAGGTGTGGGGTTTCTCTGAGTGAAAAATTTTGATTCATCAAAAAAGTAACTCGGGAACTCACTGACGAACTTCGACAACCCGTTCTTGTGACACTACGAAACCCAATTATTTACTAATTGGTCTACGCGCCAGCAGTTTCGTAGCTAGATCGTCGAGCCACTTCGTACATCCATTTTTGCAGTCACAGAGCATTCCACAGAGCATTTCCACAGAGCATTCTACAGAGCATTCCACAGAGCATTTCCACAGAGCATTCCACGGAGCATCCAATTTTCAATTTCGGACCAGACCATTTTTAACTATGCAAGCTTTGTAAGTTATTATTGTATAGTATATTTTTATGTCTGACAGTCCACGCAATAATTGGCAAATAGTCGCATATAATCCTAATAATTTACGTATAACTATGGCCGCCACAACTTTGGGACTCGAAACCGTCCTTAGGCAGGCACCTTCTTTCTCGGGGGGTACTGATAGTCAACTTTCCATTTTTATAACAAAATGTGAGTTCCTTTTTTCCAATGTAACCGACACTATTAAACCGCAGTTGTTACGTGCTATAATAACTAACATAGAGGGGAACGCTCACGAATACATTAAATACCATGAATTTGAAACTTGGGATCAATTAAAGAATCACCTTAAAACAATATACCAAACTTCTCATTCCATTAACTATCTTCAGAAACAATTAACGAGTATGAAACAACGCCATGACGAAAGTATACAGAATTTCTCTAATCGCATACAACAAATTTATCATCAACTTACAAGCGCTCTAACCATAGGCAAAACCGTAACCGAATCGCGAACAATAGCCGAGACCATGCTAACCACAGCACTTGTTGTATTTATGGAAGGCATTAATCCTTCAATACGCCTTATTCTGGAAGCGCGCAATATTTCATCTTATGAGGAGGCAGTGCGAATTGCCACCGAAAAAGAAAACGTATGCGGGAAAAATGATATTCAGAAAAATAATCGTCCAATTAATAATAACCCGCGTACTTCTAATAAAGCGCATATCAAATGTAACAAGTGTAGTAAAATGGGGCATTATGCTAACGAATGTAGGTCAGGGGCAACAGGCTCATCGAATTTCAGGAATCCGATAAACTATCGCACGGAGATTAAAACGGAGCGGGAAAGCCACGTAAAATTTTGCAAGTATTGTAAACGTCCTAATCACGATATCACCGAATGTCGGAAGCGAATCTATAATGAAAATAAGAAAAAACAACAACAAGAGCAGGGCGATAACCAAAATAAAACGGTAGGCGAATTAAAAAATGTTCGAGTAATAACCACACAAATGGACGAGAAACACATTATTATTAACGCAAGCAATTTCGCAGCAGGTAATCAACGTTTTTTAATAGACTCAGGGGCAGAGATGAACATAATTAAGTTATCAGCTCTAATGGACCATGTAATCGTAAATGAGACCGATAAGAAAAATATCAAGGGTATTAACGCTATAACTATCAAAACGTTAGGCTCAATTGTAATTCCTATTCAAATTAAAGACGAAACTTTCATTACTAAATTTGACATTGTAAAAGACGACTTTCCGATACCCGGGAGTGGTATAATTGGCCGTACTTTTCTTAAAGAAAATAAAGCGATCTTAGACATGAATCAGGAACTTTTATTAATACCCGAACGCGAATGTAATCAATCATTAATAATACCGCCGCGAAGTAACTGTGTCATGCTAATTAAAAATACAGAAAATATCCAACATAAAGAAATAACTATAGCGAAACAAGATCTAAATGACGACGTAATAATCGCAAACAGTGTTAGTCCGGTAAACGAAAATATATTAATTAGTAACGTAATAAATATATCGGAACAACCATATCTTATCGAAGAATTGACTTCACGAAACATTAATTGGGAACCTTATCACGAAAATATACGCGTAGTCACGAATAATATTAATGGAAATAAAATAAAACAATTATCGGAAATTATTAAAACAGACCACTTGAACAAGGAAGAGGAAAACAATTTAATGGAGTTAATTAAAGAATATGCCGATTTATTTCATTTAGACGGGGAACATTTAAGCGCAACCGATGTAGTGACGCACAAAATTAACACACCGCGCTGCGCGAAACCCATTAACATCCGACCTTATCGTTTACCTTCGGCATATCAACAAGAAATAGAAAAACAGATTACTGACATGAAACAAAATAATATTATACGCAATTCTACTTCTCCTTTTAACTTTCCATTGGTAGTAGTTAAAAAGAAGGGGACTGATCCAGATGGGAAACAAAAACTTAGAATCTGCGTAGATTTTCGGAAACTGAATGAGATAACCGAAAACGAAGCTTATAGCTTACCTAACCTACTTGAAATTTTGGAATCGTTAGGGTCGTCAAAGTATTTTTCTACCCTCGACCTTAAGTCGGGCTATCACCAAATTAAGATTGACGAAAGTGATATTCATAAAACCGCGTTTTCAACTAAATCCGGACATTATGAGTATATACGTATGCCTTTTGGGTTGAGTTCTGCTCTAGCCACATTTACACGGGCAATGAAAGCAGTCTTAATGGGTCTAGAAGAGATGTGCACAGCATATCTTGACGACATAGTGGTACACGGTTCTAGTCTCCGAGATCATCAGGAGAAATTAATTCAAGTTTTTGATAGACTACGGGCACATAATCTCAAACTACATCCTGAAAAATGTAATTTCCTTAGGAAAGAGGTAGCCTATTTAGGACATATTATTAGCGAAACGGGGGTCTCGCCGGACCCAAGCAAGATTCAATGTATAAAAAATTATCCACGACCATTAAATGCGAAAGACGTTAAATATTTTTTAGGGCTATTAAATTACTACAGGCGTTTTGTCGATAATTTTGCTAAAATCGCGAAACCGTTAACTTATTTGCTAAAAAAGGACGTAACCTTCACATGGACTGATAGGTGTGAAGAGGCGTTTTGTGAACTCAAAAACAAACTTATAAGCCCACCATTACTAACCTATCCGGATTGGGAGACGGGGAAGTTTAATTTAATCACTGACGCGAGCCAATTTGCAATTGGTGCGGTACTTTCTCAGGGAGATATTCCTACTGACCAACCGATTGCATACGCAAGTCGTACATTAAATAAAGCAGAAATTAACTACAGTGTGATACAGAAGGAACTATTAGCCATAATCTGGGCCGTGAAATATTTTCGACCATATCTATACGGACGTAAATTTAATATAATTACAGATCACCGACCTCTTACTTTTTTATTCGGTCTTAAAGATGTCTCATCGCAACTCATGCGATGGAGATTACAGTTATCGGAATACGATTATACAATAATCTATAGGGCAGGGTCCGAAAACGCGAACGCCGACTGTCTATCACGAATACACGTATTACGAACTGCCGACTTGCCTAACCTTGAATACGATGATTTTCTTATAGCAGAAACAAAACCTATATTTAACACTAAAGTAATCGATATAGACGGTAGTATTAAAGACGCCGACGAGCGAAATAATTTGTTCTTACCAATTTCAAATGATATGATAATTATTCATCCGGCGATTAGGAAAATCATAGAGAAATTTAACATTGACCTTCCCACATTTAACGAGAACGAAAACCTTACGGTAATTCACCATTTAACACGTACTATTATTTTTTACAAATTAAAAGAAACACATACCGCTGTTTTAACAGAACAACAGATTTTTAACGCATTCAACGCAATGAAACAAGCCTGTATAAAAAATAACATTGAAACATGTGCGACCATTAGACTAGAGGGGGTAACTACCATGACTAGTTTCGAACGAACCCGATCCATGATTAGATTCATTTTTAAAGGGACAAACATAACCGTTCATATTTATAAGGAGCAAAATTTCTCCGAAACCGAAAAACAGCAAATTATTTACGAATATCACAATTCACCTTTGGGGGGACATTCCGGGGTCTCCAGAACAGTTAAACGGTTAAAAGCAAATTATCAATGGAAAAATTTAAAAAAAACCGTCAAACAATACATAGCGCGATGCGAAATATGCCAGAAAACCAAAAGTAACTTAAAGACCAAACAACCTATGATAATTACAACTACTGTTACCAAATCGTTTGAACGTATCTGTTTAGATATAGTAGGACCTTTACCACAAACTAGTTTGGGTAATCAGTTCATTTTGACTATGCAAGACGAACTTACGCGTTACGCCCTAGCAGTAGCACTAAGTGCCACTGACGCGCAAACCGTAGCCCAAGCGTTTGTGGAATGTTTCGTGTGTGTATACGGAATACCGAAATCTATACTAACGGACTGTGGAACGAATTTCTTATCCGACGTTTTTAAACAAATGTGTAAATTACTTGATATTGAAAAATCTCAGACCACTCCTTTTCACCCACAAACAAATGGATTTTTAGAGCGATCACATAAGACGTTAAAAACTTATCTACGTAGTTTTGTCGACAAAGATAATGAATGGGACCAGTTGCTTTGTTATGCTATGTACTGCTATAACAGTACAATTCATACATCAACTAATTACACTCCTTACGAACTTGTTTTTGGACATAAACCTACTATTCCGGCAATATTATCGAGAAAAGTCGAACCACAATATAACTATGACCATTATGTTTTCGATCTAAAACGTAATATGCAACAAGCCCATGAGATCGCGCAAAACAATTTAATTAACAAAAAAGAATCAAATAAACGTAATTACGATAAGACTATGAATCCGGTAGATGTACACGTAGGAGATAAAGTACTAATAAAAGAACAACATAAAAAAAATACATTATGTCTTAATTGGTCAGGGCCGTACGAGGTTATAATGGTTCATGATAATGAAAACATAACTATTAAGAAAGGCCGGCGCGATTATCGCATACACATAAACAATATTAAACCATTCAATGAATGACTATATGTATATATATATATTTATATATAATATATTATACATAGTCTCGAGTACTAGTCGAGTAATAATTTTTTTGAAACCGAGTCTCGAGTACTGGTCGAGTAATAATTTTTTTAAAAACTGAGTCTCGGGTACTGGTCAAGTAATAATTTACATAAATATTAAATACCATGTACTGAGTATTAGCCAAGTAATAAATAATAATGTCTGTTAAAATTTAAAACTGATTCAACATTTAATGGAGATTATCAGTTTGTAATTTGTATATGGTTTTTTGTGATACTTAATTTTTTTTAGAAAGTTTTGCATAATATAGCATAAATTAAAAATGCTCATGGATCATTTAAAAACTGAATTATTGTAAAAACCCCACATACAAACTCAGATAATGTTTTAACTTTTAACCATCAAGTTTCATAATAATTGATAGGTTGATTCACTCTAAATAGCAGATAGGTAATTACTAAATAAAAAATTAGCTGCAAGTCTGCAAACATAACTACTTATAGTTTTAATTTGGTTAAACAAAATTAAAAATTAAAATAAAGCATAAAAAGTAAAAACATTTATTTTATAGTCATAACAACTAGCATGGGGGCCGGAGGGGCTAGTGCCTAGTACTAACTAGTAACTACTATTATAATTTTATAAAATATTTTCGTTTGGTCGATTGTGGGCACACATTTTTTTTTATTATTTATAACCCGGGTGCCGGGTTTATTAAGCCGGGTACCGGGTATATTCCAGGGTAAAAATGTAGCTTTACACCGGGTACCGGGTACTGTCCAAGTCATCTTTTAATAATTCGCCGGGTAACGAGTATTAGTCGGGTACTGAATATGATATCGGGTACCCGGTTTGGACTCGATAACCGGGTACCCGGAACACCTCTAGTCCTAACCAAGTGTTTATTTGATAAACTTTTACGAAAAATAACCTACCGAAACTTAATAAACATGTTACAATAATTACAGGCAATTTCTAACGTTTGTCTGAATTTCGATGGTAACAGGCGTTATACGATTCCACGACGAAAAATTACCACAACAATCCGGGTTATATTACGAGAACCGCGGAACAGTAAATATTGCGACATCTAAATGGGACTTAACGGCATTTGTCGATCTTAAAAAATACAATGATCAATGGGATTTCATTGACAACTTAGTAACAAAAACTGAACAGTCCTGTAAAAACATAAGTCAGTACGCAGAAGCGAACTGCAATAATCTATTATTTTTAGTAAACGGTATAGCTAGGCAAATTAAAGAAAAGAAAGGGGCCCTCTACCATTCGATAGGTCATCGCGACCACGTAACTAAACGTAGCGTTAATCTTGGAACTATAACTAAAATCGCGCAAACACTTTATGGTTTATGCGATCTTAATTGTATAAAAAGTTTTGATCTAGGAATTGGTAAATTGTTAGGAAATGATATTAAATTAGAAAAAGAACAACTTAAAGTTATTAAATTAAAACAAGAATACGAAAGTCGTGAAAGTTACCACTTACAATTACAGATAACCGAACTTAAAAACATAACGATGGAACAACAAATTAATAACTTTGTCTTCAGACATTTTGGTTACATGAACTTGTTATTTACAAAATATATGGCGGAAACTGACATTTTACTATCCATTATTGAGGCAGCAAAACTAGGGCAAATCCACCCATACCTGTTAGGACCGACGGATTTGTTAGCTCAGTTTAAAGATATTAGACTGTCCCTACCTATAGGAACAGATTTTCCATACCCACTTTCTCTTGAAACGGTTAACGACATAGTAAAACTGTCAGATGTTAAGATATACTATTCTAATAACAATATAGTGTTTATACTAACCATACCACTAATTTATCAAAATAATTTTATTTTATATCACTTAATACCAAAACCTTATTGTCACACAAATATTAACTGTGTTTATATTGCACCTAGTCATAAGTTCTTAGCCATAAGTAAAAATAAGGAACATTATGTAGCGTACGACGAATTTCACTATAATCAATGTAAACATGCTAGAAGTTTCCTTTTATGTCCCGAGATCCAATCCCTCCATCCTCGGAATCTACGACCAATATGCGAAGTACAACTACTGCAAGACCCTAAAGAGGTACCAACTACCTGTGATATACGACATGTAAGACTGCAAGCTACCATTTTTCACAAACTAAGTTACCGAAATAAATGGTTATATGCAACCGATAGCGAAATTATTATAATAAACTGCGAAAACAACCAAGAAGCAAGCACGCACCTATTAGAAGGGGTAGGAATCATTTCTATCAACGAAACTTGTAAGGGATACGCAACCAGGGATTTGTTGTTACCGAGCACAAATTCCGAGAACAGTTATGCAGATTTTATACCAACGTCAATTATCACACCACAAGAATTTCAACACGTATCACTCGACCTCTACACTATGAAAGACGAGAATGTAATTAACAATCACATGAGCGATCTAAATTTAATTTCCAAAACACATATGCAACTACAAGAACATAACAATAACATATACAAAGTAACACAGCTACAAAATAATCAAATTATACATAACTATATATTGTATTTGACAATTTTTGTGATTTTTGTAATATCAATTGCATTCTTACAAATCAAAAGCAATGAACAACGAAGTCTTATTGTAGAACAAAGGGAAATGGTGCAAATAAGGCAGAGCACGGGGACAATACATTGTGAAGAATCGGCAACATCAGAAACAACGGCTCCTCCTATCACAGAAGAAGCACAAACAGCACACGCATACACTATCTACCCAACCCTCAAGACATGCTATTGATTGGAACCTACGGCTCCAATTTTACAGGGGAGGCATGTAGTAAACCGTATTACGTAAACGCACGGTTTACTTTAATTATGTATAAATAGGTAACTTGTCCATGACGCAGAGTAAATCCTTGTACCTTGTACTTTTGACTGTTATTGCGAATTTCATATTTATGGAAACTGCGTGATTAACTTGTTTTTTTTATTGATTACGTAAAACACTTCTAAGCATGTAAGCCAATCCCGTGGCTCCCTAGAGATCACGCCACGGGCATACATTTATATAAATATAGCAACTAAGTAGTCACTAAGTTAGAATTATTTTACTTTAGCTTAACTGCACATAGTTCTCGGGTACCGAGCGTAACCTCTGCCCACAAATTTCTACAATTATAAACTGTTATAGTCTGTAACTTTGTTAAACATAATAAACATTAATACTGTGAATATATACTTATTCATTTCTAAGTGCAACCTCATCGTCACTCAAGCTCAACAACGAAACGTCGAAGCACGTCATTAAATAATTAAGTGTACAAGTGTAGTACGAGAGTACTACATAGCCCCTATTGTTGAGCGCGAACACTATTATTCTAATTTATAATGTAGCTATATAATTAAGTATATATTAAGAATAAACACTCAAAAATTGTCTATTCAAATTTGAAAACTAATTTTATACATTTTGTAGATCAAGAAATAAATCAAGTATCACTATTTAATCTTACTGAGGCCATGATAATAGAGTTGTTGAATAAAATTGGTCAACGTTCTAGATTTTTAAAACATTTAGAAGATTTAAAAATACAAAAAGTAGGAAAAAATTTTAACATTTAAAAACTTTTATGTTCATCAAAGATAATATAGCATATATTATGTATATAATTTTTTTATTGTTATAAATGAAGAATGTTTCTGTTGATTTTAAAAAGAAACATCATGTATTCACTGGAATAATTTAGAAATAGAGTTAGCTTCGATGGATAGCTTTGAAGATAATATTCATTCTATAGAGAACATAATATGTGATACAATATCTGACAATTGTAATACTGCAATCCAAGAATTCCAAGATCATTGTGGTAACCCCCTCAGTATTTAAATAATTGTATTTATATAATTTATACATAATGCTATATAGTATTACCAATAGTATTATATTCAATACATACTATATAGGTATTGGGCATATTGTTTTCTTGATTTTACTTTTACTTGTCTTTAGTTAAAACCAAACGCTATTCAATATTATAAAATAGTAAATACCTGTAATTTAATATGTTTATAAAGTTCCAACTGCAGAATGCTCTTATATAACTACAACAAACAATAATAATTCTTTGGCGCAATAGATAAAAACTATTATATCCAAATACCAAGATGGAGAATTTGTATTAGATTTATTTTTGTATATAAACTTAAATCACATTTCAATGAGGCCATGCGAAATGAACTAGTTTCTGTAATAATAAAGGATCAAATTCGCTCCCAAGTCATTTTAAATAAATTAAAGTTTATAATTTTAAAAAATTTAATTTTGAAAGTTTATAAGGTATAATATTTTTTCGTTTTAATATTTGTTTTCACTTTTGAGGCATTGAAGAATTATTTCCTTCCGAGACTGAGGAAACTTATTTTATACTGTACTGTAAAGAGGGTAATATAATAAGTCCCAATGAAGGAAAACTATAGTGAAAATTGTATAATATTAAAAAGGAATTTAGCAAGATAAGTAATGTAAAGAAAAGGCATCTATCAAAGTATGATCAAGAAATAAATTTGAATCATGAAGTTAAAATTAATTTATTACTATTCATTTTTTTTGTTTTTATTATTTCTATAATAGTATTGTTAAATAAAGGTTTAAAATATAGGTATAGTAGGTACATTTAATGCTAATAAAAATCAAAATGATGCCTGTTATTGTTTCGTTATATAAGATTCAAAAGACTCATTAATCTGGCTCAAAAACAATATAGAACCGGACATTACTCTTCATAAACTCTGGAAAGCAACAGCATCATATTCATTAAAAGATAAAAATAATAATATGATGAACAGCCCTTACCAAACCTACTGGTCATATTTTAGTTAGTATTGTATTTGTTGTATGATAAGCTTTGTATTAAACCCAATGTTTCATTATTATAGATTAATATAGATTTTAATTATATGCATGCTGAAAAAGAAATGAATTTATTTGAAAAATTTTCTATTTTCAAGGAAAAATTAAAAATATATTAGGAAATTAAACAAATAAATATCAGCAAAAGTCTTATTGACAAACTAACTGCTCCACATAGATCTGGCATGTGTTGATATTTATTTACATGGAAATATGTTTCTGACTAAATTATATCCTGTATATTTTTTTTAGGTGACAACGATATTGCCGTGTTTGAAATTCTGCCATATCTATTTCATTTATTTTTGTCAGTTTTATTGTTCTAAAACCACCTAAAAATACCACCTGAAAATAAATCAACTAAACTAAATATTAATAAAGCATTTTCATTAGGCTTAACTGTACAGCCATTTGTGGTTTTTGTTGATGACAGTGGTTTGGATGAAAACACTTAAAATAATCCACTATTGTCTATTATAGTATACAGTTATCAACGAACACATATTTCAAGGTGGAAACAATTTTAAAAGCATTTTATGTGTGTTTCAAAAGCTTCCATACACTAAATTTTAAGTACCACTTTGAAGCTTAGCCGGTATGGAGATTTATACAGGAATATTTTTATAAAATTCCATATAAAAGAGGAGAAAAAAGAATTTAAGTGTTTAAACTTTAATTAATGATTTATATAACATATAAGACAATAATTTTATTGTTACAAGAATAAAGATTTAGTTTAAAAATATTTTATTTATAATTAATAATAAGTACTATTAATCTTATTATGTTTAAATGTTAAGCAGTATGGAAATAATAAAATATTTAAACATTTAATTTCAGAACTTAATTATTTAGAGACAACTGGGATTGAAATAACAATAGATAATAAAATATATAAAATATTTTTTTAAGTTGGTTTAATTTTGGGTGACAATCTTGGCTTACATTCTATATTGGGATTTGTAAAAAGTTTTGTAATTGTTGCTAAATATCCCTGTCGATTCTGCAAAAGCTCTAGATCTGAATGTCAAAATCAATTAGTGCAAAATAATAATAATTTAAGAGATTCATTAAATGATAACTGTGATATTATCACTAATAATGTTTCTCAAATATGCATAAAAGAAAAATGTGTTTGGAATGATTTGAATTATTTCAGAGCAACAGACAACTATAGTGTAGATATTATAGAGGTGTTCCGGGTAGATTTTTTACCAACAAACCGAGTACCGAGTATTGGCCGAGTACCAATTTCCTTTAAAACCGAGTCCAGGGTACTAATCGAGTAATAACTTTTGGTAAACCCGAGTCTCGATGACTGGTCGAGTAATAGTTTTTGTTAAAACAGAGTCTCGAGAATTGGTCGAGTAATGGATAATAATGTCTTTTAAAAGATAAAACTTAGTCGAAACTTGATTTAAATTATCTGTTAACTGTTTGTATATGTGTTTTTTCGATGGTTAATTTTTTTAGAAAGTTTTGCATAATATATGTATAGCATATGTTAAAAATGCTCATAACTCACCTAAAAACTGAACTATTGTAAAAATCCCAGATTAAAATACAGATAATTTTTTAACCATCAAGTTCAATCGGGTACTGGGTATATTGCAATAAAAAAATGTAGCTATACACCGGATACCGGGTACTGTCCAAGTCAATTTTTAATAACACGCCGGGTAACGAGTATTTTTCGGGTTCTGAATATGAAATCGGGTACCCAGCTTGGACTCGTTGACTGGGTACACGGAACACCTCTAAGATATTATGCACGATATGCTTGAGGGTGTTTGTACGTATGATATTGGGTTGATATTAAAATATATGATTTTTGAATTTAAATATTTTACTGTAGATACATTAAACAATAGGATTGAAACATTCAATTACGGTCCTATTGATATCCGTAACAGGTATACATTACTACCAACAGAAAATTTAAAACTAGTATTTATAAAAATGTCAGCTCCAGAATCATTATGCTTCACTAGATTTCTTAGCTTAATTATAGGTGATCTGATTCCTGAAAAATCTGAGGTTTGGTCTTTATATATTATTCTTAAACAAATAATTGATATTATTTTTCATAAATGAATCAGGCTACAGGATATGGTTTTACTTAAATGTTTAATTTCTGAACACCATGAACTTGACTCAAAACTATTTCATATAGGACTAAAATCTAAGCATCACCACATGGTACATTACCCACTTATAATGCAAAAATCAGGATCATTAAATATATTTTCTTCAATAAGGTACGAAGCCAAACATAAAGAGTTGAAAGATGCTGCTAATGCTATTACTTCTCTCAAAAATATTGCATACACCCTGGCTTTGAAACAGCAGTTGCGATTGACATACCTACAGATTATTATCTTCTGATAAGTACTTGTATACAATTCCTATACAATTTGGACGTGTTTTACGGTTTTAAGGTTAAAACCTTAGATTCTTTCACATTAGATTTATACAATAATAGAATCAAACTTTTAAATAAAAAATTTAACTTATGTGTTGATAATATTACATTTGTATCCTGGGTGCATATCAAAGGTACAATTTATAATTGTAAAAATATGCGTGTCGTTATTTCTTTAGATGAGGCTGATACCATGATGCCATCTTTTGGGTTAATTAAAGACATTTTTTAACTACTTAAACATTAATTTGCCATTTGTGAAATGTATGAAACTTTATATTTTAATGACCAATCCTTTAATGTTGTTAAGACAAAAAATTTAATATGTATTTCTTTGGAGAAATTGGGTGGTATATTTCCTACTCATGATGTTTATATATCTGGACTAACATTCATACCAACAAAATAAAATGTGTATGTTGTATTTATGTATCATTTATACTACCTATTTGTAATAATTATTGTAAATGTACCGATGTATAAAAAACCTTATAATAAGTTAGCTGTTATATTTTTTCATTTGTATTAATATTAACTCAAATATATTGTTATTACCTAATTGTATTTTAATAAAAATATAATTATTTTTACATTTACCTCTGATTTGTTTATATTATTTATTAATTGTAAATTGTAATGGTATATACATTGTCGTATAAGTCGTTCACAGAAGTACACAAATAAACAAACTTTATATTTATAATAAGCACTTTTAACAAAATTTTCAAATATGTACTTAAAATTCAAAATAAATTGTTGTACCAATACAGAATCGTTAGGTTAAGATGTTTGTATAAACTTTTATCTATTTTTTTGATCGACAAATAAAAATATTCAAATTCATGCATATTTCATACCGATGAGAGCCTTACTATTTGTTTTTGAATCAATGGTGGATGATGGCAAGAGTAAAATTGATACTTATTTCACACTTCTTCCTGTCACAATCTACTAGTGAGTCAAATCCAAATTAAAAAAGGTGGGCAAGTGGGTACCACTCTGCTGTACAGTAAGTGCCAAGTGAGTCACTGTAATGGATGGTGTTAAATATTAATTCCATGATATAATATCATTGTAAAGGAAAAAAGATTATAAGCGAAGACAGTCGGTCAGCCTATCATATATTGATATTACTAAGTATATTTGATGATATTATTGTGAATATAATAATTTATATACAGGGGTTAAAGTGGCAAAAATTCCAGAGGGGACTAATGTCTCCATATAGTTTTAAACGTTCCATATGTAATTTTATGTATAAAATCCTAATGTTAAAGAGAACGCTTTTTAACCGCCGTCAGAGGCATGGGAACTGAGGCTTCCCCTCCCACTTTAAACTCTGTTTGTATATAAGCTCTATACGAGGAAAATTGTTTTAAATTTTCAATCCTTAGCTATAAAAGTTGAACATTTTATACATTTTCAACTACATAATAATTATTAAATGTTAAATTTGATACATTTTATCAAAAACCGATCTTTAAAATAAATGCTTATTAAAAAAAATTGTGCCTATGTATTTTAAATACTTTTCAAACTGATATTGTAACAATATATATTAATAGCCTTGCATTACATTTTCACACTTTTTTACCAAACAAATACAATTTTATTGATATTTAGGTAGGTATAGAAAAAAAAACAAAAAAAATTTTAAACTGGCAATGTCCGTAAAAAGCTCAAAAAGAGTCAAAATATTTTCAATATTATATGGTGTATGGAAAACGAAAATATAGACATTCAGTAAAATTTTCATATATCTACAATTATTCGTTTTTGAATTACAAAAAAATAACAAAATCGCTACATGAGAAATCGAGTGGGTGCCTGAATAAAATGTTCAACTTTTATATCTAAGGATTGAACATTTTTAAAAAGATTCCACGTACCTAAGTAGTTAATTCTGTTACCAAAAAATCTAAAAAATTTATAAGCACAGTTTATTTTTATAGTCATTTTAAGTTCAAATTTGGACGAAATTATATATAAAAAACCTAGAATAACTATTAGAGTTATTTTGTTGTGATTGTATAATATTATTCGTGGGTACTTGAAACTTCTAAAGTACACTATTATATATCTATGATAGCATCAGGGTTTGTTGTTGATGTATAACGCGTTATAAGTACCTAATTGAGATTGTAATATGATTAATTTGGAATTTATTATAGGTACCTATTATGGGTCAAATTTTGGTTTAGTACCATAGCTATGTATATAATATGTCTTATACCTAGACTGACATACCGTAACCGCTCAGAATCGTTTTTCTTATACCCACAATGATATTATATCATTAAATTCAAATTTCATACCATCCATTATACATTAACCCACTTGTAACCTACTGCAAAGCAGAGCACCTTTTTTTTATTTATTTTTGTGTCTGTCATCACGGTTTTTGTAAATAAAATTTGCTAAAATTTTCTTCAACAGTATCTTGTTCAATGAGAAAGTGAATCTAGTTGGTGAATTCGGGTGGTCAAATTTTAAAATACCCAATAGTTTTACGGGCGCAGGGAAAAACAACATAAAAATTAAGGAAAAATGGGAATTTCGACGGAAAATTGGTTTTCCAAAAAATGTATTTTGATTTTTGATGTAACTCTAAAACAAATGAACGTAGGTACATACAATTTTCACTGGTTGTTTATATTTGCATTTTTTATACACGATAAAATGTTCAAAATATTATGATTTGTTTTAAACTGTTAAGGAATATTTTCATTTTTTTTATTTATTTTTTCTAAAAATATCAATAACATTTTAATGGATGGTTAAAAAGTTTGAAAATTTAATAGAAGGCTCCTACTATATTGTTACAATAGCAGTTGAAAAATATTAAAAATGCTTAGTCACAATTATTTTTTATAAGTATGTAAAGTTCAAATCTTGACAAAATACGGAAAAATCACGAAAATTATCAAATTATTTTGAGTTGAGAATTCGTAAAAAATTTTCTTTTTAAATCTAAGATTTGAAAATGTAATACAAGATTACTCATAAGCTTATCTACTTTTATAAAAAAAAAAAAATGTCTATAAGAAAGTCGCTTGGACCGCTTGGGTAATAGGTATACACTATTTAGTACTATTCACTATAGTATAGGATCTTATACAGTCTGTTTAGCTAGGTACGTTATATATATACACCCTCACTCGCCATTTCATGACTGCGACTTCAGTAGGGTTATATAGAGGTAGGTATTTATAATTACCGCGGAATAAATCGAATCCGTTAAACGATCCGACGGAATATAATTGAATGACATTGTTGCTACGCGGTGGTTGTATAAGCGCGTGTTTTGAATTGTTGTAGGTATATAACAGTAGTCGAATGCGAAAGCAGTTCCCGCGACGCCGTCGGTTCAAAACTGCAAAAAAAAAAAAAAAAAAAAAAGGTATATAACAGTAGTAACAGTAGGTGTTGGGGTGTTATGCATACACGTCGTAAAATGTCGTTAAAAATTCGCAGGAGAGAAATCGTTAATCATATTATAGGCCAATTATTGGCAATTGCCAAACGCCGCTGCAGAGGTCATCGCGCTCGACGACAGTATAATATTCTGCGTATATTCTGGTAATAAATTGGTTTTAAGTAATAAAATCGTGATTATTTAGTGGGAAGGGGGGGGGGTTGGAGAAGTCACTGCAATGTAACATTTTCGGAAGAATGGGTTGAACCCGGAAGACCTCCCTTGCCCGGAGAACGAACGACGACGTATTTACACGATACACGATAAAATGACAGTCAAATATATATTATTTAGGTAAGCGGGTACCGGTACACACGTCAACAGGTTATACGGACTGTACACTGTAAATATTATAATTTATATCAGAAACTCGCATGTAGTACCTGTATAGGTATATACTATATTATAATATATTATTATTATTCCGCTGCTGTCGCTTTCGGATTGCGACACCAATTTTCAATAACAACCGCACGAGTTTATTCCTGTGCAAGTCCGTAGGTACTTGTGTACGTAAAACAATATAATTTTGATCGTAAACGAGTAGGTTACCTATAACTACCAAACCAGCTTACAGGGTGCCTCACCGAGTTTGACCACGTTAACAATCTATACTTGTAAGTTGTAAGTACTGCCGTACTGGTAATATTGCTATGTATTATTCGGTTTACCTACAATAAAAATCTTATAGTGTTTAATCGAACATTTTAGACTGCCAGTTTAATTATCATAATATATAGACGTATACTATACTTACAGGGTATCCATAAAAATAAAATGTAAAAACGGGAAATTTAAAAAAATAAAATAAATGTGAATTTTAACTCGTATAAGTGGCAATCCATTTTTCAAGTATTATAAAATAGATCAATACTTTGTTTTCATCATACACCATATTATTATTTACTTTTGCTTTTACATAATTTAAAAGCTATAAAATATTTGATGTAATTTCTACATAATTAGAAATTGTACTATATTTTATTTTACTTTTCCGACTTCACATACTGATATGAACTCAGAATTAAGATTAAAATAACGAATTAAAACGAGTACGATGTTCAGGCTTAGAAGTTTTATGCTTAACCTCGATTGTTCAAAAAAATCATATGGTTTCTAATTCTTTGCAAATCTTTTGCGTTAACTTTTCAATAGTAGATATAATTAATTTCTATCGTACCCCGTGGTGCATTTCAATTACCTATTACAATTTTCCAGTACACATTTATTTGTATATTTATAGTACATACCTGATCCCTAAGCTCCGTGTCCAACCCACATTTGAATTTCAAAACAAAATTAACTCGTTTGTGCTTTTAATCCCGTCGTCTGTGCTCCATCCCTTCCCAAGTCATCCAACTATCAAAGTGATGGGACTGGGGACATGCTTATAGCCCTCCACCTCAACTGGCATATTACATATAAATACACGTCATAACTACAGTCTACAGGTCAAACAGGACGTCGAGGAAACGCACCTTGTACGCGAGTAAATACATAGAAATAAAACGTGTAATACCTATGTGTACTACGATTATCAAAATGATACATCGTTTTGGAAACTGAGGCTCGGCGTGTGTTTTAATATTATGATATTATGAACGCGATGTATGCTGAAGTGGCTGAGCAGTGTGCTTGTATTGTGGGTAAATAAAATATTATAAATACGTCAGAAAAAATGAATTCACCTCCTCCGAGACTTTAACGGATTTCCGCATATACGTCTCGCGTCTCTATAATCTCGTCGTTTACATCGCGCAACACATAATATATTATTATTATAGTAATATCATACGCAATCAGCTGGCGTGTTTAACGGTTCACTCTGATCGTAATGTTTTTGAAAAACGTTTTAAAGGTTAAAGGCCGCCTGTTAAAAAGATATCGAATAGGTATATTACCCCAACTACCGCCTGTCTGCCGCCCTCGACCAACCTGAAAAAAATAAAAAGTCTTTTCTTCTCGCGGGAAACGGCCCCGCGTTTATGGGCACAGCGTACATGTTTTAAAAGTTGAATTATCGATTTCCCTATTCGTGTGTTTCATACTTCACTGCAAAGCGGGTATAATATTATGACGTATGATGGGTACTATACAAATATATGAGCTCAATAAATAATACTTATTCCCAGCTACTTACGCAGCATTTATTAGTACAAACACACCGCTTGTGCGCTATGATGCAGAGATACGCTCATTGTACTATATATAGTATAGATACATGAAAATTTCACTGAATGTTCAGATTAGCATTTCCTATACACTGTACAATTTTGAAAATATTTCGACTCTTTTTGACCTGTTTACGGACATTTTCACTTTTCAATTTTTTTAGTTTTTTTTTCTATAAATATCAATAAAGTTTTATCTGTTGGGCCAAAAAATGTAAAAATTTAATACAAGGTTCCTGATATATTTTTACAGTAGCAATTGAAAAATATTAAAAATACATAGGCACAATTTTTTTTATAAGCATTTAAACATCGAATTTTGACAAAATTTATCAAAATCTCGAAAATTTTTAAATCATTGTAATTAACAAATTATAAAATGTTCAGTTTTTATAGCTAAAGATTGCAAATTTAAAACAGGTTCTCATAGGTAAATAGTTCATACTGTAACCAAAAAATATATGAACACAGTTATTTTTTACAGACATTTTAAATTCAAATTTGGACGAAATTACATATTAAAATCAATATTAACGATCTTTGTTTTTGTTGTAATTTAAAAATATTATTCGGGGATATATGAAACTGAAAAATCAAAATATTATGGCCTATCCATACAATCTACCATAGTATGAGGAATACGAATTATGCTCATGATAAGACTGTGCATATTTTAAGGAATTTATTCATAAATTCCATATAATTTAATACCATAGAAAAGTATACCTATAATATGTCTTATACCAAGACTGACATACCGTCTCCGCTCAGAATCGTTTTTCTTATACAATGATATTATATCATTGCATTCAAATTTAATACCATCCATTATACAGTGACCCACTTGTAACCTACAGTACAGCAGAGTGACATCCACTTACCCACCTTTTTTATTTTTTAAGTTATGGGCAGTTAACTTTTTGTTTATTAAAACCAAACCTTTCACACATTTTTTTAAGTAGTTATCTTCAAAACTAATCAACATTTTGACGTAATTTTTTTTATCTTAAAGCTATTTAAGTGTTCTATCAACCAGCGTACGCAATTAAACCGGAAATGTGCAAATTATTTTTATGAATTTGAAAAAGTTATTATTTTTATCAAAAATTAATATTTTTAAAAAGTAAATCACGTATATCTCCGAAAAATGTAGTATTTACTATGTGTTTTTTCATTATTCTGTAAATTGACAACATTACAACCTCGATTACAACAAAAATGTAAGTACCGAAGAAAATAAAATTAAACGATTAACGACCAATTAACGACAGATATTCGATTCTAAGAAAATCAAGATTGTAACGACAGCGTATAATTCTGCAATGATGGAAGATACTAAAACCAAACTTTTAACTTATTCTAGGTATTATTCAGTATAAATGTATAAAAATACAATCAGTAAATTAATCATACTAAATGCTACATTTTTTTGGAGTTATAAGCGGTTTACTTTCAAAAATATTAATTTTTGATAAAAATAATTACTTTTTCAAATTAATGAAAATAATTTGCACATTTCTGGTTTAATTGCATACGTTGGTTGATAGAACACTTAAGTAGCTTTAAGATAAAACAAAAATTACTTCAAAATGTTGATTAGTTTTGAAGATAGTTACATAAAAAAATCGAGAAAAAAATGTATGATAGGTTTGGTTTTGATAAAAAAAAGTTAACTGCCCATAACTTAAAAAAAAAAAAATGTATTTTAGTAAAAACCAAGTAATAACCAAAGTTATAAATAGAACATTTCGTAGCCAACCGTAAACTGTAAGATAATACAATTTTCTATAATAATATGATATAATATGATTGCTGTATAATAATATGAAAATATTATGTAATATTTTGACAAAACCTGAAACACTGAAACACTGAAACATGCATTCACACAATACTGTTTTAATCGTAAATTCGTAAACAGTTGTCAATATTTGAAATGGAAAGAAAAATTCAGAACCAATAACCCACAATAATTTAAAAAGATTTATGAAATACTGAAATAAATTGAGGGTGCTAGTTTGAAGATTGGGGGTGCTAATCACCCCCCCCAAGCACCCCCTATGTGCGCCTATGTTTATACTTCACTGCAAAGCGGGTATAATATTATGACGTATGATGGGTACTATACAAAATATATATGAACTCAATAAATAATACTTATTCTCAGCTACTTACACAGCATTTATTAGTACAAACACACCGCTTGTGCGATATGATGCAGAGATACGCTCATTATACTACATATAAAAGTTTAAAAGAGAGGTAGGTACCTATGTATATAAGAATATATAATATATATAATATTATATTCCGCTTTATAAACCGTTGTGCGTATTTAATGTTATATTTCGCATTTCGTGCACGCCGCGGTGCCTATAATAATACCTATCTCTATCACGGGATTCGTTTCCCAGACGTAGTTTTTTTCAGAGTTTTTTTTCGCCATAAATCGACCATAACGTGCACAATATTGCGCAGCGAACATTATAATTATCGCGGGAAGAAATAATAATATCCGCTGAGGTGCACTATTACTGCAGAGCGGGCAAGCATATATAAAGCGATGTTTCTGTATACGATTTCCTTCGACGCCGACGAGATTCGCCAAAAAAAGTATTTCGGTTTTTCCGACATATAACATAGTACGCTACACAAGACACAAGTACCTATATATATATATAAAATATAATGATGATGTAAAGTGATATCATATAATAATATATTGGGGTACCTACGTATACGGTTTTGGTATTTTTTCCAATCAAAATCATTGGCTAGCTTGAGCACAAGCACATGTACTCACGCGATACGCGTAAAAATGATTAAACGACAAAATAAATAAAATCTCTGAATGTTCGCCGCGCAGCACCTACTTTTCTCTCGGTTGTAATTCAAAATCGAATAACTGTAGACACATGAAAATTTCACTGAATATTTATATTAGCACTTCTTATACAGCATACAATTTTGAAAAAAATTTTGACTCTTTTTGAGCTGTTTACGGACATTTTCAGTTTCCAGTTTTTTTTAGTTTTTTTATTCTATAAATATCAATTAAGTTTTATCTGTTGGTCCAAAAAATTTAAGAATTTAATACAAGGCTCTTGATATATTTTTACAATATCAGTTGACAAATATTAAAAATACATAGGCACAATTTTTTTTTTATAAGCATTTAAAGATCGAATTTTGAAAAAATTTATCAAAATTAAAATTGAATAATTATTTTGTAGTTAAAAATGTATAAAATGGTCAACTTTTATACTTAGGGATTGAAAATTTAAAACAAGATTAAACGTAAGTAGTGAATTCTGTTACCAAAAAATCTAAAAAATACAGTTTATTTTTACAAGCTTGAGCACACGCACATGTACCTACTCACGCGATACGCGTAAAAATGATTAAACTACAAAATAAATAAAATCTCTGAATGTTCGCCGCACCTACCTACTTTTCTATTGCGGTTTGCGGCAACGACTTGCGGTGTGTTGAATTAGGACAAGGTGACTCAATATTATAAAACAGAAATAACAATATTAAGAGCTAATGCTTATGTAAGTGAGCTACGCGCGTAATAATTAAAATAGGTAACAACAACGTATGTACATCAAACAAGATATTATAAATTACTAATAGACAGGGCGCCCCAAAATAAACAATACACTTAAATCACTTACAATGTTATGATAAGCTTTTTGACCTGGTCCGCCGTCTATGATCGGTCTACTTGATGGATGTTGATGGATGGGCAACAAGCCAGCGGCCGCACGAAATGAACGGCAACAGGCCAGCGGCGGCACACAATAAACGGCAACAAGCCAACGGCGGCACACAATAAACGGCAACATGCCAGCGGCGGCACGCAAAGGTATAAGCGGCGGCACGCAATGGTATAAGCGACGGCACGCAATGAACGGCACCAAGCCAGCGGCGGCACACAATAAACGGCAACAAGCCAGCGGCGGCACGCAAAGGTATAAGCGGCGGCACGCAATGGTATACCGGTGACACAAACCACGAGGTTTAACAACGCGACGACTTAAAGGCGCCTTCACAGCTCACCGTGAAACGTGATAATATATAATTTGTTCCCGTAAAAATATTCTTAACCGTGATTAACTGTGTTGGTGAAATCGGCCCTTAAGCCGGATTCACAGCTGCGTCGTGTGTCGTGTCGTGTCGATCGTATTGTGATTGGCTATTACTTTTTTGGTATCATGTAATAACCAAGGTGCAACCGAGTATACCAAGAATTGACTACTGCTCAACTTTTATACCATATTGGTTACCAGTCGTAACCATATAATAACCAAGCCATCGCACGACACTGCACACGGCGTAGCTGTGAATGCACCTTTATAAAAATGTTGGTTAACTATTAGATAACCACATGGTTCAACCAATCACAGTTCTAGAATATATCACGTTTCACGTTTCACGGGGAGCTGTGAAGGCGCCTTAACACAGAAACGCGTCGGTTGTAGGTAGGTACACGTGGTTTTGGTCGCCAAAACCCAGTGAAACGCGGCGAGCGAACGCAACGACGCGTCGGGCTTGACCGCCTGGAAAAGACACACGACTGCTGGCGGCACAGCCTACGGCGGAGAGCGGCCCGGCGCTGGACGGCCGAGGAGGGGGTAAGCCACCTTGCGAGCTTCGGCATCCGAGGCGCAGCTTTGGGGACATATGCCGAAACTACGTTGGCGAGAATACGCGACCGTGTTCGAACAATCTCCCTACACGAAACGTAATATTATTATGTCGAAAAAGAAAATCGCGTTGACGTCGTTCGTCGCAATCGATTACACGTAACGTATAGTAGCTCATATAACCTAACCTAACCGAGTACGCTATCACATGGTATATAACAAAATTTAAAATAATAACAAATAAAGACGATTGTGAGTAGGTACTTCCAATATCGGCCGTATCTGCACTTCTATACATGTTCGAGCGCCGCAGTCGTCGTCCAGCCAATACGTCTTTGAACCGGTCGTGCCATCTCCTCCGCCCGTCTAGTACTATGCTATCGCCGATAACGCACGCACACCGTAGACACAGTAATCGCCTGACCTAATTAGTTCACCGACGACCTTTGTCGTCTTACGGCCCGTCGTTGTGTCGTCGCTCTCCGGCCGATCTACGGCTCTCGTTGCTTTGCGCTCGTCGAAACTTTGTGTGTTCGTTTACGCGACGCAA
Source organism: Macrosiphum euphorbiae (assembly GCA_949089665.1). NCBI lineage: Eukaryota > Metazoa > Arthropoda > Insecta > Hemiptera > Aphididae > Macrosiphum > Macrosiphum euphorbiae. The sequence goes on from CARXXK010001098.1 coordinate 631,578, forward strand.
GTCGTCAAGTCGCCGTAATAATGTACTTAGGTAATTATATTATTCACTTTGCCTCCATAGGCCGTGTGTCGCCGTTTTCGTCAGTTTCATTAATCATTGTTGTATTTTGACACGGTTCCCGGTCGTCCGACGGATAGGTACGCGTGCTGTCCGTGAGTTCTACATTATTATTATTATTATTGTTGCGCGGCTGCTGATCGGCCTGTAATACGCGTGCGTTCGGTTGTGTTCAAACGGAACACACACCTGCAGAACTTTTTCGATAGTGAGGCAAGAAAATGTTAGTTGCAGCACACACGACCCACCTATTTAATTTGCGCACACACCCCCTATTATAATTCTATATTAAATCAACCTTTCTAAAAATTCATGTAACGGGTACTACAATAAAAATAACTTTTATTAATTATATAAATACTGCTTTATTAATAAATCATTGAAGGGTACTTTCAATTAGAAAAATTATCCAAACATTAATTCTTTTTTTAATACACTTGATGACAGTCCGAATTTATTTATAATTGGCCGTTTCGGGTAAACTGTGGAAAATACGTATGAATGTCAGATAAGCATTTGTTTTATTTATAAACCATGCATGTTTATGTCTATACCTACTCTATATGACTATCTATATATATATTGATTTGATACGTTATGACGTTGTGTCACTCAATATTTTTCAGAACTGACTTTGGTGTGACACCTGTAGTATCCAGCTTTACACTTCGCCGCAGCTGCAGCAACCAGTGACGGGTGATACGTGTGGGTGCCGACGTCGGTGGATATTTTGTCGCCGCACCTTGTTGTCTCACCGTGGAGCTGGCAACCGACAAGTCGTCACCAATCACCAATGGTCGTAGGAGACGCGCGTAATTATTATTTGTATCTCGTTTTGTTGATTATCATTAAGCCCGGCCCAGACCAAGAAACATTTGTATAGGAAACATATGTTTCTGACATTGTCGTCGATAAACATTTATGTTACCGCTTATGAGCGGAAATCGGAAACATTGTCGATGACAATATTGGAAACACTTGTTTCCGACAAAATTTTCTTTGGTGTGGACGGGGCTTTAGAGCGCGGATTTGTATGCATTTGCATATTTGTTCTGGTTGATCGTATGATATGCTAAGTGAGCACAAAATCTGTTTCATGACTTAACAATTTAAAAATGAAACTTTTTTAGCTCATATTTTTGCATATTTTGACATTTTTCTATTCTAAGGGCTTATTTTACAATTTTAATAGCTTATTTCTTCTTTTAGTGCATATTTCGATGTCTTTTTGTTTTTTTAGACATTTTTGAAATATATAGTATTATAATATAAGAAAAAAATATTATATTTTTATAATTTCAATTAATATCAAAATAAATTAATAGGTAGGTATACTTGTAGGTATAAACGGTTTTCCCAAATATGACCTTAGATCAATAATCGGCGAAATAAAATACGTATAGGTACTTAGATAAGAAAATATCGATTACGACCATGATTGTCGGTTGACAATTGACATTATTTCACTATTCAGTCGCGACGTCGCGTCGCGTTAAAATATTAACTACAGCAGTGCGTTCGTGTGTGCTCGTGTCGTAAATCGCGTTTTTATTATTTTATTTTTTCAAAATGCCAAAAGATAAATCGTCGTTATCGAGTCGTCTGTGCGTGAATTCGGGGAGAATATTTTTTCAACCGATGGTAAAATCATACTGTGCAAATTATGTGAAGTTAAAGTTTCCCACGATAAACGGTATTCATTAACACAATAGGTATATTAAAACTGAAAAACATTTAAAATCTGTGAATTTACTACAGAATAAACAACGCAATTTTCAAAGTTTATTCACTGATACTGCAACACTGAATAAAGATTCATTTCCTGCAGATTTATGCAAAGCATTGGTTAGGTTTTAATGCATATTTTTTATTTTTAACATTTGAGTGCATATATTTATGCATATTTAGGAATTTTTTAGCGCATATTTGGTTGGTTTTTAATGCATATAAATCCTCGCTCTAATTATCATCCATTGTTGATAAGTTATCAATGATAACCTATTATTATCATTATTCATTAGTATAGTAATATTTATTATTCTTTTATTATTATTCTGTTAGTATTAAACACGTTTTTAATACGTATCATATTTTGTATTATTCTTATTGATTGGTACTGAGACGTCGGTACCAAGTCAGTGCATAGCATTATTTATTTGTTATCAATTTGTTTAAACAATATTGAATATACTATTGTATGTGCTTTGCCATACGTGCACTTTATAAATCGTCCAGTATAGTTGATAGGGTCTTAGCCTGACAATCCTATAGTGTCATATTCGAGGTCATATTACTCCTGACAGTCGCTTGCATTATTCGACTTTCGTTGGTGTAGTCAATGAGGCCGAGCACAAATATTGTATTAGCCTCTCGACTAAACAATACATATATTATAATGTACAGGGCACATGGTGCTGCAATTACCTGTAAAATTCAAGGTTCTATGTATTATATATATTATATATTATATAGCCGCCCGAACTTATAAACTCGCACATACACAGTTGCATAACTAGTAATATTTTAATAATAGTGTACGACTTAAAGATTGATACTTGTTGGTACATAATTGTAGTGAGAGTATTATAGATTAATATTTAATTTTTTACAAAATAAATATTTTACATTTATTAATTCTTTGTTGCCTACCAAATAGACCCAAATAAAACAATGTAAAACCGAGCGTGTAATCATGATAGGTATTAGAATTTATGCTTTCCCACAAATATTATAGGTATATCTTTAATTGTGTTCTTCATTATTCTGTTCTTATTGACATGATGACAAGAAGGGCCGAGGGATTTAAATTGTTGCAGTGGTATTAAAATTGGCGGTAAAATATTATAATAATATTTTCTTTAAATTATTTTTTTTACTTTTAGACTAAAATTTCAACATGGCCCAAGAATGTTCAATTTGTTTCGGTGATATTGAAAACAAATGTGTTACAAATACATGTAAGCATTTATTTTGTAATAAATGTTTACAACGATGGTCAGACGAATGTATGGGACAACGAACAAATGTAAGTTAAGATAAAACTTGATACTTATTAATTGTTCAACGTAACCATATCATATTATATTATAAAAAATGTATGTAATTTAAATTTAACTTCAGAAAAATGTCATATTAATTGTTATCTGATAATTTATTTAGTACAACTGAAAAAATCTAATCTAATATATTTATTTATTTGATTAATGCAGATATAATATAAGAATGAATTTGACTATAAATACTTAGAAACGTGTTGAATAGGACATGTCTTATCACAATAGTTACCTATGTTTTATATTTCTGTTATTTTTATGAACCCACTTGACTTATGTGTATGAATTCCTTTACACGAAGAATCTAAAATTATTTTATAAATATTTTGAGTTGAGAATTCGTAAAAATTAGATTTAGATAGGTAAGTATATATAAAAATTCTTATACCTAGACTGACATATTATGGTATAATGAATGGTATACAATTTGAATTCAATAATATAATATCATTGTATAAGAAAAACGATTCTGTGCAGTCTAGGTATAAGACTTTTTATATATACTTATCTATATGGTATTAAAAAAAATTGACCCATAGTAGGTACCTATAATAAATTCCAAATTAATCATATCAAAATATCCATTAAGTACTTTTACGCGTTATACATCAACAACAAACTATGATACTATCATAGATATATAATAGTGTATTTTAGAAGATTAAAGTACCCACGAATAATATTATACAATTAAAACAAAATAACTAAAATAGTTATTCTAGGTTTTTTTTATGTATATTGTCCAAGGTTGAACTTAAAATGACTATAAAAATAAACCGTGAATATGTATTTTTTAGATTTTTTGGTAACAGAATTCACTACTTACGTGGAATCTTGTTTTAAATTTTCAATCCTTAGGTATAAAAATTGACCATTTTATACATTTTTAACTACAAAATAATTATTCAATTTTAATTTTGATAAGTTTTGGCAAAATTAGATCTTTAAAAGCTTATAAAAAAAAATTGTGCCTATGTATTTTTAATATTTATCAATTGCTACTGTAACAATATAACAGGAGCCTTGTATTAAATTTTTACATTTTTTGGCAAAACATATAAAACTTTATTGATATTTATAGAATAAAAAACTAAAAAAACTGGAAACTGAAAATGTCCGTAAACAGCTCAAAAAAAGTCAACATTTTTTCAAAATTGTATGCTGTATAGGAAGTGCTAATATAAATATTCAGTGAAATTTTCATGTATCTACAGTTTATCGTTTTTGAATTACAACAAAATAAGGAAATCGCTACGTGAGAAATCGAGTAAATATCCAATGTTGTAAAAATTTGAATTTCAAATGCTCATAAAAATTTAATTTGACTTTCTTATAGGCATTTTTTGTTTGATAAAGGTAGATAATCTTATAAGGAATCTTGTATTACATTTTAAAATCTTAGATTTAAAAAGAAAAATTTTTACGAATTCTTAACACAAAATAATTTGCTATTTTTCGTGATTTTTCCATATTTTGTCAATTTTTGAACTTTAAATGCTTACAAAAAAAAACTGTGATATAGAATTTTTAATATTTTTTAAACGGCATTGTAACAATATAGTAGAAGCCTTGTATTAAATTTTCAAGTTTTTTTACCCAACAAATTAAATTTTATTAATAGTTTAGAAAAAAAACTAAAAAAAAAATGGAAAATGAAAGTGTGCCTATACAGTTTAAAATAAATCAAAATATTTTTAAAATGTTATCGTGTATAGAAAATGCAAATATAAACAACCAGTGAACATTTCACTTATCTACGGTCATTTGTTTTAAAGTTACACCAAAAATCAAATTCAATTTTACGTGATGACAGACACAAAAAAAAAATTAAAAAAAACTAAAAAAAAAAAAAAGGTGGGTAAGTGGATGTCGCTCTGCTGTACTGTAGATTACAAGTGGGTCACTGTATAATGGATGGTATTAAATTTAATTCAATGATATAATATCATTGTATAAGAAAAATGATTCTGAGCGGAGACGGTATGTCAGTCTAGGTATAAGACATATTATATACTTATCTATGGTATTAAATTATATGGAACTTATGAATAAATTATTCATTGCCCCTTATAATATGCACAGTCTTATCATTGAGCATACTTCTTATTCCGTATACTATGGTAGATTGTATGGATAGGCCTTGATATTTTGATTTTTCAGTTTCATATAACCCCTAATAATATTTTTAAATTACAACGAAAAACCCAATATCGTTAATATTGATTTTAATATGTAATTTCGTAAGAATTTGAATTTAAAATGTCTGTAAAAAATAACTGTGTTCATATATTTTTTAGATTTTTTGGCTAGAGTATGAACTATCTATGAGAATCTTTTTTTTATATTTTCAATCCTTAGCTATAAAAGCTGAACATTTTATAATTTATTAATTACGATGATTGATAATTTTCGAGATTTTGATAAATTTTGTCAAAATGCGATCTTTAAATGCTTATAAAAAAAAAATTATGCCTAAGTATTTTTAATATTTTTCAATTGCTATTGTAAAAATATATCAGGAGCCTTGTATTAATTTTTTACACTTTTTGGCCCAACAGATAAAACTTTAATGATATTTATAGAAAAAAAAAACTAAAAAAATTGAAAACTGAAAATGTCCGTAAACGGCTCAAAAAGAGTCAAAATATTTTCAAAATTGTATGGTGTATAGGAAATTCTAATATAAACATTCAGTGAAATTTTCATGTATCTACAGTAATTCGTTTTTGAATTACAACAATATAAGGAAATCGCCACATGAGAAATCGAGTGAATATCCAATGTTGTAAAAATTTAATTTCACTTTCTTATAGAATTTTTTTTTTTTGATAAATGTAGGAAATCTTATAAGGAATCTTGTATTACATTTTCATATCTTAGATTTTAAAAGAAAAATTTTTATGAACTTCTAACTCGAAATAATTTGCAAATTTTCGTGATTTTTCAATATTTTGTCATTTTTTGAACTTTCAATGCTTATAAAAAAAAAATTGTGCCTATGTATTTTTAATATTTATCAATTGCTACTGCCTACTGTAACAATATATCAGGAGCCTTGTATTAAATTTTTACATTTTTTGGCAAAACATATAAAACTTTATTAATATTTATAGAACAAAAAACTAAAAAAATGGAAATTGAAAATGTCCCTAAACAGTTCAAAATAAATCAAAATATTTTGAAAATGTTATCGTGTATAGAAAATGCAAATATAAACAACCAGTGAAAATTGCATGTATCTACAGTCATTTATTTTGAAGTTACACGAAAAACCAAATTCAATTTTGTGAAAAATCGATTTTGCGTACAAATTCCCCCTTTTCCTTAATTTTTATTTTATTTTTCTTGGCGTTTTTGAAAATTACTGGGAATTTTAAATTTTGACCACCCCAATGCACCAACGATATTCACTTTCGAATCGAACAAGATACTGAAGTTGATAATCGAAGCATTATTTCGACTACTTATCTTGTACACAGACACAAAAATAAAAAAATTAAAATATAAAATTACACATCATTATAAAATCAATACATTTATCGTTCCACTCAGAATCAAAAATCTAATATAATAGATTTATTTATTTGATTAAAGCAGATATAATATAAGAAAGAATTTGACTATACCTAATTAGAAACATGTTGAATAGGGTATGTCTTTTCACAGTAATTATGTTTTATATTTCTGTTATTTAGTATGAACCCACTTGACCTATTATGTGTAGGAATTCCTTTACACGAAGAATCTACCATTCATTTGACGATTTGGGGATGTCCATACAAGAATATATACCATCCAAGCATAAGCAGGTATACTTGTATCGATATACAATATATATAATGTTTAAATTTACAATATTTTAATTACAATGTTTTTGCTTTTTTAGTTCAAGACCTTGAACAAGAAGCATAAGGCCATTCAGTGCTATGTCAAATGGTAGCAGGTAAGATATTAATAATTATTAACTAATTCGAATAAAAAAATATAATATTAGGTACCATATGAAAGTACAAAACGCTCTTTTTGTAACGCACATAAAAATACAATGAAACAACGATTTACGTTCGTAGGATTGCAATAGTTTAATTTATATTTCATCGGTTTGTGCTCATGAAATATGTGAAGTCGCGCACAATCTACATATTACTCATATATTTTTAATTTTTTGATGCATAGGTGTATAATATGAATTGTGGTGTTATATAACTACAATAAAAAAATTATATTTAATGTTATTTTTATACCACTTATACGTAGAGGTGTTTATACATACAACAAACATTTAATTCTTCATAACATAGGTTATATGTTAAAGAGTGTAAAATAAAACATATTTTGTAAGGGGTTTGCTGAAAGAATAGAAGATAATCATAGGTATTGAGTTCCGGCAGGATACAGAGTATCGACTTGAAAAACTTTTAAAAAAATACCAAAACAATCGAACAAAGTAGGTAGGGTGAAATTTGCTAACTTCAAAAATTGATTTGCTATTATTTGCTAACTATTTGCTAACTTTTGATATTGGTTTGGGTCGAATCATAGATAGCGGGTGGGTCAAGTTCATGCACGTGTTATAGTGTGCTCCAAACTACCATATTATATTACTAACCGACGTGTCGAGGCATGTAGCTAATATTTATACGGGCGTCCGGAGCACAAATAATTTGTTAATAAATTGTTATTAACAAATAACAAAAAAAAATTGTTAATCGTTGTTTGTTTTTGGTTGTGTTAAGAAAAATTTCAATGTTTCACGTTTTTGTGAAATATTTGACATGAAATATTTCATACTTCAAACACTAATTTTAAGTGCATATTGTAGGTATTGCATTTTTTTGACATGTGAATGCATTTTTGAAGCTTTTTTAGTGCATTAAATTACTAGCCCTGGTAATAAGCATTTGCTTTGGGATTTTTATGAGATGCGTTGATATCGTTAAACACCTATATTATCTATAATGTAGGTACCTACCTAGACTACGTGTAATTTTTTTTTTGATTCTTCGACACAATCACTAAAATGTTTGATACCTACTTGGTGTGTTTTTTTTTTGTCTCTCGGCAATATTTGTACCATAACATATATATGAGTATACAACATACAATAAAGTTAACGACAGTCGTCGATAAAAAGTAATTTAATGTTGTTCAGAAACGCCTACCACGATGACTGTATGGTTTAATGATGTTTTAGGAAGGTAGACTGTAACATAATCTATATAAAGATCTGTATAAAGGTGGACAAGTTGGTATAGTGTTCTGTGGTATAGTGGTTGTCGAGTATCAATATGTCACAGTAATGGATGTTTTATATTGTAATACGGAGTGCAACAGGATGACCTGATAAAAAAAAAAAAACAAAATAAATGATACTATACGTATATCAAAAATGGTGAAAATTATATGATTAGAAATAATAATATAAGAAATATTCTCATATCAGGGAATTCTAAAAATAATATTTTGAACAAAGTTATTACCTACCTACGTACTAAATTAATTTATTCAAAAAACTATTGATGTTTAAAAAAATTCTAAATACCAAACTACTTGACTTAGATAAATGTTTTTACCATCAAAGTTATTTTTGTATAGTCAGATTCACAAATTTTGATATTTTGAAATTCTCCAAAAAAATTTGAATCAAATTTAAATATTTTCATTTTCAGTTTTAAAAATTGGAAGTTATTTTATTCTGTTATATACGCATGGTGCAAGTGGCAATAAATTATCTATATATATATAAAAAAAATAATAATTGATTAGAACAAAAGTTTTTTCGTCTGTCAGGTCTTCCTATTTGAACTGTATTTTGAATTTAATGATAAATAATTACGATTCTGTGCAGCAACTGTGTGTCATCCTAGCACGGTGGTTGCCAAACTGTGGCACCATTGATGCTATTGGATGGCATACTAGGGTTAAATAAAATACAATATGATTTTTAAGTATTTCTAAAATCACGTTTTTCAATATTAAATAAATCATAAAAGTCGTAAATATTGTATTACACAACAATTATTATTGTGTCAAAATAACATTATTAATGTTATGATCACCTTGTTAATTTGTATGGCACTTTTTCAATTACATTTAATATTACTAAGTATATTTTATGATATTATTGTGATTAAAGTAATTTATTTTACTGTTATTTAACTATGTAAACATTGTATTTCAAAATGTCATTACATAACGTGTATAAAAATATAATAATATAGGTACCTAGTATCTTCTCTAAAAGTATAAAGTACCCACGAATAGTAATTTAAAATTACAACAAAATAACTTAAATAGATTTTCTTGGTTTTAATAAATAACACATCGTCATTATTAAAAAAAAAAAAAAATAGAAACAAACAAAGAACATTTTTCCAATAGAAATTCTGTCATTATCCAATGCCGTAAAAATCAAACTCTCGTAATAATTTAAGTTGATATTCCGGAAGTCGACTTCATAATCTTTCATAATTATTGTTAAATGTAGAAAAACCTATGATAAATCAAGTATTCCATTTTAAAATCCATATAAAAATTAAATTAACAAACTTAAATTAATTTGCCAACATTTTTTTATCTACATTAATTTTAAAAAAACTAATATAAATTAAATTTCTTATGCCTATAAATAGCTCAAAGTGAGTCAAAATATATTACAGTGTAAGTATAGAAAATACTAATTTAAAAATTCAGTGGAAAATGAAAATGTGTAGACGGTAAATTTTTTTGGTTTTATATGAAAGTAAAGTTTATTTTCCATCTCAACTTTAAACTAATCTAGTTAAATTATTTCTTAACTTTTAACTCAACTGAAGGATATTTAAATAAAATAAATTAACTTGCCACAGTTAATTATTTTCACCAACTTGCCCACCTTTGAATATTTTTGTGAACCCTACAGTTTCAACATTTGACTTTCTAATACTCCTGGAAATTCTCATTACTCTGTGGTGTCATGTATTTCAATGATCACGGTCATAAACGATTATTAACTAATAACTATACACTTTTGAGTTGTAATAAACATCCTAAATATTTATTACACCGTTCTTATAGAAAATTAATAAAGGACTTACCACATTATCACAATAAATAATAATACAGTATACCAATGTAAAATATAATTCATTATTCATCCGTAAAACTCTCTTTGCTAATATCCTTTATACAAGTGCGTCGCCTATTCTCGCCTTATTAACATTATTATAAATTGGTATTTTATTTTATAAGCTTCTAAAAAGCCTCTGAGTTTTACCCCGAAGTGTTAATAATAATACAGAATTTGAATTGCTTAGTTATTTTGAAATTTAAGATATACCTACTTGTGTGAATTTATGAGCACCGCGTTGGTCACATCCGTGGGGGGCTTAACATTTTTATCTTATCCATTAGCGTAAGCATACATTTTTAAACGCTTCAACCTGCTAACTATTGGCTAGTCAGTACTCCTACATTATTATAGCAGACGCACCAAGTTTATATAGGTATAATAAAATACACAATTTATTTTGACATCTAGTGTGATTTGTTTCATTCAGGGGGGGCTTAACCCTCCTCCCCCCAATATCCATCTGTGAGTAGAGAAGGATACGGCATACACTCGTTCGAGAGTATAGTGATGATATTAGATAATATATCGATAATCATAATTATAAATTATTTGACTATCGTCTATCGACGTTCATTATCATTTTCATTTGTTTTGGCAATCTCGAATCGATTATTTAATAAATTGTGGGCAGATACTAATTTATAGGCCCGCTCAATCAGAAAAAATTTCCCAAAAGTCAATCGACTTAGGTAGGACGACTGAGGCCGCCTCGGCCACCATTTTGTTAATGCCCTATACACATTTTTTTACGTGTTTATGCGAGTGTGTGCTTACAGACGCACTTCGCAACGAATCAACTTAGGTGACGGCTGCCACCACTTCGTCGAGTAGGTAAATTAAATCTGTTTATATAATATCTACACGAAGCGGACTATAATTATGTAATAATTATTAAGGTCTTCCTATTTAGTTTTATATTGCAAATGGTTTGAGTTTTCGAAATTTTCGAAATTTTTATTTCTAAGGTAGGTAATTTTTCAATAAAAATACTGAATACATCTACGGTGTACTCACACTGTGGATTTTTCTAATAGTAGAGAATGATACGGCATACACTCGTTCGAGAGTATAGTCATGATATTAGATAATAATATATCGATAATCATAATTTATTGGACGACGACGTATTCCAGGTCAAAACGGGAATATACTTAAAGATATATTTTATTATGTATTAGAAAAAAGTGAAGGATATTCAATTATAAAACAACTAAAAATTACTTTGATAATTGATAATTTGTATAGAACGCTGATTTTTTAAATATTAGATATTTCAAGTATGCACTGATAACACGATATTTTTCAGAATTTCCACGAAATAAAATATATACGTACATTTTTCCATTGCATTCACTCTGGTCGAGCCTAACGCCGTGTGCACCTAGATATACAGTATATATATTATATATATATATAATATATTATAGGTGTTGAATAATCAAGCTTGATCAAACGTATCATTTGGGTATTTAAGTAAATAAGTAATACGACTTTATGATTATGTATATACCCCTAATATAATTTTAATATAAATGTAACTTACGCAACTGGACTGTATCACTAACTGTACACACAGTATGATTGTTTGTGAGCTTTTTACAAACATTGAAAATAGAGCGCGCTCTACTTCATGTGTGACTTGTGACTGCATCATAATAATTATTATATATTATGTATTCGACGGAGAATGACAACACTGATATGATTATACTCTACATCACTGCTATATGTCTGACCGGCTACTAATGACAGCTACTCTATATGCAAGGCCAGTCTATTAGTATAGGTAAGGTCTATGGTTATAAAGTTGTAATGATGTGACAGATTCAGTTGCGGTTATCAACAGACATTTCTTCTTTATTCTATAGATAATATATTTGGTCAGTAGGTAAATAAAATATTATGATTTATGTTATTGTTCGTATTAGCCAAAACAGCAGGCTACTGGTCTTTTTCTACTTTGCGTTGACTTATACCTTACCTTCGAAATACAAGAGATGCTAAAATGTACTAAATATACACCGGGAAGTTAATATTAATTCATTTATTGTAATTATTGAAGAAATGGCGAAAAGTTCAAAACGAAGACTCAATATATGTATACCTAGCCTTTAAGTTATTTTGTTGATATTTTATTTTTATAATATGTCATTAATTTTTTTATTTTTAATTAGTAGGACTCTTATAATACGGAACCTTGTATTAAATGGTTAAGCTTTACACCCAACAAATAAGTAGAATAAATATTTTAGAAATATAATAGGTTTTTAATATCAACTTTGATCTATAATATAGACGCACGTCACACTTGCATTCAATTGTTCTATAGCAAAATAAACATTTTTCAGTGTCGTGTATGCGTTATGTGGCATAATTTCAGTTTTGGAAAGGAGTTAATTTTTTAACCTGCCCATAATAAAACCGAAAAAAAAAACAGATCGCTAACAATAACATTACATTACATTGCAATTGCATTTTTATATCAATCAGGGGCATCTTCAAGTAAATTCCATGGGAGGGGTGAAAACATTTTAGTCTTGAATATCGTATTTCTAAACAAAAACTTAACATCTGTATGCTTATATAATATATATTTTTGTTGTTTGTATCAACCGTCTGTATAGTCAGTGTAGTCAACTAGCTAAATTTGTGAAATGTTTTTATGTATTAGGAAAAACAGAACATCCCACGACTTATGGAGGGGTGGTCGCCCTCTTCGCTCCCCTTTTTAGTGTCCCTAATCTCAATACAATTGGCCTTCTCACATAATTTTATACTATTAGTTATTACTGTATCATAGGTTTCTATCATAGGTATAATTAACAAATTTATTTTTGAGAAATAACAATTACTAAATAATTAATACACAATATGTAGACGGATACCTGAATATATTACCTATTAGCTACTATATGAAGACCTAAAATTAGCCCATACCTGGCCCGGGCCCGCTAATGACAAGGAGGGGAGTGGTACTTGTATTTAGCCCCCTATGAGGTTTTACTTTTTAGCCCCTCCTTAGGCTCGTAGTTAGAACGCAAATCGTTACGAAAAAAAAAAAATAAATTATTATATTATAAAATATGATATAATATAATTGACATTGTGTACAGTGTAGGTAAGTACGAATTTATCGTAATTGGTCATAGTTTTCGCTGAAGAAATGTGCTTAAGGCGTATAGCGTATATCTGGTTATTGTAAATTAGCTTCAAGCTTACCTATATAACGCCCCTATTATATATAATATTCATATATATTTTATTACTTTAAAATATGTGCACGTATCCCGTATTGGTATACCTATTCTTATAATATTATTATAGTTACCTATATTATTTGTATCAAACATTCGTTTATATAATTATTTTATTTTCCGATTCTCAGTTCTCAATTTACTGTGCGTTTGTGGCACTCTCTGTGCAGACTGCAAAGTAGGTAGGTACTATTACAGATTGTGACAGCCATTATTTTTATTTATGAGTACATATACGGTTTACGGAAAATACGTTAGATTTTATTGTATACAATTATCAAAATGTTTATTATATTCAAATTAAAAAAATCAAGTAGTGGTAAGAACGAAGATGACCCAAAACAATTATGGTCTATATTAAATTTTGGTTTTAGCGGACATTTTGTAACAACTAAATTTCACCGAATCTTATAAAGAGGGTGTGGTGGGCTTTGCCCCTCACTTGTTATTTTATACTATGGTTTTGTAGGACTCTAGCCCCTGTAACTATTCAATCCTAATTACGCCCATGAGTATTGCACCTACGATAGTTTTATTATATTGCATAATATGTGAAATCTAGGTATACCGGAATTAAAACATTCTATACTTATATAATATAATACAGACGGTTGACGAATGCGGATACTTGTTTACAAAATGTCTCGGACTTCGTATAGGCAACTTCTCGCAAATTAAGATACTGTAACGATATAATATAATACTATTTATAACTAGCTACTTATAAGTCGTTATATTTGAAATACAACAAAACAGCATTGCCGTCTCGTATGTACCCAGCTGAGATTGCGTTAGAGCGGGTAATTCTAACCATTATGGGCAGCTGAGTCGTTCTAAATAATAATTAAAATAGCAATAGCGGTGCCTCTCGGCGTTGCATTTGTCGGATTATTATAAATATTGTCCCTGGGCGGACCGTAGTGGCCTGCAGTAAAAAAGTACATAATCCTTATTCAACGTGAATCACATTCGATGAGTATATTATTTCACAACAATGACATTACATTATATCGGTAGTAAAAATTCCATTAAAACCGATCATTAAATATCTTTTAGTCTTTATCTCCGTTTGTGCATGACGTGTTCATGGAATTTCGAAAACGTCATTAATTGTATAGCCATTTGTCGTAAGAACACAAAAAACACACAGCCCCACACACCTATTATAATATGTATACAGTCGAATCGGCTTATTTGGGACACATCGGGCGGTGACCTATTTGTCCCCATTATCCCGACTGTCCCAATTAACCGAAGAAGTTTACATGCAATACATTTATTCGGGACCTTCATTAATATCCCCATTAAGCAGGTGTCCCCTTTAAGTGGCGCGGGCGTCCCCTTTAAGCGGATTCTACTGTATATACAAATATAGTATGCAAAATTGTACTTGACACATTGGACCATATTTATTTTTCAAATGTATTATAAGATACATGCCTCAAATTATTATGTCCAATCATAATAACAATTCAGTTTTACCTATATAACCAGTGACAACAATTCATTTTTACAGTTATAATATTATACATTATACCAATGAAAGACTCAGTTTTCCTCGAATTTTCAAATTTTAAGGGAAAGTTTCTAATTTTTCATTCCTTAAATACTTTTATTGGACTATTACGAACATTTTATAAAAAAAAAATGTGAGACAAATCGGTTCAGCCGTTCACAAGTGATACGGCTACCAATAGAAAAAATTTATTTTTTATTCTATAGATAATATATTGGTCAGTGGGTAAATAATAAAATATTATTATTTTTGTTATTATTCATTTTAGCCAGAACAGAAGGCTGCTTTTATTTTTTCCCTTTGTGTCGACTTAAATTAACAATTATAGCTTACCTCCGAAATTCTATAGAGTTGCTAAAATGTCCTCAATATACACCAGCATATTAAAATTGATCCATTGATTGTAATAATTTAAGAAATGGCGAAATGTAAAATTAGAAAAATACTTTTACTATATTAAAATATGGTGGAGTTGTCATTAAATTTATAGTCGACTACGACCATAAAAATAAATATCTACAAATTATATGTATTAAATATAATACCAATGGGTATAATATGATCAATATTATTAATTACTAGCTGATCCCGTGCACTTCGTCGCCCGTTAAATGGATCAACTCAATACTACCTACTCAAACTTTGTTCAATTCATTAACGTGTATGGTGTTCAAAATTTATCTTATCTTTCCCGTTGCCCTGAATAAAAATTCTGAATCGCAGCAGTACATTATCAGGTAGGCAATCTACCTGCGGTAGATCGCGGACCCCGTGCTGTTTGTACGGAAGTGTATGATTTAACTCTAAAGTATCAAAGTTATACCAAGTTTATAAATTTGGTTGCTCGTAAAAAATCGCAACTCTTAAAAAAATTATGATTGTTGAACTCCTTTTGGGTGTAATTTTCTGCGGTAAGTGCAACTCTGCCACCCTGGTAAGCATTGTTCAATAATTCGATTTGATGCAAGCTTGTACCTGATCTGCCCGAATAACCAATGGCAACCAATAAATAAATGCTAATTTCTAATGTAGACTGTAACCAATGGCAACTATAAATAAATAAAAATAAAATTTCCAATTTCTATCGTGAATCTCAATGTCCCTGTTTGAGCACCTATTTAAAATGCGAATTTTGGCAAATCCTTTCTTAGCGCACGTCTATATTATAATAGCTATCTGTATGCCAAATTTCAGCCAGATCCGTCCAATGGTTTGAGCTGTGCGTTGATAGCAGTCAATCAGCTTACTGTTTTTTATATACAGATATGGTTGCCATGGTAATATGGACACACACACACACTGACATACATTCATTTTTATATATATAGATTGATATGAAATCTTGGTAACCTTAGTAACCATGGCAACCTTGGTAACCATGGCAACCTTGGTAACCATGGTAACATGGACACACAGACACACTGACACACTGACATACATTCATTTTTATGTATATAGATTATTAAAAATACACAGCTCGAGAAAGAAAAAG
Source organism: Macrosiphum euphorbiae (assembly GCA_949089665.1). Classification (NCBI taxonomy): domain Eukaryota; kingdom Metazoa; phylum Arthropoda; class Insecta; order Hemiptera; family Aphididae; genus Macrosiphum; species Macrosiphum euphorbiae. The sequence goes on from CARXXK010001098.1 coordinate 648,061, forward strand.
CTCAAATTTTTTAGAACAGATTAAATATGCATAATATAAGTATGAAAACAAAGAAATGTTTACTTTTACCCTAAAATTGACGAATTGTACTAAGTAAGCATTTTACATATTATATTTTTCAACTGACCATTGCATAGCTTGGACTTCTAGCTCGGTCTACTATGAACCGAGAGCATTATAGAATAATATGCAACTCCTCCAACTTCCGAGCCCTGCTCGATATTACTTAAAATAATTTTTATAGGGAATTATTAATTTATTGATTATAAATTGTATTAGGTATCTACTCACATTTGTTAATAAAGCATAATATAGTACATTGAAAGCTCTCAACTATATATACATACATAACATGGAATATGAGTGCTCACACATTTTGGGAACCATTATACATAATATTTTATTTAAAAATTTAAATTTTGTCATTCTTTATCTGCAACAAACGACTGTACACACAAAATTTACGATCGTACCCTCATCGAGCAGTTATCTATATACCTATATTTTTATAGGATGCTTGTGTCCTGCAGTGTCCAGACGGTATACATTTTACAAGACGCCATTAATCGACATTAATTATTATATAATAGTGTCCCCGCCGCCGACCGAAATTAGAAGTACGACGACAGTAAAACATATTGTCCAAATTCCAATTATTTACAGTTTACGAGATAAATGCGATGCGTTCCTATATCTATTATTAGCTTTCCGGTCTAAAGGACGCCACTTACAACACATATTACTGTGCCCCGCTGAAGGACCTATCTATATACAATAGTAACACTTGCTATAACAATATATCAATTAACTGCTGCAAACACATTTTTTTTCCTGTACTCTACTATATTCTATTATATAATTTTGAGAAATTTTTATTTTTTCTACTGGTATGAGCATTAGTATTATAAAGTTCTGACAGAACCTATTAATAAAAAATTGTCTTCCAAGTTAGGAACTAACAGTATGCAATACATATTAGGTACATATGCGTCCAATGTCCAATAAGTAGGTATACTGTTACACGATGCCGTTAGTGAATTTCGTCTCCAAAAGGACATGAAAATCATGTTACCTACCACTGTACTTATTACTAAACCTACACTACGTGAATATTGCACCACGGTATATTTTCAAAAAACAGCGAAGTCATACATATTTTATAACAATAAATCGGTCAGGGAGTCAGGGAATACGAAGTAGGAAAATGTAAGCAAGCGGGTTTGTGGCCTCTATTAGGTTAAACATTAGAGTGAGTCAACCTATATTTTAAAACTTGATGGTAATCACATTATCTGTGTTCGTATCTTGGTTTTATATACAATTATTTAGTTTTTAAGTGAGCATTGAGCCTTTTTAATTCACGCTTTATTATACCTATCACAACTTGGTAAAAATTTGACTTTCGTAAAAAAATTAACATACTAACACGGATAATGTTTTGTAATTATATATAGGTACCTTAAATTGTATAAAGATAATATTTTGACAAATTTATCTGTCGCATCCTCAATCATATTATTCTCAATAGTTTTTTAATGCCAGATTTTAATCTAAAGTCACTAAAAAATCGGGAAAAAAATTATTTTGCGTGATTGCGTTTTTTCCATGTTGAGACCTTGGGCTTGGTCTAGATTCAAAAAAAAAAGATATTGCGCCGACATCCTTTTATAGGTACAAATATTATGTACAGTCGGGTTGCCTTATAAGTTATAACTGAGGTACCTAACATTTTGATTTAATCGTAAATTGTTGTACCTACCTAACACTATTGAATTTGTTTATTTCTTGAGTTAATTGAGTTAATTCTTGAGTCAAACGTTATAACTTATAGTAATATAATATAATATAATATAATTATACTGAATTTCGGATTTTATTTTTTTTTATGATAATATTTTCAATAATTTAACTTGCTTTGTTAAACAAAGTGAACATAGTACGATAAATTATTA
>CARXXK010001098.1:650112-661214 GCA_949089665.1 Macrosiphum euphorbiae
TTTAATTAAATTATGTGTATTTTCAGTCATTTACGTAATTGACCAACAGCCAATCATGGTTAATAACGTTAATATTCGGTCATTGTGGTAAAATTGTTTTATTTTGTTTTTTAATTTTCAACGATACCTAACCTATTATCTTGGAACGAAGTCATTGCCCGGTAATTTACGAAATTAACCTAGCAACTTGGCTTTTAAAGTTAATGACCGGTTAATGATGTAAATGTTCAATTTAGTCATTTAAAGTAACATATTGTATAAAGTGCTTGTACCATATGGTGTAAAGCGTACGGACAACAATAACGGTAAAATTGTTTATAGTACCTATACGTCCTTCAGTAATTTTGTCATATTTTTCCCGATGACTAGAAACAAACATCGAAGACGACGAAGGCTACCGTAATTCTGAATTTAATATAAATTTCTATTAAAAAGTTCTCACTTTTTCATTTATAACTTAATTTCTAAACCTATGATTTTTATATTTCTTATAAAAGCACTTTCTACACAATATTTCTGATGTTTTGGAGTTAATTTATGTGCAATTAGAAAATTAGTTGTGTCGTATAACAAATTATCACCTAGTTTTACAATAAAACTCCTGCTTCGATATACACACACAACCGTCAGTGCAGTTGATTTTTTTTTTTACCAAGTTCGCGCTGCGACCGTAGCGCTGAATATATAAATATATTATATTAGTTAGTAGAACTTGTTGTATCTAGGGCCGTCTTACAATGTCTGTAAAAGTGTCGGTTACGCTAACGCGACTGATAACCAGATTTTATTACCGGCAGAATTCTTCCGTTAAGTGGTCGGTTAACTTTACCGGACTTCGTAAAGAACGGCCTTAGTATAATGATCTAAGGTGGTATGCACAGGGGTCCTGAGTGACGACACCTTATCAATACACCTTGGTGGAACCACGATGTAGGTAAAACGGTGTAGTCATTATCAATTGTACGTATGAGAAATAAATGAGTAGCTTACGGTTTTTACGGCAGTTTAGTTACATCCACCAGGAATCGCTAAGAAGGCCTGCTTCGGAAATATTTTATAAGCAATACGGTGTATTTCAGTATATTTGTTTTGAATAATAAACATATTATTAACATATTGATGAACATTGTTTATTTATATTTTATTATTCTTTAGTACCACACTACCACATTGTAGAACTATTACCTAACCTACCTATAACTTATTATTTTTTAAACATATTTCATATAGTTCTAATTAATATGCCTAACAAATATTTTGTTTCTGAATGTACATATGGCTATTTGAGTAATACTAAAAAAATAAAAGCAGAAGGGAAGAATGTACCACCTATGTTCCATCCACTACAAGTAATACTTACACAATAGTTATTTTTTTGTTTTAAATTATAAAATGAAATTTTGTGTACTTATGTACTTTAACATACATGTAACCCAACTTAACACGTTGACCACCATCTGGTGTCCTCATTTTTTTAAATTATTCTACTGATCTTTATATTATAACATTTTTTTTTAAGACAAAAGAAAACTGTACAATACATATAAGTTCATAACTGAATACTAAAATAATTAAATATACAATTAATTATCCATCACACCATTAATAATGAACTGTTTAAATAAAAATTTAATGTTTGCATAATTTAATTTATATCAACATTTTCTCCAGAGTTCTTACATTCTATGTTAACTTTTAGAGACTTTATATTTTTAAGAAGACTAATAAGTACAATGTTTGAATATGTAGTCTAAATTCTTTATTCATTATAATCAACGGTCATAAGCAATTTAACAAGAAAAAAATACATTGAATAATAATTGGAAAATATGAAACTAATAACAGAGGGATAAATAAAAATGCAACGAGAAAGACAGAAAAAAAATAACAAAGAGAATTTATCTATAAAAACAAAAATATAAAATTAATTAATCAAATTATGTTGTATTCTGCCAATATTTTTTTTTTTAAATTTATAATTAAATCATCCATAAATTTGAAAGGTTCTTAAATTAAAAATATAATTTTAAAACCTAAGTAGGTATTAGCTGTTATGTACATAACAGCTAATACAAGTATTCTGGTATAAACATGAACATTTTAAAATTATTTATCTTTTAGGACTTACTATCTGTATGGGATAATAAAATACAACGGAAAGATAGGAACTTATCTGTAAATAGTATTATAATATAATTTAGTGCATATTTGATTATATTTATTATACATTTGAATGAACGCTGAAGTCTGAAATTGTATAACTTTACCGCGGATAATACGCAAAACGGCATTACAATGCGGCCTTCTTGCGGCTGTTGATCGGCCTTTTTAGCTCTACCTGGCGGAAGGCGCGCTAACCAAAGTGCCGTCTGATCAATTTTACACTCGAGTGACCACACCGTTTTACCTACATCGTGGGTGGAACTAATGAACTATAGTTAACCACGATAGATTTAGATAAGCGGGGTTCCAGACGATTTGTCAAAACAGCCGGTAAAATTCCATTGTAACAATAGATAAGTAACAATCTTCCAAAATCCAAATCCCGGACTCGAGGCACAATTGTCAGTCATCGTTATATTCTGTGGCAGTGTTGCACAGCAAATCTTATATTATACGATATCGTATAACAGTATTTGCCATTCGGGCACAGTCATAATACTCACCTCGATACTCACTATTCAAGACTGGACTGTTAGACAAGTTCATGCCGAGTATCAAGTATCAACCATCAACGTCGGCAGGTAGGTACCTAGTTATTTTGTAATTTAAATTGTGTGGTGAAATATATTATTGTGATTTTTAGGGTTATAGGTACCTGCATCATTAATTATATTATCATCAAAAACACAGTACATTAGCATCGTCCTCGATTGGTACCGTCATTATTATACAATATTGTATAATAATATTTGCCATTCGGGCACTGTCGTTATACTCACTATTCAAGACAAGACTAGTACACGAGTTCATGTGCTCCGAGTATCAACCGTCGACGTCAGGTAGTTATTTTGGAGTTTAAATTGTGTGGTGAAATATATTATTGAATAAGGAGCCTAAATATAAATTTTAATTCTCAGGGTTATAGGTACCTGAATCATTAATTATATCATCAAAAACACAATTCAATAGTATCGTCCTCGAATTGGTATTTGGTACAGTCACTGATTTTAAACTACTAAATAAAAAAAAAGTAAGAACATACATAATATTCATTATTCCAACCATGTTAAATTCAATAATATCTTTTAATACAACACCATTGAACTAATATTGTGTTCGTGATTTGATGATACAAGAAAAAACTCATAAATTAGCTATACATTCTTAAAGATTGTGCATTGATATCTATTTTTTTGAAAACATCTTCCTACTAATGATAAAATAAAAGTGACTGTATTTTAAATCTAATAGGTATTGGGTCAGTATTTTTAATTTTTTTTTACTATTTACATACATTTTCATGAGTGACAATTGAGTACCTACAAAAATAAAAGTAATATTTAAATTACAAATAATAAGAAAAGTAGCTATTCTTGCTGTTTATATATTTCATTTCATCGCTTGCCTACTACAACAAGTATGTATACTTTAACAACTTAAATCGAGAATATTGTGGTCTGGAAATTATTTTAGAATGTCTGTAAACTTTGTAACAACAACAAATAACAAAACTGAAATTACACGCTTGGCCGTATGCAAACAATGTTGAACCATAATTAATAACTTATTATTTATATTTATTATAACTTAGTATTCTCATTAGTACAACTAGGATTTATTTGTATTTTTATTTATACATAGGTATTCTTTTTGAAACTTATTAGTTAAACTACTAATTACCTACTGTTTTGTTTATAATGTCCATAAATCACGTCATGTTAAAGCAAATGGTGATTATTTAGTTTTGTATATTTCTCCATATTTCTAATAAAATGCATATAATTGCATGTTTCAACTATAAACTTGTAAAATGCATATTTTATGTTATACCTATTTTAAAAATGATGGTTTTAAAAGAAGAAAATAGAATATTATACCCTATTTATTTATTTTACTATATAAATAGTAGGGATACCTAGTAATTTAATTTATATCTTATCTAATTGATGTATTATACTTCTACAACTGCTACAGTACCTACCTTTAGATTAGATTTAATATTTAAGATTATTGCACAACTATACCTGTACTATACTTGCAGTAAAATTAGTATGTGCTTTGACATAGTCATCGTGTATCATGAGTGTGTTGAGTTTTGTTTGTGAATCAAATTCATTTTGACTTTGGTCATTTAAAATACCAACAATACAAAGTATCAGTGCAAAACGTTGACAGTATTTATTTCAACAGTTATTTATATTTAAAACAACTAGTAATTTCTTAACAGTTAAGAGTATGTCGTGCCCACATGTGTTGTCTCCGTATTGCACACCTACAACATAGCAAATTTTCGTCCGTTAGTTTCAATAGTGTGTTATTGTGTTGAACTTTTAGGTAACAACATTATCTGTGTTCGTCTTGGTTTTTTTACGATATTTAAATTTTTATGTGAATTATGAGCATTTTAAAATATTTATGTTGTAAATACTCATAAATCACTTAAAAATTAAAAAGTATTAAAAAACCAACGAGAGAACACAGATAGTTATTACTTAAAAGTTTGATAATAGGTCAATTCACTTTAATATCAAAACTAACAGCTCACTTTTGAAACTGGCTAACGAAAATGTACAATGTCATCTGTGTGTAAGACGGATACAACACACGTGGGTGCGACGTCCTCTTCAGCATTAATATTTTATAGAAATTATTTTATTGTTCCTTACTCCCTTTGAACTTAAATTAAGTATTCAGTTTCGACACAATCATGATATAAAAATTAAAAACTTTTCTTTAAAGGTGTAAGTATGTTAGATACGTCGGTAAATGAAATAGATGTCTCACTGAAGTCCAATGCATCTGAACCAACTAATTTTAGAAATAGCTATCACTCAGTTAGAATACTTGAAAAATTACAATCTTTACGCAAGTATGTTGAGAGTGATTTTAGTTGCTTGCTAAATAAATATTGGTAACAATCTTTGTTTTTAGAAATGAAGTTTTATGTGATATTAGATTGGAAACAGATGATGGTACAATAGTATTCGGACATAAAAATATTTTAGTAGCAGCTAGTCCGTATTTTTGTTCAATGTTTAGTACTTTTAATGAGAGTGATAAAGATCTAGTCAATATGAGAGAGTTCAATTCTGACGTATTGCAACTATTAGTAGATTATATTTACACTGGCGAAATTATGGTTACAATTGAAAATGTACAGGTATGAATAATTATTTAAATTGTTATAGATTTCTTTCAAAATTATTTAATTCATTATTTTTGACTACTGAAGGTTTTATTACCAGCTGCAAATATCTTACAATTAGACTATGTAAAAAGTGCATGTGCTAAGTTTTTACAGACACAATTGGATCCTTCAAATTGCATTGGTATCAAAGCATTTGCTGAATTACATAACTGCACAAAATTGATGTCAAGTTCTGAAGAATTCATTCATAAACAGTTTTTGTATGATATTATTTCACCTTATTCTTTATATCTGTTGGTGTATAATATTATTATCTAAATATTATGATAATTATTTTCAGAGAAGTGGTTAAATGTGATGAGTTTCTATATTTGTCTTGTGAAAAAGTGATTCAGCTTATCTCCTGTGATGAACTTGCTGTTCCATTTGAAGAAAAAGTAAGATAACTAAAATTTATAATTTTTGAATTAAAAAACAACTTACCTAAAATGTAAAATGTAAATTTAATAAATTATAATCATACTAGATGTCCCACAAATTTGTGTTGGTGTACATAGCTTTGTGAACTAATTCGACCAAGATGTATTATTCGATTGTGGCGGATTAGATATTGGTACTTTGTATAAATCAAAAGTGGTTCAAACTACTCTTTAAACCATTTCTATTATTAATTAAGGCCGGTCGATTTATCCCATCTTCATCTCTTTTAAAGACTTTTAACACAGTAATTTTGATGGTTTTGACCAAGTATAAAATACAGGTCAAAAATTATATTCAATCATAGTAACTATTTTATTTTTTGTAACCATTAGAAACTCTATAATAAACAAAAATATATATTTTTTCCGTGTTCTATCAAAATTTATTAAATTTTCCTATAGATCCTACAATGGATAGAATAATAGTGGTAACATTTTTTTTAAAATCGAATAAGTAGTTCCAGAGATTACCCCGAACAAACAAACAAACAAACAAACAATTTTTCTTCTTTATAATATTAATAGTATAGATGTACAGTGACAGCTTGAAAGGAGTACATTTAAAAAAATAAGAAATTGGCGAATACCCTAGGTATGTCTAGGTAGCTGATAAGCCAAATTATTTTTTTTAATATCAGCATAATAGAAAGCCACAAAGTTCTATGCAGTCAGAACCTCACTCATTTGTAGAACATATTGGGATTCAACTTATAAAAAATTATAATCTGAGGCCTTTCCTAAAACAAATTGCTCCAGGCTCCTCTCTACCTTAATGCTGGATTTGTACGTATTTGAATGTAATATGTATTATTCATGCAATTAATCAAAGTAAACAATGATATGTAGCTATTGAATAACAAATAATAAGTTCAATAAAATAAAATTACCTACAACTATTATTGTCACTAAATTATATTAATGTTAATAATATAGAAATAGTATAATTTCATCAAAATATTGAATCGAACATTTTAAATTAGATTCACTACCATAAAAATGTAATAAATGTTTCTTAGACTGCTATAAAAAAAAGATCTATTATTAGACCCTGTGGATGGAATGACAAATAAATAGGTCTGGGCAAAAAAAGATAGAAACACAATTGATCTTATATAATTGGGATATTGTATGTTATTGTATTTTAATTTATTTGTATTTATGTTTTGTGTAGGTATTTGAATGTGTTATTAATTGGGTGAAATATGATTTGAATTTGAGAAAAGATTTTGTGCCAGAATTAATGGAACATATACGTTTGCCATTAATATCATCAAAGCCAGATATATTAAAAAACATAGCTGAAGAACCTCTTCTTAAAAATAATCCCAAATGTAAATGTTATTTTCATAAATATATTTTCATTGTAAATGTATGTTTTATTTATTATTATTATAATTTATTCAGGTAACAAATTTGTATTAGAAGCTTTAAATTTTCATCTACAAAAGTCAGTTCAGCATTTCAACATTTCTCATTCGGTTCGGTATAAACCTAGACGGTTTAGTGGCTTAAAAAAAGTATGATCTTGTTTTATCAATTTATCATCACAATTATGGTTTTTATTTAATTCTATCAGGTCATTCTAATGTTCTACTGGTCTGCCAAACTTCCAAAGACTTATACAGAATGGTATGACCCAGCAACCAACATACGAAGGAGTGCACCAGAAATGAATGATTGTCGTAGGAAAGCGGGTGTAGGCGTCATTAGAAATCAATTTGTTTTTGTTATGGGAGGCATGAATAGCTCAAGTTCTAAATCTGTTAGTATGCTTGATGTATCTTCACCCTCTCCGTGTTGGATACCGATGGTCAACATGTTGGTTAGTCGAGCCTATTTAGGAGTTGGTATATTAGACGATTATATATATGCAGTAAGTTTTACCAATATTTTACTTATTTTATATTATAAAATATAAATATATAATATATTAAATTCTAGGTTGGTGGATTTGATGGTTTTGCTCCAGTAAATAATGCTGAGGTGTTTGATATCAGTATTCAAAAATGGAGAATGATAGCTAGTATGACTACTAATAGAAGCCTTTTTGGTATTGGTATACTAAATGGTTGTTTATATGCGGTGAATAAATATATATTTTTTTTTTTTTTGTTATTTGTCCTTAATACATTTAATTTAATCTAATTGTGTAGGTAGGAGGTTTTGATGGTTATGATAGTTTGAAGTCTGTTGAAAGTTATGAACCCTCACTTGACACATGGACACCAGTTGGAGAACTATCAGTATGTCGCGATAGCTTTAGTATTGGGGTCATGGACGGAGTTATGTATGCTATTGGTGGCATTGATGGATCTGAGAATCTTAAAAGTGTTGAGGCATATAGACCAAGTGTTGGAGAATGGTCTTTTATTGCTGATATGCATTTATGTCGAAAGAATTCTGGTGACTATAATAATATTTTTTTTTGAAAATAAACTGATAAAAATATTGTATTTAAATAACATTTTTATATAGGAGTAGTGATATTGGATGGTTTATTATATGTTATTGGCGGGGAATCTGAAGAATCAGTTGTCAATACTATAGAAGTATACAATCCTAAAACCAATACCTGGTCCATGGGAACATTGTCAAGAAATGACATTGATGTCGCTGATGCCAAAGTTTATAGTGGAGTAGTCATTAATAGGCCACCACAATTTATTACTAATTAACATATACTATAATGTTCTCATTATAATACACATTTATTTATGTATGATTTATAATAAAACATTTATTTATTCTATCAATTTTATATTTCGTGAATGTTCAATTTACAGTTTTTTGTTTAATTTAATATTTTAATTTTGTTTTGTATTCAAATTTAATAAATACAGTATATTATATTCAATAGTTATGTTTATAACGATTATAATAATTTTTCCACAGCAATGTTTTGCTTTAAGTTGCATATTATCAAGTATAATGTATTTCAAAATGTAATAATTGAGTAAAAGTTTTTAATAAAAGGCCATACCCAAATGGAGTGTGACAGCGCTCATAGTATGATTGAAAGGAAACTTTACAACAAAGATATATTTCTACCCTCTGATTATGTCAGAATAACAACTGAAGCTAGAAAATTTCCGAACACATATAAAGCAGTATTACTAAAATATGACTATTTTTATGACTTTAAACCACTAAAAGAATATACTTCAATTAGACCAGGTATAAGTAAAGGTGAACCAGAAGTGAAAGATATTCGGGTATTGTTGTATGATCCGGCATCATTTAAAATTTATTATAAACTTTTGTTTAATGAACCATATTGTGAAGTACCTAGAAAAATCATAAGAAAGAAATTAAACCAAAATTTAAGTAACAATATTGGAGGAGAAATATTTAAGTTTGAAAAATTGAACAAAAGCCCTTTGCCTTTAACCAAATCCAAATGTAATGATTTACAAAAATTGAAGAAATTTATGCCCACTGACACTCATTCCTTTTATGATACTTTACCTAATTTGAATACTTTCAAAACCAAAGCTGTTAAAATATAATTTATATTATTTTCTTAAGTACCTACCTAGTGTAAATATTTTGCTCATAATATTATTAATGTAAAGACTGAAAATAGAAACTTAAAGTCTAAATTGAAGAATTGATTTAAAACAACAGTTTTTCTGACTTGTTATTAACATTTGATCTGAATATTTTAATTTTTAATTAATTTTAAGTGTTTTCAAATTATTATATTGTATTGAACATTTTGTTATGTTTTAAAATAATAACTTAAATTTAAGACAGTAGTTTTATTTTGTGTTCAAATGCAATATTATGTTTATTTATGAACAATGTTTAAGTTATCTCATATAACGAATTAGAAGTCTGATAATTTTTTATTTTTAAAAAAGTTTATATTCTGTTTAATAGGTATGTATAAAAAATTTGAATGAATTCAGTTAAATTAACTTAAATTTAAGTATGTTGTTTTATTTTCTAATATCAAGTGCAATTGTAAGTTTATTTATGAACAATATTTAAGTAATTTCCTATAGTTAGAATTCTGATTGTTTTTTATTTTGAAAAAAGTTTATTAGTTTTCTTTTGTATAAAATAATATGTTATTAGTTATGTTAACAAAATTGTTAAAAAACATAAAATATATTGTTACTACTCTAATAATATTATAGATGACATTGTTCTTAGTCATTTATTATTTTGAATAAATCTACAGTTGGGCTGTTGGTCATTTTGAATAAAAAGTTTATATTCTGTTTTAATATGTATAAAAAATTTTAATGAATTAAGTTAAATTAACTTAGATTTAAGTATGTTGTTTTATTTCATAATATCAAGTGCAATTGTATGTTTATATATGAACAATATTTAAGTAATTACTAATTTCCTATAATTAGAAGTTTGGTTGTTTTTATTATGAAAAAAGTTTATAAGTTTTCTTTTGTATAAAATAATATGTTATAAGTTATGTTAACAAAATTGTTTAGAAAACATAAAATATATTGTTACTACTCTAATAGTAGTATAGATGACATTCTTGTTAGACATTTATTATTTTGAATAAATCTACAGTTAGGCTGTTGGTCATTTTGAATAATGAAGTACCAAGGTACCTATTTCAGTTAATAAACAAGCATTTTTTATTTATACAATAACCTAAACTGTTAATTATTAAGTATGTACCTCACAATGAATAACACTTTAATAATACAATTTAATAAGTATTATAGTTTCTCCGAAAATAAATATATATTTTATAAGGTAATATTAGGTAATACCCTGTATCTACGCATTTTACCACAGTGATTCAACGTATCTACACTAACTTCTCATAAAAAGGTAAAATGTTTATTTTTTCAGCATATTATGATTTAACTATACATTTTAAGTATAGATATGGTTCAAGTTTATTTGATATGTAATTATATTAATATTTATTTAGTTTTTTGTTGCTCCTGAAAAATCATTAAAATGTAGATACAATGTATTGCCGTTAGTGTAACGATATTTACAAATTATTATCACGGCTATGGATACAACTTTACTATTTAAAGCTATCAATGTTATGGACACAGTCCACAGATATTTTTATAATTTGGTAATGGTTGACTCGAGGGACTGCCTATTATAAGAAAGATATTATTATTTATTTATCGACAGCGGCTTCAAAAACAAAAGAGTTATTAACAGATACCTACCTATTATCACAATAAGTTAGATTTGGTAGAAAATAGCGACATTGATAAGGATTTGCAGATTCTATAGTCAGTCAATTATTTTATATATTACAGTTCAGATATACTTAGTAAAAAAGATTTTCATTAAATTACCAATTGCCTTATAAT
>CARXXK010001098.1:661314-925966 GCA_949089665.1 Macrosiphum euphorbiae
ATGTTGTATGACGCGAAACGTATACGCGCACATTGTTTTTGATTTTTCCCGCAGTGTTTCGGAAAGAGTCGACGGACCTAACATAGATATTCAAAAAGCAGGGAAAAATGTATTTCCAACGAGATAAATTTCAAGAGCTCCCGGGCTTCCTAAGTAACCGTACTTAGTGCACGAAAGCGCCAGGTGACTAATACCGGTATGACGTGAAACGTATACGCGCACGTGTTTTTGATTTTTCCGGCAGTCTTCCGGAAAGAGTCGACTTACCTAACATAGATTTTCGGAAAGCAAGGAAAATTTTCTATCCGACGAGATAAATTTCAAGAGCTCCCGGGCTTTTTAAATAACCGTACATAGTGCACGAAAGCGAAAGGTGACTAATGCTGGTATGATGCAAAACGTATAAGCGCGCGTGGTTTTTGATTTTTCCGACGATATTTCGGATAGAGTCGTCGGACCTAACATAGACATTAAGAAAGCAAGGAAAATTTTCTTTCCGACGAGATAAATTTCAAGAGCTATGGGGCTTTTTAATTAACCGTACTTAGTGCACGAAAGCGACTGGTGACTAATGTTGTATGACGCGAAACGTATACGCGCACATGGTTTTTGATTTTTCCCGCAGTGTTCCGAAAATAGTCAACGGACCTAACATAAATATTCAGAAAGCCAAGAAAAATATCTTTCCATCGAGATAAATTTCAAGAGTACACGGGCTTCTTAAGTAACCGTACTTAGTGCACGAAAGCCCCAGGTGACTAATACCGGTATGACGCGAAACGTATATGCGCGCGTGTTTTTGATTTTTCCGGCAGTCTTCCGGAAAGAGTCGACTTACCTAACATAGATATTCGGAAAGCAAGGAAAATTTTCTATCCGACGAGATAAATTTCAAGAGCTACCGGGCTTCCTAAGTAACCGTACTTAGTGCACGAAAGCGCCAGGTGACTTATGCCGTATGACGCGAAACGTATACGCTTGCATGCTCTTTTTTTTTTCCCGCAAAGTTCCGGAAAGAGTTGACGGACCTAACATAGATATTCAAAAATACGGTAAAAATATCTTTCTAACGAGATAAATTTCAGTGCCCTGGGGCTTTTTAATTAACCGTACTTAGTGCACGATAGGGCCTGGTGACTAATGTTGTATGACGCGAAACGTATACGCGCACATTGTTTTTGATTTTTCCCGCAGTGTTCCGGAAAGAGTCGACGGACCTAACATAGATATTCAAAAAGCTGGGAAAAATGTATTTCCAACGAGATAAATTTCAAGAGCTCCCGGGCTTCCTAAGTAACCGTACTTAGTGCACGAAAGCGCCTGGTGACTAATACCGGTATGACGCGAAACGTATACGCGCACGTGTTTTTGATTTTTCCGACGGTATTTCGGATAGAGTCGACTTACCTAACATAGATATTCGGAAAGCAAGGAAAATTTTCTATCCGACGAGATAAATTTCAAGAGCTCCCGGGCTTTTTAAATAACCGTACTTAGTGCACGAAAGCGCCAGGTGACTCATGCCGGTATGACGCGAAACGTATACGCGCGCGTGGTTTTAGATTTTTCCCGCAGTGTTCCTGAAAGAGTCGACGGACCTAATATAGATATTTGGAAAGCCATGAAAATTTACTACCTGTTGGGCAATTAGGTAAAAAGTAAAAACGCATTATAGTAATGTAGAAAACATGCTTTTGCTCTTTGCGGCATCAGCGGACTGTATTGAATAATGTATAAAAAGTATTACAAAACGTACAGGGCACAATACATGACTTAAAGATAATAACATAACCTCACATATCTCGTTGTAACCGCACTAGGTCAATCGAACAAATTGAGAGTGATAAAGTATAATGATAAAATAACAATAGTAATAAATAATATTGATAACAGAATTAACGTTTAAACAACAAGGATTAACATTTAATTAACACCGCCCACCTTGAGCGTCAGTCTCAAAAAAAAGAGAGAAAATGTTCAGGTAACTAGGATTAACTAAGATTCTAGAGGTAACTTGAGAAGTTTAGTAATGGGCCTCTTGTAAGTGGAATCTGCAGTGCGGATGGTGACAACTCTCACCAGGTTGTCATGTGTGCTTGGATGTGTGGCGATGACTCTAGCCAATGTCCATTGAAGAGGTGAGGTGTTGTCGTCCTTGACAACGACAAGATCGTCCACTTGCAGGTTAGACTGTGGTGTACGCCATTTGAGGCGTTGTTGTAGAGTGTTGAGGTATTCGGAAGACCACTGTCGCCAGAATTGCTGTTGCTGCTGTTGGAGTAACTTCCAGCGGTTAAGACGGTTACAGGGTGTGGTGAGATAATCAAGACTGGGCACAGCAAGCAAAGGTTCTCCAATCAAGAAGTGTCCAGGTGTAAGTGCAGAGTAATCACTAGAGTCCATCGACATAGCACACAGTGGTCTGGAATTCAGGATCGCCTCAATCTGGCAGAACAGTGTCTCAAGTTCTTCGTGCGTGTAGACCTGATGGCCAGTGATGCGCTTCAGAATAGACTTGCAGGACTTGATGTTGGCCTCCCATATGCCACCAATATGTGGGGCAGCTGGTGGTATGAACTGCCAGGTCATCTCACGCTGTAAACAGTAACCGCTTAACTTGTCTTGTACATTTGTAGACCGAAGGAATGTGTACAGTTCACGCAGTGTGTTTTTGGCACCAACAAAGTTTGTCCCATTGTCACTCATTATGATGGAAGGGTACCCACGTCGGGATACAAATCGGCGCAATGTTGCAAGAAATGCTTCTGTACTTAAATCACTTACCACCTCGAGATGAACAGCCTTTGTAACAAGGCAGACGAAGAGTGCTAGGTAGCTCTTGGTGTAAACACGCGTGCGGCCTCGCGGCAAGCGCGTAGTAAACGGCCCAGCATAGTCAACTCCACATTGTCTGAAGGGTTTTGATACGGTGATGCGTGAGGGTGGTAGATCAGCCATCATCTGTTCGCTTTTGAGTGGCCGAAAGCGATAGCAGCGTACACATTGATGGATGATCCGTTTGATTGTACTACGTCCATGTATGATCCAATAACGTCCACGTAGAACAGCCATGGTTACGTTCAGACCAGAGTGTAGGTTGAGGATGTGCTCGCGCCTGACAATCAACAGTGTTAGATGATGCCTCTTGGGTAGGATGATGGGGTGTTTATGGTCATATGGTAGATCAGACTGACTCAAGCGACCACCAACTCGAAGAAGACCGGCTGAATCTAGAAACGGATTTAGACTTTTTAATGTACTGGTGGATTTCAACACGGTGTTCTGGCGTAGATCATTCAGCTCAGCAGAGAATTCTAGTTCCTGCGCAGATCTGAGCCAATATTGCAATGCCTGCTTCATCTCAGGCACACTGATGAATCCGTGGACCCGGTTCTCAGCGCTCGTTCGGCAGTTTTTCATGAACCGTAAGAGATAAGAGGTGATGCGTAATAAACGATCATAGTCGGAGTACCTGGTTATAATATCAGAGGTCACGACAGTTGGTGCGGCAGTAGTAGACACTGAACGTTCCTCTGGCACAGTTGATGTAGTCAGCAGAGGAATACTGTTGGGCCAACTATCTTGATCAGGCAGCCAGGTCGGTCCGTGCCACCACAGGTCACATTGGATTAGTTGGTCACCTGTCAAGCCTCTTGACGCGACGTCTGCAGGGTTGTCACCAGATCGAACGTGTTTCCAAGTGGCATCTGGTACGAGCTGCTGTATCTGAGTGACGCGATTTGCTACAAATGTGGTCCATCTATACGGTTCGCTGGCGATCCAATGGAGAGCAATGGTGGAGTCACTCCACAAGTACACACGGGTTAATTGAACGTGCAGTGTTGGCACTAGCTCGTGGACAAGTTGAGCGAGTAGGAGAGCACCACACAGTTCGAGTCGAGGAACTGATATTTTTTTTAGTGGAGCCACTCGTGTTTTGGACGCCAACAGAGTAGTAGTGCAGATGTCAGCTGTGGCACTGACATAGACAACGGCGGCATACGCAAGTTCAGAGCTATCACAAAACCCGTGCAAGGTGTACGAGATGACCGGCAGTGATGAGAGGTTGATGTAGCGTGGTATGTCGAATGTGTCCAAGTGGGTGTATGACAGACGGTGTGCATTCCACATGGAGGTCAAGTCTCCCGAAACCTTTTCATCCCACGCAACTTTTTCTTTCCACAACATTTGTAATATGAGTTTTGACACGACCACCAAGGGAGCCAACCACCCACAAGGATCGTAAACACGGGCTACCTCACCTAGGAGTTGTCTTTTGGTTAGCTGTTGTGCTGCCTTGGTCGCGTCTGTCTGAATTGAAAACGTATCCTTTGTCGCATTGTATGACACACCCAAGAGCTTAATGTCCATCTCCAGGTGGTCCTGCAATGGCAGTCGCATGACACAATGTTCGGCTGGAACGCCCTGTAACACGGAAGAACAATTACTAGCCCACTTTCGTAGCGATAGTCCACCTCGATTTAATAGACTTATGAGTGCACGAAAGCCCCAGGTGACTAATACCGGTATGACGCGAAACGTATACGCGCACGTGTTTTTGATTTTTCCGGCAGTCTTCCGGAAAGAGTCGACTTAAATAACATAGATATTCGGAAAGCAAGGAAAATTTTCTATCCGACGAGATAAATTTAAAGAGCTCCCGGGCTTTTTAAATAACCGTACTTAGTGCACGAAAGCGCCAGGTGACTAATGCCGGTATGACGCGAAACGTATACGCGCGCGTGGTTTTAGATATTTCCCGCAGTGTTCCTGAAAGAGTCGACGGACCTAATATAGGTATTCGGAAAGCCAGGAAAATTTTCTATCCGACGAGATAAATTTAAAGAGCTCCCGGGCTTTTTAAATAACCGTACTTAGTGCACGAAAGCGCCAGGTGACTTATGCCGTATGACGCGAAACGTATACGCTTGCATGATTTTTGTTTTTTCCCGCAAAGTTCCGGAAAGAGTTGACGGACCTAACATAGATATTCAAAAATACGGTAAAAATATCTTTCTAACGAGATAAATTTCAGTGCCCTGGGGCTTTTTAATTAACCGTACTTAGTGCACGATAGGGCCTGGTGACTAATGTTGTATGACGCGAAACGTATACGCGCACATGGTTTTTGATTTTTCCCGCAGTGTTCCGGAAAGAGTCGACGGACCTAACATAGATATTCAGAAAGTCGGGAAAAATTTCTATCCGACGAAATAAATTTCAAGAGCCATGGGGCTTTTTAATTAACCGTACTTAGTGCACGAAAGCGCCTGGTGACTAATGTTGTATGACGCGAAACGTATACGCGCACATTGTTTTTGATTTTTCCCGCAGTGTTCCGGAATGAGTCGACGGACCTAACATAGATATTCAGAAAGTCGGGAAAAATTTCTATCCGACGATATAAATTTCAAGAGCCCTGGGGCTTTTTAATTAACCGTACTTAGTGCACGAAAGCGCCAGGTGACTTATGCCGTATGACGCGAAACGTATACGCTTGCATGCTTTTTGTTTTTTCCCGCAAAGTTCCGGAAAGAGTTGACGGACCTAACATAGATATTCAAAAATACGGTAAAAATATCTTTTTGTCACGCCTGCACTGAAAGTTTAGTTTTCGACCATGGTTGAAGCGTTCGAAAGCGTCCTTTTTCCGTCCAGCGGGCGGTAAAGTGGAAATCCCCAAAGTGCCGGGCGGAAAAGAGGAAATCCCCAAAAGTGCCGGGCGGAAAAGAGGAAATCCCCAAAAGTGCCGGGCGGAAAAGAGGAAATCCCCAAAAGTGCCGGCCGCCGGGCGCGTATCCCCTGCACAACCAGAAACTAAAATGTATACCTAGTACCTACCACGGTTCTTACAAAACATAAACTTTTGGTTACATCTTAAATGTATAGTATAACCTCCTTGCATGACGCATAGATCCCTGCATAACCTTTTCCATGAACGCAGGGGCGTGACAAAAAATAGTATGTGTGGCTCGCGCGGGAAGGCCATTTCAGTCTTGTGCGAAATGCGGCACTCGCCTACGGCTCGTGCCGCACACGACGCCCGCGACTGAAATGGCTCACTTCCCGCCCTTGCCACACAATATACTATTCTAACGAGATAAATTTCAGTGCCCTGGGGCTTTTTAATTAACCGTACTTAGTGCACGAAAGCGCCTGGTGACTAATGTTGTATGACGCGAAACGTATACGCGCACGTGTTTTTGATTTTTCCGGCAGTCTTCCGGAAAGAGTCGACTTAAATAACATAGATATTCGGAAAGCAAGGAAAATTTTCTATCCGACGAGATAAATTTAAAGAGCTCCCGGGCTTTTTAAATAACCGTACTTAGTGCACGAAAGCGCCAGTTGACTTATGCCGTATGACGCGAAACGTATACGCTTGCATGCTTTTTGTTTTTTCCCGCAAAGTTCCGGAAAGAGTTGACGGACCTAACATAGATTTTAAAAAAAAAGGTAAAAATATCTTTCTAACGAGATAAATTTCAGTGCCCTGGGGCTTTTTAATTAACCGTACTTAGTGCACGATAGGGCCTGGTGACTAATGTTGTATGACGCGAAACGTATACGCGCACATGGTTTTTGATTTTTCCCGCAGTGTTCCGGAAAGAGTCGACGGACCTAACATAGATATTCAGAAAGTCGGGAAAAATTTCTATCCGACGATATAAATTTCAAGAGCCCTGGGGCTTTTTAATTAACCGTACTTAGTGCACGAAAGCGTATGGTGACTAATGTTGTATGACGCGAAACGTATACGCGCACGTGTTCTTGATTTTTCCGGCAGTCTTCCGGAAAGAGTCGACGGACCTAATATAGATATTTGGAAAGCCAGGAAAATTTACTACCCGACGAGATAAATTTCAAGAGCCGCGGAGCTTTTTAATTGCTTAGTGCACGATATTGCCTGGTGACTAATGTTGTATGACGCGAAACGTATACGCCCACATGGTTTTTGATTTTTCCCGCAGTGTTCCGGAAAGAGTCGACGGACCTAACATAGATATTCAGAAAGTCGGGAAAAATTTCTATCCGACGATATAAATTTCAAGAGCCCTGGGGCTTTTTAATTAACCGTACTTAGTGCACGAAAGCGCCTGGTGACTAATGTTGTATGACGCGAAACGTATACGCGCACGTGTTTTTGATTTTTCCGGCAGTCTTCCGGAAATAGTCGACGGACCTAACATAAATATTCAGACAGCCAAGAAAAATATCTTTCCATCGAGATAAATTTCAAGAGCTCCCGGGCTTCCTAAGTAACCGTACTTAGTGCGTGAAAGCGCCAGGTGACTAATGCCGGTATGACGCGAAACGTATATGCGCGTGTGGTTTTTGATTTTTCCGGCAGTTTTCCGAAAAGAGTCGACGGACCTAACATAGATATTCAGAAAGTCGGGAAAAATTTCTATCCGACGATATAAATTTCAAGAGCCCTGGGGCTTTTTAATTAACCGTACTTAGTGCACGAAAGCGCCAGGTGACTAATGCCGGTAAGACGCGAAACGTATACGCGCGCGTGGTTTTAGATTTTTCCCGCAGTATTCCTGAAAGAGTCGACGGACCTAATATAGATATTTGGAAAGCCAGGAAAATTTACTACCCGACGAGATAAATTTCAAGAGCCGCGGAGCTTTTTAATTGCTTAGTGCACGATATTGCCTGGTGACTAATGTTGTATGACGCGAAACGTATACGCGCACATTGTTTTTGATTTTTCGCGCAGTGTTCCGGAAAGAGTCGACTGACCTAACATAGATATTCAGAAAGTCGGGAAAAATTTCTATCCGACGATATAAATTTCAAGAGCCCTGGGGCTTTTTAATTAACCGTACTTAGTGCACGAAAGCGCCTGGTGACTAATGTTGTATGACGCGAAACGTATACGCGCACGTGTTTTTGATTTTTCCGGCAGTCTTCCGGAAAGAGTCGACTTAAATAACATAGATATTCGGAAAACAAGGAAAATTTTCTATCCGACGAGATAAATTTAAAGAGCTCCCGGGCTTTTTAAATAACAGTACTTAGTGCACGAAAGCGCCAGGTGACTAATGCCGGTATGACGCGAAACGTATACGCGCGCGTGGTTTTAGATATTTCCCGCAGTGTTCCTGAAAGAGTCGACGGACCTAATATAGATATTCGGAAAGCCAGGAAAATTTTCTATCCGACGAGATAAATTTAAAGAGCTCCCGGGCTTATTAAATAACCGTACTTAGTGCACGAAAGCGCCAGTTGACTTATGCCGTATGACGCGAAACGTATACGCTTGCATGCTTTTTGTTTTTTCCCGCAAAGTTCCGGAAAGAGTTGACGGACCTAACATAGATATTCAAAAATACGGTAAAAATATCTTTCTAACGAGATAAATTTCAGTGCCCTGGGGCTTTTTAATTAACCGTACTTAGTGCACGATAGGGCCTGGTGACTAATGTTGTATGACGCGAAACGTATACGCGCACATGGTTTTTGATTTTTCCCGCAGTGTTCCGGAAAGAGTCGACGGACCTAACATAGATATTCAGAAAGTCGGGAAAAATTTCTATCCGACGATATAAATTTCAAGAGCCCTGGGGCTTTTTAATTAACCGTACTTAGTGCACGAAAGCGCCTGGTGACTAATGTTGTATGACGCGAAACGTATACGCGCACGTGTTTTTGATTTTTCCGGCAGTCTTCCGGAAATAGTCGACGGACCTAACATAAATATTCAGACAGCCAAGAAAAATATCTTTCCATCGAGATAAATTTCAAGAGCTCCCGGGCTTCCTAAGTAACCGTACTTAGTGCGTGAAAGCGCCAGGTGACTAATGCTGGTATGACGCGAAACGTATACACGCGCGTGGTTTTAGATTTTTCCCGCAGTGTTCCTGAAAGAGTCGACGGACCTAATATAGATATTTATAAAGCCAGGAAAATTTACTACCCGACGAGATAAATTTCAAGAGCCGCGGAGCTTTTTAATTGCTTAGTGCACGATAGGGCCTGGTGACTAATGTTGTATGACGCGAAACGTATACGCCCACATGGTTTTTGATTTTTCCCGCAGTGTTCCGGAAAGAGTCGACGGACCTAACATAGATATTCAGAAAGTCGGGAAAAATTTCTATCCGACGATATAAATTTCAAGAGCCCTGGGGCTTTTTAATTAACCGTACTTAGTGCACGAAAGCGCCTGGTGACTAATACCGGTATGACGCGAAACGTATACGCGCACGTGTTTTTGATTTTTCCGACGGTATTTCGGATAGAGTCGACTTACCTAACATAGATATTCGGAAAGCAAGGAAAATTTTCTATCCGACGAGATAAATTTGAAGAGCTCCCAGGCTTTTTAAATAACCGTACTTAGTGCACGACAGCGCCTGGTGACTAATGCTGGTATGACGCAAAACGTATAAGCGCGCGTGGTTTTTGATTTTCCGACGGTATTTCGGATAGAGTCGACGGACCTGACAAAGATACTCGGAAAGCAAGGAAAATTTTCTATCCGACGAGATAAATTTAAAGAGCTCCCGGGCTTTTTAAATAACCGTACTTAGTGCACGAAAGCGCCATGTGACTTATGCCGTATGACGCGAAACGTATACGCGCACATGGTTTTTGATTTTTCCCGCAGTGTTCCGGAAAGAGTCGACGGACCTAACATAGATATTCAAAAAGCTGGGAAAAATGTATTTCCAACGAGATAAATTTCAAGAGCTCCCGGGCTTCCTAAGTAACCGTACTTAGTGCACGAAAGCGCCTGGTGACTAATACCGGTATGACGCGAAACGTATACGCGCACGTGTTTTTGATTTTTCCGACGGTATTTCGGATAGAGTCGACTTACCTAACATAGATATTCGGAAAGCAAGGAAAATTTTCTATCCGACGAGATAAATTTCAAGAGCTCCCGGGCTTTTTAAATAACCGTACTTAGTGCACGAAAGGGCCAGGTGAGTAATGCCGGTATGACGCGAAACGTATACGCGCGCGTGGTTTTAGATTTTTCCCGCAGTGTTCCTGAAAGAGTCGACGGACCTAATATAGATATTTGGAAAGCCAGGAAAATTTACTACCCGACGAGATAAATTTCAAGAGCCGCGGAGCTTTTTAATTGCTTAGTGCACGATATTGCCTGGTGACTAATGTTGTATGACGCGAAACGTATACGCCCACATGGTTTTTGATTTTTCCCGCAGTGTTCCGGAAAGAGTCGACGGACCTAACATAGATATTCAGAAAGTCGGGAAAAATTTCTATCCGACGATATAAATTTCAAGAGCCCTGGGGCTTTTTAATTAACCGTACTTAGTGCACGAAAGCGCCAGGTGACTTATGCCGTATGACGCGAAACGTATACGCTTGCATGATTTTTGTTTTTTCCCGCAAAGTTCCGGAAAGAGTTGACGGACCTAACATAGATATTCAAAAATACGGTAAAAATATCTTTCTAACCAGATAAATTTCAGTGCCCTGGGGCTTTTTAATTAACCGTACTTAGTGCACGATAGGGCCTGGTGACTAATGTTGTATGACGCGAAACGTATACGCGCACATGGTTTTTGATTTTTCCCGCAGTGTTCCGGAAAGAGTCGACGGACCTAACATAGATATTCAGAAAGTCGGGAAAAATTTCTATCCGACGATATAAATTTCAAGAGCCCTGGGGCTTTTTAATTAACCGTACTTAGTGCACGAAAGCGCCTGGTGACTAATGTTGTATGACGCGAAACGTATACGCGCACATTGTTTTTTTAATTTTTCGCGCAGTGTTCCGGAAAGAGTCGACGGACCTAACATAGATATTCAGAAAGTCGGGAAAAATTTCTATCCGACGATATAAATTTCAAGAGCCCTGGGGCTTTTTAATTAACCGTACTTAGTGCACGAAAGCGCCTGGTGACTAATGTTGTATGACGCGAAACGTATACGCGCACGTGTTTTTGATTTTTCCGGCAGTCTTCCGGAAAGAGTCGACTTAAATAACATAGATATTCGGAAAGCAAGGAAAATTTTCTATCCGACGAGATAAATTTAAAGAGCTCCCGGGCTTTTTAAATAACCGTACTTAGTGCACGAAAGCGCCAGGTGACTAATGCCGGTATGACGCGAAACGTATACGCGCGCGTGGTTTTAGATATTTCCCGCAGTGTTCCTGAAAGAGTCGACGGACCTAATATAGATATTCGGAAAGCCAGGAAAATTTTCTATCCGACGAGATAAATTTAAAGAGCCGCGGAGCTTTTTAATTGCTTAGTGCACGATATTGCCTGGTGACTAATGTTGTATGACGCGAAACGTATACGCCCACATGGTTTTTGATTTTTCGCGCAGTGTTCCGGAAAGAGTCGACGGACCTAATATAGATATTCGGAAAGCCAGGAAAATTTTCTATCCGACGAGATAAATTTAAAGAGCTCCCGGGCTTTTTAAATAACCATACTCAGTGCACGAAAGCGCCAGGTGACTTATGCCGTATGACGCGTAACGTATACGCTTGCATGATTTTTGTTTTTTCCCGCAAAGTTCCGGAAAGAGTTGACGGACCTAACATAGATATTCAAAAATACGGTAAAAATATCTTTCTAACCAGATAAATTTCAGTGCCCTGGGGCTTTTTAATTAACCGTACTTAGTGCACGATAGGGCCTGGTGACTAATGTTGTATGACGCGAAACGTATACGCGCACATGGTTTTTGATTTTTCCCGCAGTGTTCCGGAAAGAGTCGACGGACCTAACATAGATATTCAGAAAGTCGGGAAAAATTTCTATCCGACGATATAAATTTCAAGAGCCCTGGGGCTTTTTAATTAACCGTACTTAGTGCACGAAAGCGCCTGGTGACTAATGTTGTATGACGCGAAACGTATACGCGCACATTGTTTTTGATTTTTCCCGCAGTGTTCCGGAAAGAGTCGACGGACCTAACATAGATATTCAGAAAGTCGGGAAAAATTTCTATCCGACGATATAAATTTCAAGAGCCCTGGGGCTTTTTAATTAACCGTACTTAGTGCATGAAAGCGCCTGGTGACTAATGTTGTATGACGCGAAACGTATACGCGCACATTGTTTTTGATTTTTCCCGCAGTGTTCCGGAAAGAGTCGACGGACCTAACATAGATATTCAGAAAGTCGGGAAAAATTTCTATCCGACGATATAAATTTCAAGAGCCCTGGGGCTTTTTAATTAACCGTACTTAGTGCACGAAAGCGCCTGGTGACTAATGTTGTATGACGCGAAACGTATACGCGCATGTGTTTTTGATTTTTCCGGCAGTCTTCCGGATAGAGTCGACTTACCTAACATAGATATTCGGAAAGCAAGGAAAATTTTCTATAAGACGAGATAAATTTAAAGAGCTCCCGGGCTTTTTAAATAACCGTACTTAGTGCACGAAAGCGCCAGGTGACTAATGCCGGTATGACGCGAAACGTATACGCGCGCGTGGTTTTAGATATTTCCCGCAGTGTTCCTGAAAGAGTCGACGGACCTAATATAGATATTCGGAAAGCCAGGAAAATTTTCTATCCGACGAGATAAATTTAAAGAGCTCCCGGGCTTTTTAAATAACCGTACTTAGTGCACGAAAGCGCCAGGTGACTTATGCCGTATGACGCGAAACGTATACGCGCGCGTGGTTTTAGATATTTCCCGCAGTGTTCCTGAAAGAGTCGACGGACCTAATATAGATATTCAGAAAGTCGGGAAAAATTTCTATCCGCCGATATAAATTTCAAGAGCCCTGGGGCTTTTTAATTAACCGTACTTAGTGCACGAAAGCGCCTGGTGACTAATGTTGTATGACGCGAAACGTATACGCGCACATTGTTTTTGATTTTTCCCGCAGTGTTCCGGAAAGAGTCGACGGACCTAATATAGATATTCAGAAAGTCGGGAAAAATTTCTATCCGACGATATAAATTTCAAGAGCCCTGGGGCTTTTTAATTAACCGTACTTAGTGCACAAAAGCGCCAGGTGACTAATGCCGGTATGACGCGAAACGTATGCGCGCGCGTGGTTTTAGATTTTTCCCGCAGTGTTCCTGAAAGAGTCGACGGACCTAATATAGATATTTGGAAAGCCAGGAAAATTTACTACCCGACGAGATAAATTTCAAGAGCCGCGGAGCTTTTTAATTGCTTAGTGCACGATATTGCCTGGTGACTAATGTTGTATGACGCGAAACGTATACGCGCACATTGTTTTTGATTTTTCGCGCAGTGTTCCGGAAAGAGTCGACGGACCTAACATAGATATTCAGAAAGTCGGGAAAAATTTCTATCCGACGATATAAATTTCAAGAGCCCTGGGGCTTTTTAATTAACCGTACTTAGTGCACGAAAGCGCCTGGTGACTAATGTTGCATGACGCGAAACGTATACGCGCACGTGTTTTTGATTTTTCCGGCAGTCTTCCGGAAAGAGTCGACTTAAATAACATAGATATTCGGAAAGGAAGGAAAATTTTCTATCCGACGAGATAAATTTAAAGAGCTCCCGGGCTTTTTAAATAACCGTACTTAGTGCACTAAAGCGCCAGGTGACTAATGCCGGTATGACGCGAAACGTATACGCGCGCGTGGTTTTAGATATTTCCCGCAGTTTTCCTGAAAGAGTCGACGGACCTAATATAGATATTCGGAAAGCCAGGAAAATTTTCTATCCGACGAGATAAATTTAAAGAGCTCCCGGGCTTTTTAAATAACCGTACTTAGTGCACGAAAGCGCCAGTTGACTTATGCCGTATGACGCGAAACGTATACGCTTGCATGCTTTTTGTTTTTTCCCGCAAAGTTCCGGAAAGAGTTGACGGACCTAACATAGATATTCAAAAATACGGTAAAAATATCTTTCTAACGAGATAAATTTCAGTGCCCTGGGGCTTTTTAATTAACCGTACTTAGTGCACGATAGGGCCTGGTGACTAATGTTGTATGACGCGAAACGTATACGCGCACATGGTTTTTGATTTTTCCCGCAGTGTTCCGGAAAGAGTCGACGGACCTAACATAGATATTCAGAAAGTCGGGAAAAATTTCTATCCGACGATATAAATTTCAAGAGCCCTGGGGCTTTTTAATTAACCGTACTTAGTGCACAAAAGCGCCAGGTGACTAATGCCGGTATGACGCGAAACGTATGCGCGCGCGTGGTTTTAGATTTTTCCCGCAGTGTTCCTGAAAGAGTCGACGGACCTAATATAGATATTTGGAAAGCCAGGAAAATTTACTACCCGACGAGATAAATTTCAAGAGCCGCGGAGCTTTTTAATTGCTTAGTGCACGATATTGCCTGGTGACTAATGTTGTATGACGCGAAACGTATACGCGCACATTGTTTTTGATTTTTCGCGCAGTGTTCCGGAAAGAGTCGACGGACCTAACATAGATATTCAGAAAGTCGGGAAAAATTTCTATCCGACGATATAAATTTCAAGAGCCCTGGGGCTTTTTAATTAACCGTACTTAGTGCACGAAAGCGCCTGGTGACTAATGTTGCATGACGCGAAACGTATACGCGCACGTGTTTTTGATTTTTCCGGCAGTCTTCCGGAAAGAGTCGACTTAAATAACATAGATATTCGGAAAGGAAGGAAAATTTTCTATCCGACGAGATAAATTTAAAGAGCTCCCGGGCTTTTTAAATAACCGTACTTAGTGCACTAAAGCGCCAGGTGACTAATGCCGGTATGACGCGAAACGTATACGCGCGCGTGGTTTTAGATATTTCCCGCAGTTTTCCTGAAAGAGTCGACGGACCTAATATAGATATTCGGAAAGCCAGGAAAATTTTCTATCCGACGAGATAAATTTAAAGAGCTCCCGGGCTTTTTAAATAACCGTACTTAGTGCACGAAAGCGCCAGTTGACTTATGCCGTATGACGCGAAACGTATACGCTTGCATGCTTTTTGTTTTTTCCCGCAAAGTTCCGGAAAGAGTTGACGGACCTAACATAGATATTCAAAAATACGGTAAAAATATCTTTCTAACGAGATAAATTTCAGTGCCCTGGGGCTTTTTAATTAACCGTACTTAGTGCACGATAGGGCCTGGTGACTAATGTTGTATGACGCGAAACGTATACGCGCACATGGTTTTTGATTTTTCCCGCAGTGTTCCGGAAAGAGTCGACGGACCTAACATAGATATTCAGAAAGTCGGGAAAAATTTCTATCCGACGATATAAATTTCAAGAGCTCCCGGGCTTCCTAAGTAACCGTACTTACTGCACGAAAGCGCCTGGTGACTAATACCGGTATGACTTGAAACGTATACGCGCACGTGTTTTTGATTTTTCCGACGGTATTTCGGATAGAGTCGACTTACCTAACATAGATATTCGGAAAGCAAGGAAAATTTTCTATCCGACGAGATAAATTTCAAGAGCTCCCGGGCTTTTTAAATAACCGTACTTAGTGCACGAAAGCGCCAGGTGACTAATGCTGGTATGACGCGAAACGTATACGCGCGCGTGGTTTTAGATTTTTCCCGCAGTGTTCCTGAAAGAGTCGACGGACCTAATATAGATATTTGGAAAGCCAGGAAAATTTACTACCCGACGAGATAAATTTCAAGAGCCGCGGAGCTTTTTAATTGCTTAGTGCACGATAGGGCCTGGTGACTAATGTTGTATGACGCGAAACGTATACGCCCACATGGTTTTTGATTTTTCCCGCAGTGTTCCGGAAAGAGTCGACGGACCTAACATAGATATTCAGAAAGTCGGGAAAAATTTCTATCCGACGATATAAATTTCAAGAGCCCTGGGGCTTTTTAATTAACCGTACTTAGTGCACGAAAGCGCCTGGTGACTAATACCGGTATGACGCGAAACGTATACGCGCACGTGTTTTTGATTTTTCCGGCGGTATTTCGGATAGAGTCGACTTACCTAACATAGATATTCGGAAAGCAAGGAAAATTTTCTATAAGACGAGATAAATTTGAAGAGCTCCCAGGCTTTTTAAATAACCGTACTTAGTGCACGACAGCGCCTGGTGACTAATGCTGGTATGACGCAAAACGTATAAGCGCGCGTGGTTTTTGATTTTCCGACGGTATTTCGGATAGAGTCGACGGACCTGACATAGATACTCGGAAAGCAAGGAAAATTTTCTATCCGACGAGATAAATTTCAAGAGCTCCCGGGCTTTTTAAATAACCGTACATAGTGCACGAAAGCGAAAGGTGACTAATGCTGGTATGACGCAAAACGTATAAGCGCGCGTGGTTTTTGATTTTTCCGACGGTATTTTGGATAGAGTCGATTGACCTAACATAGACATTCAGAAAGCAAGGAAAATTTCCTTTCCGACGAGATAAATTTCAAGAGCTATGGGGCTTTTTAATTAACCGTACTTAGTGCACGAAAGCGCCTGGTGACTAATGTTGTAAGACGCGAAACGTATACTTTCACAAAGTTTTGGATTTTTCCCGCAGTGTTCCGGAAATAGTCAACGGACCTAACATAAATATTCAGAAAGCCAAGAAAAATATCTTTCCATCGAGATAAATTTCAAGAGCTCCCGGGCTTCCTAAGTAACCGTACTTAGTGCACGAAAGCCCCAGGTGACTAATACCGGTATGACGCGAAACGTATACGCGCGCGTGTTTTTGATTTTCCCGGCAGTCTTCCGGAAAGAGTCGACTTACCTAACATAGATATTCGGAAAGCAAGGAAAATTTTCTATCCGACGAGATAAATTTCAAGAGCTCCCGGGCTTTTTAAATAACCGTACTTAGTGCACGAAAGCGCCAGGTGACTAATGCCGGTATGACGCGAAACGTATACGCGCGCGTGGTTTTAGATTTTTCCCGCAGTGTTCCTGAAAGAGTCGACGGACCTAATATAGATATTCGGAAAGCCAGGAAAATTTACTACCTGACAAGATAAATTTCAAGAGCCTTGGGGCTTTTTAATTAACCGTACTTAGTGCACGAAAGCGCCTGGTGACTAATGTTGTATGACGCGAAACGTATACGCGCACATGGTTTTTGATTTTTCCCGCAGTGTTCCGGAAAGAGTCGACGGACCTAACATAGATATTCAGAAAGTCGGGAAAAATTTCTATCCGACGATATAAATTTCAAGAGCCCTGGAGCTTTTTAATTAACCGTACTTAGTGCACGAAAGCGTATGGTGACTAATGTTGTATGACGCGAAACGTATACGCGCACGTGTTTTTGATTTTTCCGGCAGTCTTCCGGAAAGAGTCGACGGACCTAATATAGATATTTGGAAAGCCAGGAAAATTTACTACCCGACGAGATAAATTTCAAGAGCCGCGGAGCTTTTTAATTGCTTAGTGCACGATATTGCCTGGTGACTAATGTTGTATGACGCGAAACGTATACGCCCACATGGTTTTTGATTTTTCCCGCAGTGTTCCGGAAAGAGTCGACGGACCTAACATAGATATTCAGAAAGTCGGGAAAAATTTCTATCCGACGATATAAATTTCAAGAGCCCTGGGGCTTTTTAATTAACCGTACTTAGTGCACGAAAGCGCCTGGTGACTAATGTTGTATGACGCGAAACGTATACGCGCACGTGTTTTTGATTTTTCCGGCAGTCTTCCGGAAATAGTCGACGGACCTAACATAAATATTCAGACAGCCAAGAAAAATATCTTTCCATCGAGATAAATTTCAAGAGCTCCCGGGCTTCCTAAGTAACCGTACTTAGTGCGTGAAAGCGCCAGGTGACTAATGCCGGTATGACGCGAAACGTATACAGTTTTCCGAAAAGAGTCGACGGACCTAACATAGATATTCGGGAAGCAAGGAAAATTTCCTTTCTGACAAGATACATTTCAAGAGCTCCCGGGCTTTTTAAATAACCGTACTTAGTGCACGAATGCGCCAGGTTACTAATGCCGGAATTACGTGAAACGTATATGTGCGTGTGGTTTTTGATTTTTCCAGCAGTGTTCCTGAAAGAGTCGACGGACCTTATATAGATATTCGGAAATCACGCGCGCGTTTACGTTTCGCGTCATACCGACATAAGTCACCTCGCGCTTTCGTGCACTATGTACGGTTACTTAAAAAGCCCGGGAGCTTTTGAAACTTATTTCGTCGGATAGTAAATTTTCCTAGTTTTCTGAATATCTATGTTAGGTCCGTCGACTCTTTCTGGAACACTGCGGGAAAAATCAAAAACCATGTGCGCGTATACGTTTCGCGTCATACAACATTAGTCACCATGCGCTTTCGTGCACTAAGTACGGTTACTTAAGAAGCCCGGGAGCTCTTGAAACTTATTTCGTCGGATAGTAAATTTTAATAGCGCTCCGAATATTTATGTTAGGTCTTTCGACTCCTTAAGGAGCACTGCCGGAAAAATCAAAAACGACGCTCGCGTATACTTTATGCGTCATACCGGCATTAGTCACAGGGCCCTTTCGTGCACTATGTACGGTTACTTAAGAAGCTCGGGTGCTCTTGAATTTTATTACGTTGGATTGTAAATTTTCCCGGCTTTCCGAATATCTATAGTAGGTTCGTCGAATCCTTCCGGAACACTGCTGAAAAAATCAAAAACCACGCGCGCGTATACGTTTCTCGTCTTACTGGCATTAGTCGCCTGGTGCTTTCGTGCACTAAGTTCGGTTACTTAAGAAACCTGGGAGCTCTTGAATTTTATCTCGTCAGATAGTAAATTTTCCTGGCTTTCCAAATATCTATGATAAATCTTTCGACTCTTTACGGAACACTGCCGGAAAAAGCAAAATCGACGCGCGCGTATACTTTACGCGTCATACCGGCATTAGTCACCTGGCACTGTCGTGCACTAAGTACGGTCACTTAAAAAGCCTGGGAGCTCTTGAAATTTATCTCGTCGGATAGTAAATTTTCCTGGCTTTCTGAATGATTATGTTAGGTCCGTCGTCTCTTTCCGGAACACTGCCGGAAAAATCAAAAACCACGAGCGCGTATTAAAGCCTTCTTTTTTGCCTTCACTTGGGGGAAAAAACTATACACTTAAGGCAATTTTCAATATATTTTTTCACATACTCCTTCAATTTTGGAAACCAATACACTCTTTTAATTAATTCGACTGTACGCTTATCACCTATATGACCCATATCATCATGACTTGCTTTTATGATATGATCTCGCATTTCTGAGGTTACATAAAATAAAAGTCCGTCTTTACTTTTTCTGTAGACTAGGCCATTACGCAGCTCATATAACGGGTGTTCACAATTCTCTAGGTCTTCAGCAATTTTTTTAATTTCCATATCTGTTGTTTGTTTAATGGACAACGTCTGACTAAAAGTACACCCTTCTAGTACTAACACGTGATTTCGACTTTAGACATGTAGCATACGGTTACCAATTCTATGTTCAATCTGATAATCATAACTCTGTAAGAACAAAGCCCATCTAGCATTTCTATTGTTTATGTCCTTCTTTTTGAGAGTTAAAGTAATACTATTACAATCAGTTATTATTTTAAACTTAATGCCCTTTAAGTATACATGGAATCTTTTAATGGAATTAATAATTGATAGAATTTCCAATTCAAAACTATGTTACCTTGATTCTAAATCTGTAGTACGTTGACTATAATAGAAAATTGGATGAAACGCATTATCAGATTGCTTTTGGAGTAATATAGAACCAAATCCTAAACTGGAAGCGTCGCAGTGCAATTAAGTTTCAGCTTTAGGGTTAAACAAACATAAGATAGGGTGGTCTATCAGCTTATTCTTAATTTGTTTAAAAGAATTAAATTTGTCTATGCCAAACTGGAATGGAACATTTTTCCGTAGTAGATCAAATAATGGTTTGGCTATAACAGAGAAATTATATATAAAACGACGAAAATATGAAGCTAGACCAAGAAAACTATGAAGAGCTTTGTGATTAGTTGGGACCGTATAATCACGAATAACAGACACATTTCTTGGATTTGGACGAATCCCTTCAACACTAACTTTTTAACCCAAGTATATTATTTCAATTTTAAGGAACTGACTCTTATCAAACCGTATTTGAAGTTGATGCGCATTCATAAACTTCAAAGCGTCGGAAAGAATACTTAAGTTTTCGTCAATAGTCTCTGTTGCTATAACAATGTCATCAAAATATACTATAATACGTTTTTGCTTAATTAAATCCTTAAAAATATTATTAACAAATCGTTGAAATATGCTAGGTCCGTTACAAATACCAAAGGGCATACGAAGGTATGAAAACTGACCTAACGGTGTAGTAAAAGACGTATATTTTTGACTATGTTCAGCTACCTTAACATGGTGAAATCCATCCTTTAAATCAATGCAAGTGTAAAATTTTTTCCCTCTTAATGAATCCAAATGATCATCAATTAACGGTAGTGGGTAACGATCCTTAACCATATGCTTATTAAGTTATCGGTAATCTACGCATAAACAAAGTTCACCATTTCTATTTTTAACCAAAACAATATTGCTACTAAATTCTGACCTGCAAGGTTCAATAATCTTTCTGGCTAACAATCATCTAATATTATTGTAATTAATCTTTCTCAAAGAAAGACAATCTTCTTGGATTTAAATTAAATATACTGCTATCCTTAAGTTCAATCTTAAGTTCAGGTGGATCATATGTTATCAGTTTAGACGGAGGGGAACTATTATTTACATAAAGACTAGTCACAATATTTTCAATTTCACTTTTAACATGACTAGGTAAAGTTTCCTCTATATTCAGGTTTAGCTCAATACTTTTATAGTCTTGGCTACTTTTTATACTAAGTATCTCATCAAAAGGAACAATATCTGAACGCTTAAAATCAATTTCAAAGGAACCACTATTTATGGTTAATACTACTCTTGGATGAGATAAAAAGTTTCTACCTACTAGTAAGTCACATTTAATGGTGCTATCTGGGACTATATTGATATTAACGTTAATCGGGTGTTCATCATCCGGTGGTAGAATATCTACAAACATTTGATCTAACACAACTAGTTCTGAACCATTTATACCCACCAACCCAGACGATAATATTGGAGGAACTTGTGGTGGTGACCATAAAGGAACTATATTTTGTCTTAACAAACTAACAGGACTGCCTGTATCAACAATAGCTAGGACATTAACCATCTCATTGCTAGGGAACTTAAGAGCTAACTTAATAGTATAGGTGGAATTTACATTTTCTGAAGGTGACTGGACTAAAGCTACATCTTCTTTATTGTTGGTACCTGCTGAAGGGCATGCCCTAAGTTGATGTGATGTGGAACCGCACTTGAAACAGGAACCTGGCTCACGCTTTGGTTTGGTACACGATGAGGCATAATGACCATTCGATGAACAGTTGTAGCATCTTGTGACCGATGCATTTGGATTGGCGGAAGGTGGTTGTTTACTGATTGAAGTTGTTGAGACAGAAGTTTTGGCTACTTGAGACCTTTGAGCTGACTGACGTACTGGAGGATTCAATGGGGGCTGAGGATCAGTCTTGAAATTAGCATATCTGGCACTGTTGCGTAAAGTCATATGCACGGCAGCGTTACATAACGCAACAAATGTAGATCGTATTGAGACGGTCACAACGGCCACCAGTCGTCGCACGGACAGCCACACTGTCGCATATCGTCGTGACGGTCTCATATGGGATAGATCCGTGGTATATTTAATATATGTGTCTATATACCACGACAAGGTATTGACACGTCTTCTTATTATAACACAAGTCTTGTGCTCGCGCCTTATACGCATATGAGTGACATGTATATACAAGTCTTGTGCTCGCGCTTTTATGCCTATGAGTGAAGTTATATTATTATTCTATACGTACGCCATTGTTCTGTCATCACCTTCGCCATCATCGTCATTACCAATTCATGGAGGGTATTTTTTCATCTTTCAACGACATCTCAACAACCACTTTGAAGCCAGTGCCAGGTCATCACACATACGGTTGTCGTGAGTCGGCTATACGCCATTTTCTTGTCATTGCAACTACTATTATTTTATTGTCATTGCAACTTTTATTATATTGTCCTTTGCTACTAG
Source organism: Macrosiphum euphorbiae (assembly GCA_949089665.1). Taxonomy (NCBI): domain Eukaryota; kingdom Metazoa; phylum Arthropoda; class Insecta; order Hemiptera; family Aphididae; genus Macrosiphum; species Macrosiphum euphorbiae. The sequence continues at coordinate 683,318 of CARXXK010001098.1, forward strand.
TTTATTATGTACTATTATTGTTGAGTTACTAACACCATTATATGTAAGGTAAAGATTATTGTATTCCTTGCAAAATATTATTATTTCCTCTCTACCATTTATTAGCGTTGTTATTATTATTAGTACCTCTCTGAATACCTCACAGTGACCCAACAAGAGTCACCATCACCGGTAAAATTATTATATAGCGTGGCCAACGAGCTCATTATTTATTAACGAGAATTGGTACGCATCAGGCACTATTCATTGTAGTGAAAGATAGAATGTCAATCAACAAAGAATCCTCTTCTGAATGATCACAAGCAAGTAAATAAAAACACAGGTCTCGACAATGAAGGCCTTCAATTATTTGCTGCTTCGTTTCAGAAAACGATAGATTGACTTCACGACACATTCGTGACTTATCGTGGAAGTACTTGACCGAGGATTCGTTTTTATTTTAAATACGTGACAATAATAATTTCATACTCTCTACCGAGGAAGTGGATGAATTTGAAAATGTGGACACAAATTGTTTTTCAAATTCAGACCACGTATTGAAGTTACGTCCACATAGCCAGTTACTTGCAGCTCCAACCAACTTTGTTCGGACGATCTCCAACTTGAATGCTTTGGGTTAATGATGAAGTCGAGCCACTGACTGCACTGACTGAAGCCAGTCTCGGGCTTGAGCCCTAGATTCAACACCTGAAATATTCTGTATTGTGTTGTGAAAGTCCGGCATAACATAAAATCCATCAGGATTTGTCAAAAACCTAGTTTCACTTCCCACTGGAGTATGGTCACGATCTAGTAAGCGGTTGATTAATAGTTGATTTTGCTGTAATAGTGTACACAACGTACTATTGATATCAAAATTCGTGTTACTGATTACCGGTGTTGGTTTTGACTCGCCACTGTCGGAGGTTGGTGGCACTGCTCTCAGAAGGTCATTCGACGATTGTTGTTGAAAATGATCGTTATTATTTTCTGATCCAAGAATAACTTGCTTTATTTGTTGACTCCTGAACCTGTGTCGGAAAAGACGTGTTTCCATTTGAACTCGTTGACTCATTCATTTCGGAAGTAAGGTAGTCTTTTCAGTTCGACATTTCGAAGTTGAGGGCGTTTTGGTTTGTATCCCACTTCTGAAGTTGTAGACGGAAGAATTAAGTCAGGATTAATAATAACTTGAATGAGTTTGATTCATAAATATATTAATTCATAAACAATAGCATATTTCTTATTTCTGCAATAAACTTAAGTAACAATCTAAAGAACAATTATACACACATGAGTGAAAGCATGGTTTGCACACATTACATAAACATAACTAGTAACGACAGAGGTACACACAATAACGATCGGCAAAAAGAAATGAACTAACTAGTAACGACAGAGTATAAAAGTGGTAATCATAATAATAATAATAATGTCGGCTGGTGTCGCGCCCAGTCGACCAGACAACTGATGACAGCGACACTAGCGACTATGATTACTACATATTCATACATGAAGTCCTTATACATAGTGCACAAAGTTGGTTGCCCTTTGAGAGCTCGTTCAACCCTTTTCAATCTTCTTACGGCTACTTGATAGGAGTCGTTCACAGCAGGTGGTGGCTCTTTGAACGGTAGACGTACCACATACCGAATACTTTTCTCTCTATAATGTGTTTTTATAAAATGATCTTCACAAACCAAATCTTCTTTAGTCATATGGGTATCTCTCGGTATCTCTTCAATTTTCCAAAAGTTTTGAACGGCTGCGTCTAAAGTAGATAGAACGGCTGTAGTGTGACAGGTGACGTTTTCACTTGTGGTTCCCTTAAGCGGTAGTTCATAGCCACCAGCGGTAATGCATCCTCATTCAGTGTTCTGGAGTGTAGGCCAACCTTTGTTTTTGCATGACTGACTAGTTTTTAACAGCCTAAAGAACAACTCAGCACCAATTAACAAATCAATATTACCTTGTTTATAGAATGTTGGATCGGCTAAGGGTAGATTTTATATATGTTTCCATTCAAGAGATGTCTATTATATTTGTAAACAGGTTTATTTTAATTGTAGGTGTAACCAAAGCATTTAATTAGTGTTGTTTTGATGTAGTAAAAGATGATATGTCAAATATTGTTATCTCCCCACACTTGTTGTAGTATTAAAGATACTATCTATGGTTTCATTATGCTTCTGTCGTTTTAAATATAGACGTTTAGAAAATGCTGATGATATTATGAAGTGAGACTGAGAATTGCAAAAAAAATAACGAAATCGAGTAAATATCCAATCTTATAAAAATATGACCTCCGCTCATAAAAAATGTATTTGATTTGGTTCTAGATTTTATTTTTTATGAAGGTTGACAAACTTATGAGGAATCTTGTATTAAATTATTGAATTTTCAAATCTTGGATTTAAAAAGAGAAATTTTTATAAATCTTAACTAAAAATAATTTGCTAAATTTCGCAATTTTCCGTATTTTGTCAAAATATGAACTTGATATGCTCATACAAAAATCTGGGACTAAGAATATTTTTAATATTTTTTAAATTGTATTGTAACAATATAGTAGACGCCTTATATTAACGCAAAGTCTTTTTTACAAAACAAATAGTTTTATTGACACTCATAGAAAAAAAAATGAATAAAATTAGAAACTGAAAATGTCTCTAAACAGTTCAAAACAAATCAAAATTGCTATGAAAATTGTGTATAGAATATACCAATATAAACAACCAGTAAAAATCGCATATAAATACGTATATTTTTTTTAGCCGGAAACTGATTGTGTGTAAAAATTCCCGTTTATCCTAAATATTTAAGTTGTTCTTCCCGCCACTTTTGTCAACTATTGGGAATTTTAATTTTGAAAGTTGCGGTGGTGGTAAATTATGTCCAGGCTCATTGTATTCAACCGCCACCGCTACACGGACGATGTACGGTTTCCGAATCGTAACGATACGGATCAGAGCCGAACGTGTTTTTCTGGAACGTGTCAAGAGAATAGACTCGAATTTATTATGTGCTTGGATAGTACCTACATTTAAAAAAAGCCAGCCAAGTGCGAGTCGAACTCACGCACGAAGGGTTCCGTACCATTATCTAATGTCTGTTGTCATTTGCGGGATGGGAAAAAAATTCAGGCCAGGGTAAATAACAGTGGACTGTATAATTTTGTAACTTAAAACGATTCACTATAATTCTGTATTAAAATTTATAAAACGAATCTTTGTATACGACATCACTCATGGAAACCATTTATTAACAATACGACGTCACTCGTGTTAACTATTTATAAACTAAAATGTCCATCTGAAATCTCAAAATTCCCGTTATAGCACCCCCCTGGGTTGCTCCTATCCCTTTTTTTTAGTATTTGTTGTTATAGCATCCACGGAAATACATAATCTGTGAAAATGTCAACTTTCTAACTTTCATGGTTCATGAGATACAGCCTGGCGACAGACGGACGGACGAACGGACGGACAGCCGAGCGAAAGTAATAGGCTTCAGTAGGGAAACGTACGGAACCCTAAAAAGGAATTATTTCACCTTCGTTTTGACCTCCCAAACGCACCAACTAGATTAACTTTCCGCAATCGAACAAGATACTGTTGAAGAAAATCTAAGCAGTTTTACTGCCCCAAACGCTGGTGACAGCCATAAAAATTAAAAATTAAAAAAATATACATCATTGTAAAATCAATTTATTCATCTCTCCGATCAGAATCTAAAAGTGGGTCGTGAGTCTTATTATAATAGTGTTCGGATTAGATAAGTATTTTCTTATCTAGATAAAGATAAAGATAATGCAACTCAATTGTATCTAGATAGATATAAAAGATAACTTAACTCATATTTATCTAGATAAAATAAAGATAAATACTTTTTTATCTAGATAAAAAAAAAGATACAATTATTTTTTAAATGGCTTTAAATTTAGGTATATTGTAGTTGGGCACTAAGAACCTAATAATAATAATTGTATAAATAAAAATAATTACATTATTTATAAACCATAAACTTTGTTTGAGAATATTTAAAAATGCATTTGTACAATTTCATAATTTTTATCAATAAAAAATGTAGCTATATGAATTTATTTGATTAGTTATCTAAGATGAATGTTTATATACCTTGTAACTATTTATCTAGATAAGATAAAAGATGAACAAATAATTATCTGGATATTCATCTAAATAAATTTATCTAGATAATTCCGAACACTGCTTATGAATAAATATATATTATGAGAATGCTATACACTAATGAAAATTGTATGTTCATTCAGTTACTTTGTAATATTATAGCTAATTTACCTCTTATTAAATTGAATACTTTTCATCGCTCTTTGGGTTATTTATTTTAGCCCAACAAGGAATTTACCAAATTTAAATTAAACAACTCAAAAAGTACTATTATAACTTGATTATGTATATATAAAAATAAGATAAAAACATATGAAATAACTAATTGGTAGAAAGCATTCTCCCACATAGAAATACTATGTTACTACAATGTTATACAAGTGTACATGAATAGTTAGACATTATCTTAATGTAGTCATTAAGTTAAAATTATATTAAACCAATCTTCCTACCATGCACATGCAAGGTGTTCTCGTTAATATTTGGTCTAAATTCTGATGTTAAATTAACATCCGAATTGAAAATCTATTCAATGTTAACATGTAAATCTGAAGATCATATTCCTAAAAGAATTCATCAATATTTAGAATAACATCTCTGTAATATTAACAAGGTAGTTGTTATGCATCAGCAAAAATATTACTATAAGGTTATAATTGGAACTTAAATAAAATATGAAAATAACACATTATATATATTTTATGTGTAATGTATATATATATTAAACTAGCTGATCCCGTGCACTTCGTTTCCCGTTAAATGTACAAATTCTATATGAGTCAAACCTTGTTCAATTCGTTATTTAGTTATTTAACATTCGGTGTATGGTGTTAACGAATGACGGCAACGAATAATTATTATTATAATAGCTTTAAAACCCATGGCAACCATTTATAAACAAAAATATCAACCGTAAATCTCAACATTCCCGTTTGAGCACCTCCCCGAAATAGGCCTACCGGGTCCGATTATGAATCTAAACCATTCAAGGGCGCAATCAAGCACACACAAAAAATTTCATCAAAATCGGTGAAGCCGTTTAGGAGGAGTTCGCTTACAAACACTTTCAATTATTATTATTATTTATATTATATTTATATTTTTATTTTTATCTGCTAGAGGGCGCCACCGGTGTAACTCAGTTTTTGTCTCTAAATCTCCAACTCACATGAGTTAGGTCCATAATTTATGCTATAAACCCGCTCCCCGACATTCTCTATCATTTAAAAAAAATTTGAGCAAAATCGGCCCAGCCGTTCTCAACTGATGCAATTTCGAATTTTTTGTCTCCATTTTATATATATAGATATACATCTATATGCTAAATATAGCATAGATATTCAGGTGGTATTTATACACGAGGAGGGGGGATTAAATAATATGAGGTCAAAGGTGAGGTTTAACCTTTTAGTAGGTAATTGATATTAATGTATCTATATTTATAATTTGTAAATATGGATCCAAGTATGATTTGAGAAAAATCAAAGTTATTATATCGGCTCGACAGGATACTCTTTAGTATTACAGAAATCAGAAAATATATTTAAAAATCAGAATTTGACTTAATTAAATGAAAAAGGCGAGTGAGCAGGAATTAGTGACCTAGTATATATATATATATATCAAAAACAGTTAAGTTTACATTACACAATAATATATTTAAAAAAAAAACAAAAAAAAACTAGAAACTATGGACAGACAAATAAGTTATGTTCAGATGAAATACAAAAAATAGTGCTTCTAATAATTGGCAAGTTTCATTATATAGAAAATACATGGAAGAATTGGACAGATTATAAGAGTAATATAGCTATAGTAAAGTTGTGAAGTCTTCTAGAAGATGGAAAAATTAAAATTATAGTTTTGTTCTTACATATTATTATATATTGATATGTACGCTCTAAGCCATAAGATGAATAGAACAATTTCCAAAACAAAAGCTTTTTTTTTGAATGGGCTGACATAATTCGCAATTTATTATTTTTTGGCCCAAATTTCCATCCAATTTTAGATGTACTGTTTAAAAATAAACTGCAGTTTTTATTAGCTACCAAACGATAATTTATAGGTTCATATAAAGAATCACCAAATATTTAATGAAACATTATAGTGTGCGAATATAACTGTCTCTTAAATATGATTGAGCAGGCAGTAGTCCATTAAATCAATAAATGCAACTTGGTGTAAGTATTTTATAATCAAATAATAACAGTTGTTTAAGTGGGCTAAAATGCTACTTGGAGCTAAACGAAATATCGCTCGATATAACGGGACACACTATACCCGTAATGGGTGGTGTATAGGCAACCTCTCTTACGGTTACGCGATGCACCTTAAATACCTTTTGCTTGAGACGTAGAATAGCTCGGCATACGACTGGCAATCTGAATAGGAAAGGCGGATGTTATGAAAGGACGGAAGCAGTTTATACAACGGAAACATGGAATATTCAGTCTAGTTAATGTTGGGTGGGGTTGTCCTCGTGGTTGATTCGGAGTGGTGCAATGGCCGACGAGGCTCATAGAAAATCGGTCATTCCTTATATACTACTTATAAATTAAGGCAGGTGTAGTAGGCGGATAGATTCGTCAGTGAGCGGCGCATCTGGACGACCGTGGCGGCCTTTCACACACCCTCCGTTTTGTGTTGGCTCACTTCTACAGCAAGTTGGCAGACCTAGGCAGCCTCACACACACCACGCCAGATGATGGGGAACTTATGAGGACTGGGACGAAACAATACGTTGATAACGAGTACGCGGCTAACTTCCAATATGTACGTCACCTCCAATCCTCACCATAGTGTCGTCGTCCCGTGAACGGTCAGGCGTGCCATGGTCCCGCCAAGTAGTAAGCATCAAGATTAGTGCAACATCTCGATATTCTCTTCTCGGTTCTTACCGAGTGGTTTTCTTTCTGCCCCCTCAGTGTTGGGCGCAAACAGTCAAATTGTATTCAACAAAACTGGTGGTACTGCATTTTGCATTACTTAAAGTGGTCTCCCTTCATAGGCCTACTCCATTCATTTTCTTTGTTTTATAATTATCCTTAACCACTATAGCATTAGTTTGAAGTCTTGATTGAAGTTAAGTTTTCAATCTTGTTTATACATAATACATACACTCTGTAGTACAACACATAAACTCTGTATTGTCTTATAATATAACCATTGGATTTTTTTGTAAAGTCACAAAATTATTTCTATATTTATTATATTCTAGATGAATAATATGTAAATATTATAAATGTATAAAGTTTAATGTTAAGGCTTCCTCATGTATCTTAAATAAGGGGCATTATTTAGGGAAAATGCAATTTTGTTGCCTCCACCCGTGTTAATTGTGTTGGTCGTCAATGATGAAAAGCTATGGAATAATAATTTTCAAGTTTAAGAATATTATTATTAAAATATTACATGATGTATAATTAATGGATGGAAATTGTAAATATTATACATTTATAAAGTGTAATGTTAAGGGTGCTGGAGTAGGTTGTGTTTTAAGGCAATTAATATAGGCAATTTATCATGAGGACAAAAAGTGATTTGTAAGTATGTTCAAAGTAAAGGAACATCAGTGTATGTGAATCTAATTTGTAATTGTTTATTTGTTGGTCAATATTTAATAAAAATGTCCTGAAATATAGCAGTAGGACCTCATAAATCCAATTTATATGTCAATCATTAATTATATTCGCCGTCAATTAACTTAAATTGTCTTGGCATTCACAATGACATTAAATAAGATCCACTTTTTCGATTTAAAAAAATATCTGTTTGACCAAAATACCAGACAAAACTGAAGGAATTTGGTTTGTGAATTAAAATTTTTAAAACTATTAACAAGTTTGTTATTGAGATGATTTTGAATATCTATTTTTACCACTGTGATATCTATGAATCAAAATATGATATTTTTTAATATTATATTATCCATCATGACAGTAACAATATTTGGAATACTAAAAATTGCATAAATTCATATCCCGAAACCCAACTAAAATTTGTACAGCCACTACAAACACTAGCATTATTAAAAAATGACTATATAAATTTAGTTTTTAAAAAAACGTAATATTATGTTCTTGTACTTGCCTAAATAAAAAAAAAAGATTTAATAACTATTACACTTTACCCATATAAGTATAAATGTTCATTAAATTTATAAAAATAAATAATTTATTGTGGTTTTTGAACGTGTTTGGGAACCTTGCACTCTTTTATAAAATGTTAGTAGGGAAACATATTACGTGATCAAAGTTCTTAGTGCATCTGAATCCGGTTTAGGTAATTAGTAATTACTTATTACTATCTTAAAGGAATATAATAATATATTACTATACTTTGGAGTTGAAATAGTAAAATTGAAATAAATAATAATGAATTACTTGTAAAAATAATAGATACTTCAGACACCTAAGAAGGACGAAGAAGTTTAGTAAAATAATGTATGTAATTAATTTTAGATTTTGAGTAGAGCGAGAAAGCTAATGTTTTTACAATGGTGTTTATTTATTTTTTCATCTTCTTATATCCTGTATAAACAATTTCTACCAGAAGGAGTGCTTCGATTTCAACATATAGTACCCGGTTTTTATAGCAAATTGGATCAAGATGGTACTTTAGAGAGGTAATTTTTCGATTTTATCAATAGTTATTTAATGCCACGGTAAAAACGACCGAAAAATTGGATTTTAATTTCTAAGACTTAAACTATACCTTTACTATACTTAACCATAGAAACGAATAAAAAATAATAATATTAAAACATTAATTCAACTTACATGATATAATAATTAATAACTATATAAAATATCTTTACTGACAAACCGTCTCCGCTTAGAATCGTTTTTCTTATACACTGATATTATATCATTTAATTCAAGTTTAATAAAATCGATTATACAATGACCCACTTGTAGCCTACTGTACAGCAGAGCGACATCCAATTACCCGCTTTTTTGACTTTAATTTGATTGTCTGATTATTTTGAAATAATATTTGTAGGTATTGTGCGCAAGTAACTGTTTACAGAAATCTCAGTTTGATAATCAAAAATGTATGTACGCTTTTACGGCAATAGTCAATGCAAAAATCTATTAATACATTTTATAAAAAAAAAAGCCAAACTGGAAGCTGGCATGTTGCTATTGTGAACTCAATTATTTCAGATAAATAAAATAAAAATACATTCAACAAGAATAAACGGATTAAAAATTAGATTGAAAAATTGAAAATGTTATATTATTGTATAGGTTTAAAATGGAATAATTTAGTTTTTTTTTTATATAATATAACTCAATTAAAAAATACACTAAAAAAAAAAAACTTTTCTGCTAACCGCTTTCACAAAATATCCAATCGATAGCTTATATATTATACAACCTTATCTAGACTTAGATTAAAAAATCTATATTTCTATAAAATAAAAATTACAAACTAAATATAACAATAGTGATAATATTATAAGGTGTGTCACAATGTTTTTCAGTAGTGTTGTGTCAACCTTATAAAGTTATAAGTTTACTTATAAGTAATAACTATTTAAAAAGTTATATTATAACTTGTGATTAAACTAATATACTGAATATAACTCTGAAAATACTTGATACTATAAAAGATACAGAAATCACTTTTTTTACTGTTATTTTCTTCATCTGCTATGCAATTAGTAAATTTAAAATCATACATAATTTGATTATTGATCAAATTTATACAAGTATAAAAAAAAAATTGATTTTATGAATATTTATTTACAAATGTTTAGTTCAGTGTAAACAAAATATCAATATATATAATAAACACTTGATTATTTATATACTTATTGATAAATTAGGATGTGAATTGAACTCAAACAAGATTAAAAAATGATTATTTATAACATTAAGAATCAAAGTCTAAAAATAATATTAAAATCTGAATTAAAGATGAAATGATTGAAGTTCACGAATCTATAACAAATTAGGTAAAACATGTACAATAGATCAGTAAATATACTCAAATATATTTTTATAATCGAACATATATTCCAAGAAAAATATATGAAAAATATATATAATATATACACGCCGCGGAATAAGAAGATGACTGCGCGGCAGACTGTTTTAGTCAGCATAGTTTCACAGTTTTTATTGGTTCCCCGAAACCCCTGGAAGTGGTTGCAAAGACAAGCGGTGAGTTTAAAAAGTTGTTTTGACTGCTCGACCAGTCATCTTCTTTTTCTACGGAGGGTATAGTATACCTGTTGTTCTTTTTCTAGTTGCTCAGTAAACAAATTATTAGATACATGTATAAAACGTTCTCTTAAATTTATATTTTCAATATTTGCAATTTCACAATCTTGTTGTGATTTACGTTCTTTAAGTACTTCAATTTCTTGTTGCAACTGATCAATTTTATGTTTTATGTCATCTGAAACAAATTCAATGTTTGATAAATATAATAAACATCTGGGATTCCTGGGATTTGTTGATTTTTTTTTTAACTTACTAGCAGACACATTTCCAGCTTCTAATGTTGATAAAACAGGTGTATCACTAAGTTCATTATCATCACTAAGTTCTAATTCAGCCTTAAAATCCACAACTTTATCATATCTATAACCCATACTTTCATCAAATTTGGAACTTATTCCTCCTTCCTTCTTTATTCCATAGTTGGAATCATCATCAGAAATAAACATTTCTTTAGTAAACTCTGTAATAAGGTTCTTGTTCCCAGAAATCGAAGGTTTTTCTTCCTAAAATAGGAATTACTATTATTTAATATATTTTAGACTAAGGATTTCGATAATATATGGGTTTTATAATCATGTGTTTTTCGTATAGACATTTGAAATTGTTTTATTTTTATTATATTTTCAATATATGCTGATAAAACTTTTTAAGCTCTGTCAAAACACATTAAAATTGAATTTAACATCCCTCATTATTTATTCATACAGCAGTTAAAAAATTACAAAAATACTTAGCCAAAATTTGAGTATTAAATGAAAAATAAATTCCTCTAGCAAGTTTTGTAGTTATTAAGTTGTCATTAAAAACATATTGATCACAGAGAATTGAAACTTTTTACCATCAATAACTTATTTTATTGTTTTCTATACATAATTAAATTGAAAAATATTTTAGACTAATTTTAAATATAATTTTAAAATTATACCATGGACCTATTCACACCATTCTACAGTACATAAGTACATGATATTAGCTTAAGTTCATAACAATAATACATGTATGATTCAATAATATAATATATACATCCAATGTTTTTGAAAAATTTAGATAAACATACTATACTATATTTTATAGAAAAATTAATTGCTACTAGTAGGTAGTATAAATAAATTATAAAATATTCATAGAAATAAACTATAAAGGCTAACTAAAAACATACAACATATAGACTCCACTCAGTATCGTTTTCCATATGCAATGATTTATCATTGAATTCAAATTTATTACATCTACTACAGCAGTAATTCAATGATCAGTTGTAATAATAACTTAATTGAAAAATTTACCATAAATGAATTAGTATCAGACAAACAGCTATTGTCATTACTCATATCATCATCCATATCCATTATACTTATATTACCAACTTCTTCATCTGAATCACTTAGAGCTTCACCAAAAATGTCTCTTTCAGCTAATAGAAAAAATATAAGTAAACAGTAACATGGAGCTAACACATTAGTTGAATAAATTTAATACCCTAAGAATATTATATTCAAAGAGTTAAGATGTAAATTAAATATTATAAAAACTATAAAAAATACCAATGTCTTGCTTTAGATCATTATACATTTCACCTTGCATAAAAGGTTCTTCTTTACTTTTTCTATTACTTTGAACCTCTGTTTCGGATACTAGTTCCCATTTTACACGAAGAGCTTCACTATCACTTTTTAAAAGATATTTAACCTAAGACAATAATATAATAGTACACTTAAAGACATATAATCACTTTTAAAGTTTTAAATAACAATTAGTTAAGCAAAACCTCTTTTTCAATTTCTTGAGCGTCAGTAGATTCTTTTATAAGGGTTTTACGAAATCTCCGTTTTCGTACATTTTTCAATGGTGGCGTTACACCATGTGGCCACAAATATTTTTTATCTACTTTATTAGGTTCTTTTTTTTTTAAAATGTTTGGCCTATTATCTTCGTCAGACATGGAAATTTCTTCATTTTCTTTGCATATAATCATCTATGAAAATAATTATATTAGTTAGACATAAAGAAAATGTATCATAAAAATAATGAGTAGGTACCTAATAGACAAATAACTTTAAACAACGTATTGAATAATACATTTTAAATTACAATAAACCACATTTATTAACTTCTGAAATATACCCTTAATTTAAAATTTGTATTTAACATGATTATAGTAGATTCATTTTAATAATATACTAATAATTAAAAAAATATACAAGTTAGGTACAACTTCTTTTTAATAGTCTAGTTTTTTCAAACTTGTTCATAACCTTTAAAAGGGAGATGCCAAATTAATCTAGCAAATTAAAATGTATTCACTCAGATTGAAGGAAGTTCATGCATTTTTCATGTTTTTAATGAGTACATCAAATAGTTGGTTACAACAAACAAATTGGAAAAAAGTTACCAAAAAAATTCCATTACATGAACATTCACCAATACATAAAAAAAATGTGTGTTCTTGGACTTCATTGGAAATGGCATTGAATCACTGCGAGGGTATAGATACAGAATTGCAAAATTCTATAAGAAAAGAAGAAGGTCACTGGAAATCCGTTTTATTGGCAATTATAGACATTATAATGCATCTAGCAATGGACGGAAGTGCATTTCGAGGATCTAATGAAATTATTTCTAGTGTGGGAACATCAAACCGAAGTGGAAAGTTTTTAAATTTAGTTAATCTAGTGTCACATTATCATGAACCATTATCAAAACATATTGAAAGACACAAAAAAGGTGGTCTTTCTTATTTTTCTCATGGTATTCAAGACGAGTTTCTAGAGATTATGGCAAAAAGAGTTAAAGATGAAATTCTTTCAAAAATAATAGAGGCGAAATATTATTCTATACTATTCGATTGTACACCGGACATTGCACACCAAGAACAAATGGCAAATGCTATGTTATACAAAACAACCAGAATGAATGCAAAATCATAGAAAGTTTTTTAAAGTTTGTGCGTGTGTACAACAAAACTGGTGAATCATTAACAGAATATATATTAGATTGTTTGACAAAAGATAATCTTAGAATATCTGATTGTAGAGGACAATCGTTTGATAACGGGTCAAATATGAGTGAAAAAATTAAAGGAGTCCAAGCACGAATTATTGAAATGAATAAACTTGCAAAATTCATCCCATGCTCAGCTCACTCCTTAAATTTAATTGGTGTTAACTGTGCAAAAAGTATACCTAAAGTAGAAACATTTTTCGGCATCGTACAGAAATTATTTAATTTCTTTTCAAGTTCAACGCAAAGATGGGATATTCTAATGAATAATTTAAAGTTGTCATTAAAAGGGTATAGTACAACAAGGTGGTCAGCTAAAAATTGTGCAATAAAATCATTAAATACTCAGCTGGATATGGTTTTTAAAAGCTTTGACGTTCTACAACAAGAAAAATTATCAGAAGAAACAAAATTTGATGCAGATAATTTGATAAGATCACTTAAAAGTTTTTCTTTTATTTGTATGCTTACGGTTTGGGAAAAAATTCTCAGTGCAATTGACAGGATTAATATAATTTTACAAAAACCAAAATTAACAATTGATGTAGCTGTCAAACATCTGCAAAGTCTCCTTACAATATTAGAAAACTTTCGAGAGCAAGGTATAAATGATGCTTTATTGGATTCAAAGAATAAAGCTGAAGTATTAGGCATAGAAACGGAATTTCCAAAAGTCAGATTACGAAAAAAGAAACTTTTACCCGGAGAAATTGCAGAAGATGAGTTTTGTAACATAAGTGAAGAAAATAAATTTTTAATAATGATTAAAAATGTTATTGACAATATCTTAATAGGACTACGTCAAAGATTTAAATCAATGGAAAATATTGCTCAAGATTTTTCATTTTTAGATCCAACAATAATTTATTCTTGGCCTATGGAAAACTTGAAAAGAGCGGGAGTCGATTTATGCAATTAATATGAAAACGACCTCAACAAAATTGAATTCATTTCAGAACTAGAGAGCTTTAAAGTGCATGTTTACAACATAGATGACAATTTAAAAAGAGCAACATTTTTTGAAATGTTGAATTTTATTTATAAAAATAAACTTCTAAATGCATATCCAAATATATCTGTTGCTTACCAAATATATTTTACAATGCCAGTTACTTCAGCTTCGTGTGAACGAAGCTTTAGCAAATTGAAATTAATAAAAACATATTTAAGATCTACTACAGAGCAAGCAAGACTTAATAACTTATCTATTTTATCCATAGAAAATAAAATTGCAAGACAAATCAATTATGAAGACATAATTAATGATTTCGCTGCAAAATAGCTAGAAAGTTAACTTTAAAATTTTCAGATTATAATTTTTTACTTAATTAAAATAATCAAGAGATTTTTTATTTAGGTTTTTGTTTTTATATTTTTTAATGGTTTTGAACTATAGTATTGACTATGATCTATAATATTATAATATATGTTAAGATAACGATTTAAATAAAAAATATTTGTTTTATAAAAATATACTTTTGATTTGTACCTGTTTAAAAACTTTTTTAATTGTGTTGACAACCCGCAAACCCTGACCTCATCTGTAGCTAATACTATGTAAGGGCGCTACATTTTTATTAGCCCCGGGCGTTAAATGTCTTAGATCCGGCACTGCGTAGAACTATTATGTTTACTTATGGAAGCAACCAGTAATTCCAGCTATTCATGATATGATTTGATGAATTATTTTATTATTTTATATTTTCCCATTTCAAAAATTAAATAGGTAGTGTTCTTATGTTGAACTGTCATATACAACTTTACAAGAACATTCCTTGCTCGGATAATTTGAGGAAAAGGTTTAGTTGTAATTATTAGGTTGTATTTAGTAATAAAACAACATATTTCATGTTAATTAAACTGTGCATCTTTTCCTATATTTTAATTATTATTTCTACAAAAACGTAATAAACCTTTTAATTAAATTAATATTTTAGTGATTTTCAGCACATATTGAGATAGTTTTTAATGCTTGGACTTCTGGGCCCTAGTTATAATCAAGTGTGGGAAAAGTATTAAAAAGACAGAAATGTGAAGTGTCATATTAATGAATAAATATATAAATGTTCCATGAATGAATTAAATATAAAATCAACATCTTTGATCAGAACCACAAAGTAGATATTAGTAGAATACAAAAAATTCAAAAGCATAATAATTTGTCAAATATCATGATTGTTGAATTTAGAGTATGCTATAAACTAACTACACAAGTATCATTAACGAATGATAAAATATCCAAACCAAAACAAATACCTTAATAAAACTATAGGTACCTATTCATAATAATAATAGAATATGATTATAATTTATATGCAACAATTGTTGAGCTATATATTATACTTGTCGCTGAAATATAGTAAAAAATAAAAATAGATGTATACAGTACTCTCAATTATTCGAGGAGGATGGTGGTAAAGCAACCTCAAACAAGCAAATTCACCGGTTAAAAGGCAAAATTCAAATTGAACCAAAATGTTATCATCATATTATGTAATAATAAATAGTACTTAAAGAAAATTAGTCAAATATGCATATTAATTTAAACATTAATTTAATATTATTATATAACATTTATTTTTGTACTAATACATATAATATTGTACGTAAACAATATTTTTAGTACTGTAAATAGTTCCGCGAAAGAAAACAGATAATATTGACAGTTTAGGGCCGCTTCCACCAAATACTTTAAACTTCGATTAAGCTTAATCGACTGATAACAAATATTTAACCGGGCAAATTCGGCCGATTAAATTCCTCTTTAACTTTAATCGAAGTTTAAACTCGTGGTGAAAGCGGCCCTTAGTATGCGTAATATTATCAAAGATCACCAAGCTCATAACACACACACATACAAACTAACGCCAAAAAAATGTATTTAATATTGATTGATCAAAAAAAGCCGACAATTTAGATATTAATTAAAAAAATTTGAGAGAAAATTGCAGTTACCAAAATTGCACAGCATAAACTGAGACTATTGAACTACCATAGATCAAAAATAAAATAAAACATATCTATGACGAATAAAATGATGGCATTAGGATTATTGAGTATATTTCAAAGCTTTTAAATGCCTTTGCTATTTGTATTATTAGACATTTTAACTGTATATTTTATTTTATGTTATTTTACTATAGTGAAATTTCAAAATGTTTACCTATGCTTAGTTATAAAACAGTTTTTCTAAATTTTTAAATAAGGATATTTTGACTTATTACTATCATAAACATAATAATATCAATATATTAACATCTTAATTTACTGTTCTGAATGAAACATTCCAGTAACTATATAAGTTCTTAGAGATATATTGCAAAAACTAATTGAGACACATAGATACTAAATTTTCCATCCCCAAAGTTTACATGCACTTAATAGTTTTGTATTAGGTATAATATTATTATTTTCACCTGACATATATCTGCAGTTTTATATACAGTCTTGTTGTCAATTGTTTTTTGAACTTCAATGATAGTTGGTAAGTCAACAACCTATAGACAAGCAAAAAAATATTATTCCCATAAAAATGGCTTCTAATATCTAAATATATTATAATAACTGGATTAAACCAATTGTGCGCGTGGCCACTCAATATAATATTATATTAGAAACAACATACATAATAATAAAATAAATGTCATATTATATTAAATAAATTAATAAACCTTTGCAAATAGATGATGATTGCCAATGACAACTTCACCTCTGCGAATATCATTCTCTAATTTTATACTTAGTTGGTCATCAGAATTATTTTTTATTATCTTTCTTAATGTATTAGCAGCATCCTAAAGCACAAAATATGAATACAAATGTATTATTATCATAATTTTAAAACATATAGTATACTTCCTAAAATAGACAAAACTTAAGTACCTATTATTTAATAATGTTGCAACGTAAAAGAATATTTTTAAGATAATAATATAATATAAAATACATGTTTATTTCAAGTAGGTAAAACTGGTCAGTGATTGTTATTGATAAACATGAACTTAATTAATAAATGTAAATTTTAATATTTACTACCGATGGCACTCTTAAAATAACTTCGGTTTCCAACTCAATAGTTTGTTCTGACTTTTGTTCCATCTTTGGAGCCTTCATTAACGCACGAGTTTCCGATGTAAATTACTAATTATTAATAGCTACTATGCGCAATAATAATATTTATTAAATTTCCGTATCGATAATTTAGGTATCAGCATGAACCACTATATACATTTTAAAATAATCGTGAGATGAACTGAAAAAAATACAAGTGAATTAAACAAAGGATAGTATTGTCGACTATCGTGGATCGCGAGTTGTGACTTGTGACAGTCCGGCGTCCGCAGTCCGCACACGGTAATATTTGGTTATAAATCGTAATGTCGTTTATCATCACGTAATGTTCATATTAATTTGATTGTACCGACTCTAAGCAGCGGCACGATGGCCGTCGCCAAGTTCACGTCGGTGTGGCCTTGTTTTATATTTTGCACAGATATATAACTAAAGCTATATAGGTAGCTGTGATAATATTATGTAACGACGATTGAAGAAAATGTCGATTAAAGATAATCACAGACTTCTATAATACTATAGGTACTACATCACGGACTGAGATAGACTATCCGTGACTACTACATGGAAATCTGTGATGATAATATTATACTGGTTGCCGAACGAACAATGATAAGAAGACCGTCGAATGTTCTTATCAAAAGTACCGTGTCCTGTCAGTACCTATCTAGTTTATATTTCCAATTTTTTGTAGATACTCAAGATATTATAATTATAATTTATAATGTTATACTTTTGCAATACAATAATAATAATACGTAATAATTACAAATTACTAATACTCCGGAGTCTGGATAATAATTTAAAAGTTATATATTATTGTGATCAACAGAAGACAAGATATTGTCGGTTAAACAGGAAAAAAAAAGACTACAAGGTAAAAAATACATTTACATACAGAGAACAGTCACAAATACACAATTTTAATTTTAAATATTCCAGTCAAACAGAAAAAAACAATAAAAATGAGTATGTTTAAGTTATTATAATATTGGCTACTGCTAATTGCTATATTTAAATGGTTTTGGAACATTTGATAAATGAACAGCCGTATTTCAAAATTGAAATAAATACGATTTAGGTAGATAGTGTAATATACAGGTGGCTCTGACAGCTACTAGCATATTAACAGTTGCAGGCAGCTAGACCTTTTACTGTGAAGTTGAGGTAGTCGTTGAATAATAGTAACACAAATGCCAAAAGTATATTGTTGTTTATTAAGTTCCAACAATCACAATGATGCTAAGTCCAAAAGTGTCAATCGTTATACAGAGCTGCGTGAAGGTGCTTGCAGTAGTCCTGAGTAGACACGTCTGAATACAGACCGTTTCGGGGTCCCTCTTATAGTCCAGTCCCCGCTCCCCTTGCCTAGTGATATCGTATCTTGGCTCTAACGGATGTGGCCTATGTGGCCATCGACCTAACCCACGCACTTGCGAAATTACTAATCCATACTGTGTATTATTATGATGTACTGTCAGATAATTTGCGACTGTCAATTTCATTATAAATCATACTATTTTTTATATTGCAATTCTCTCGTCTAACGCTATCGCATTTATCACATCCGCCTATTCGACATGACTGCAAAGTCATGCTAATCTACTGTGGTATTATTTTGAATATCGTTTCTCCTTGAGCCTTACATTTATTAATTGCGAATTTGTTTACGCGTTTGTTTTTGGCGTTATACTCCCTATGGTTCCTTTGATTAATTACAACCAAAAAAGGTTAACTAGTTTCTATTTGTATATCTGACCATTACCTATCTACAGTATATTATGTTAAATATGTTTCCTGTCGAAATTTAAATGTTGCGTAGTAACTCGCTTACTACAATAGTTATAATGTTCAAGCTTACAATTGTTTATTTATTTCCTTAACTACTTAGATATTGTATATTTTAGATTCTAAGTGAAACGATGAATGTATTGATTTTACAATGATGTGAGTTTTTTTATTAATTTTTAATTTCTTTATTTTTTTTGTGTCTGTCATCACTTTTTAAGACAGTAAAAATGCTGATAATCAACAATATCTTTTCTGATAGGAAAGTGAATCTAGTTGGTACTTTGAGGGGTAAAAAGTAAAAATTTTTCAGTAGTTTTGAAAAGTACCATGAAAAACAAAAGAAAAATTAAGGAAAAAGGGAATTTTTAGGCAAAATCTGTTTTCGAAAAAATTGATTTTGGTTTTTGGCGCAACTCTCAAACAAATGACTGTAGGTAAACAAAATTTTGACTGAATGTATATATTAGCATTTTCTATTCACCATATCATTTTGAGCTCTTTAAAGACATTTTCAGTTTTCATTTTTTTTTTGTTTTTTTTCTATAAATATCAATAAAATGTTTTTTGTTCGTTAAAAAAGCTTGAAAGTTTAATAAAGGTTATTAAGGCTCCTAGTATATTGTTTCAAAGGCAGATGAAAAAAATTAAAAATCCATGGTCACAAATTTTTTTTATAAGCTTTTAAAGTTTAAATACCTATTGACAAAAATTTGCAATTTATTTTGAGTTAGAAATTCATAAACAGATTTCTTTTTAGATCTAAGATTTTAAAATGTAGTACAAGATTATTCATAAGTTTGTCTATCTTTACCTATCTAAAAAAAAATGCTTCAAGCAAATTAAATTAAATTTTTATGAGCGTTTGAATTTCATATTTTCAAGATATTGGATATTTACTCAATTTCCCATAAAGAGATTTTGTTATTTTGTTGTTATTCAAAAACCAATAACTGTAAATACATGAAAATTATACTGAATGTTTTCATTTTCTATACACCATAAAATGTTGAGCATATTTTGAATCTTTTTGAGATGCTTACGGCCATTCTCAGTTTTCAATTTTTTTAGTTTTTTTTTTCTTTAAATATCAATAAAAATTTATTTGTTGATTAAAACATGTGGAAATTTAATGAAAGGTTCCTGATATATTGATACAATAGCAGTTGAAAAACATTGATCATTTTTTTTTTTATAAGCATTTAAAGTTTGAATTTTGACAAAATAAATCAAATTTAAAATTTAATAATTATTTTTAGTTAAAAATGTATAAAATGTTCAACTTTTATAGATAAGGATTAAAAATTTAAAACAAAGTTCCACTCAAGTTCCACTTAAATAGGTCGTAATATATAAATTACTTTATTCTCAATAATATATCATCAAATATACTTAGTAATATCATATTCTGACTGTTTTCGCTCAGAATCGTTTTTCTTATACAATGATATTATATCCTTGAATTCAAATTTAACACCATTCATTACAGTGACCTACTTGTAACCTACTGTACAGAAGAGCTACATCCACTTGCCCACCTATTTAATATTTTTATTGCTTGGAGCCTCAAAAATAGATTTTCCCCGGGCATCCGAAAGTCTAAATCTGGCCCTGCATGCAAAGCAGTTGTTGAAATATTTAGGTCTCTTTACTATCTAGTCTATATTTTTTTTTTTTGTTATCATTATTATGGCTGAAGCTACGTATGCCCACAGAAAATCAGCTCATTATTTGTAAAAATGGAAAATACTTTTTTTGTCAATATATAATGTAGGGAACTTTGCCTCCCCGTCCCTCTTACACTCATCAATTATCAGTTTAATAAAACCAGGCATTAACACATAACTAGTTTTGGATAGTTTAAAATTATACCACAATGCATTAATTACAAATAACAATATAAACACAGTAATTGTATGATTTAATAAATATTTGAATTAATTGAATTTTTAAAATAAAATAGTTTATAGAAAATCCTGTTAATTAGAGAATCAATGAACTATACCAGCAATAATTTCAAGTACAATTCCTATGTATAAAACCTAATAAAATTATACAACTACATAGTATTAATATGTATCACAAATAATAATATATTAATAGACAAATTATTAGGTAGTAAAAATTAGTCATGTAAAACCACCAATTATGAATAAAATATGAATCCTTATGATCAAATTGTTGAAGGTGAACATTAATTTTAGATCCATAAATAGTAGCTTTACTACTTCAAACTGTAATTCTTGTAGATGCTCCTAAGAATGATGGAAGGCCTGGTAAATGGTCAAGCAGAGTTTGCCGTGGGTTCCCATAGTCCAGGGGGCCTTCCATGATTAGATGGTCGACTATCTCGTAGTGCGAATACTGACTTTATGGACTCTGGATAAAAGTGGTTTTAGTGCCAATACCTGAATCGCAGAATCTACTACGCGCCGAGGAGTTTTCATAGCTTTTATTACCGGCTCGGGTTTGTCATCCAGCCGTTGGCAGATGCCGAGGCTGGTGTCAACAATTATAGTGTTGCTCTACCAGGGCCTGTGTGTGCTGCCGATATTGTCTTCCTGTCCATGTGTTACCGTAGTACAGTGGATACTATGTAATACAACTATGTGTATGGGCGGAGTAGAGGGGTCCGTACATAGCAGCATTAAAGGTTATGGATGTAGTTTGTATGGCGGTATTGTTTTGGTGGCCACAATACAAAATACAAACTATATTTACACATGCCAATTTGATCGAGCTCTTCAAATTTGGGTTCCCTATCAATTATCCCGTATGGGTCAACTAAGGAGTTGGTAGTGATAGTTTGAGAATTCCTCAATAACCTAGTAAGTTATTTGAATTCTGTTTGAATTCTTTTACTCAGTTAAAATTTATTTTTGTCTAAATTTGTTGAATGTTGTAGATAAAAACTCAGGGGTCCAAATCTAAGTTATGATGGTCATGGCCAAAATGAAGTTAAATTATATGTCTAATAATCGTGCAATGCCTTGTGGAAACACAGGTAGTTTTATTTATTATTTTCTTAATTAATTTGTATTAAAATTCTGGTCCTCTGTATTATGCAGTACTTAGTTTAGAGGCTGTTGTGTGCAAACAGCCAGAGATCTATATGTTGGTGAGTTTTTTCAATAAATAGTTGAAGACAATAATTTTCATCAGTAATATAATGATAGTTTATGTCTATTTATTTCAAGTAAAATTATAAAAATTTACAAGTTGTGTCTGCAAGAGTGGCATGAAAGTGCTGAGGTCACTACGGCTATAATACCTATATCTGACTATCCAGTACTTCGGGCTCCTTTATACATTATGCCTGTTCCATTGTCTTGAACCGAATCTTGAGTTTTCCTGTTTTTGTGTGTGGTCGTGGAAAGTTGTAGATACTTGTTTTCGTGACTATTATTTCTATTTTATTATAGTCATTAATTTTATAGGGAGTAGGGACAACTAGTACACAATTTCGAAATATGTGAGAATCAAGATATGCTCTTATCAAGAAATATTAACAAACATTCATAGTTCATAAAAATAATTATAGTAGTTCAAATGTTTAATTACAGTTAAATATCAAATTAGTAAGAATAATGTAGTTATGTTCACATTAATTGTCATAATAATAATAAATAAATAATAATTACAATATAATTGGTATACACAATACCCATCATAACACGCAACAAACAATTTCTTGTATATATACAGCTAAATAGTTATAAGACAATTTGAATTATCAAATTAGTGAGTATAATATAGTTAATTTCAAATTAATTGCTATAATAATAATAAATAATAATTAGGTAAAATAATTTTATTTTTCCTTTATGAAGTACAATAAGAAATTTCAATAATGCATTTATAGACTTATCAAGTCATTTAACTTTCTTACCTTCTAAATAAATATGTTTCAGAACCCGGTGTATACTTTCAATATGCATATTAGTATTTATTGCTGCATGAAGACGATGACAGTAAGCTCAACTTTCAACACAATATGTACCATAATTATTAACAAAATCAACAGTGTCGTTAGCCGACAATTGGCTTACAGCTTCTTCAAAAATTATTTTGAAAGGCTTTAGTATCTTGTTCGTGAAGTAAAGTCGTCAATAGTTTGTATGTTTCACATTGCTTATCTTTAGATTTGTGTTTAACTAAATTTTTTCTCCAGGCACGATCAACATGCCAAGTGCAGTATAATCTATGTTTTAGACGTTTCATTTCAACAATCCATGCATTGGAAAAACTTTCAGCCATGTTGGATATGAATTTTGGGCTACAATTGTCCCGTTAATTGTCAGTACTGCCTCATCGATATGATTACTAATCATAAAGGCACATGGAAAACCTTCTCTCATATCGTCAAGTACAAGAGTGTTGTTATTAAAGTAATATAAATTCATATCATGAGTTTCATTTATAAACATTACATCATGCCCATATTTTTCTTACATAGACTGTTGATAACTTTCATTATAATTAACAAGAAATCATCTTTTTTTAAGTTTAAAAATGTTTGACCTGACTTGTCTTGTTGTTTATAATATATAAGGCTAAATTTCTAAAAGAAATCATCTTTTTTTAAGTTTAAAAATGTTTGACCTGACTTGTCTTGTTGTTTATAATATATAAGGCTAAATTTCTAAAAGAAATCATCTTTTTTAAATTTTGAACCCAACTTTAAACTCTTATTGCATAATTTGCATGCAGTATAGCTTTATTATTTAGTTTATAAGAAGTTTGAATATTATGTAAATCTTTTTTTGTAAGATATGTTGATATGTGTTCTTTCTAATGAATTATTTAAAATATTATCACAAATTTTATTTAAAATATGTTCAAAAGGTATATTCTGAGACATCTTACTCCCTATGTTATCTCAAACGACCTTATTTAATGGTAAATTCCCTAAATCATTATTATGATATGCTATAAGCTTAACTGTACATTTTTTACTTGATTTACATATTGTAACATCTATACGAGATGGGCAGTATCTGTTAAGAGGACGCCACACCTGCATGTGTTGCCTCCGTCTTAGAAATGTACAACATAGCGAAAACAGTTTGGCTTGCTTGGGACTACTGTTCTCATTACTGGAGAATACATAGTATAATTCCTTGTTTTAATTTTTTTGGTTGGTGCCATACTGTCAATATTAGTTAAGGGATATATTTTTTTTAATATGAGCTCTAAGATTTTTAAGAACTTAAATCGATTTCCCTACTCAGTACATGTAATTTTATTTTCTGACATGTTTGATAAAACTTAGAAAATTAAAATTTTGTTTTACTTATTTACATATTTTTACTGTAATATATTTTAACTTACTTTTAAATTTTCAGTTGTATGGCAACCTAAAATGGACACAATTCACTTGAATAAAAAAATGTATGTTTAACTTAAGCATATAACTGTTATAAAGTAGTATTTAAGTTTTAAATTATTATAAAAGTGACTGCAATCTCTGTTTCTATATAGAACAAGTGTAGTGAAGATACATTTGTAATCCAACATCTATACTCCCAAGTCCTAGGAATGGGGAATCATAAAACTGATACATTTTTCATAGTAGGACCCTAATCTTGGTAATAAATGAGATTATTATATACTATAATATATACTTTCATATAGGTAGCTATTTATAAGACATTTATTAGAAAAATGTCATAACTCCACATCAGAGGTCTCCAATTCTTTTTATGTCAATAGCTAAAGAATAAGATAAATGCAAGTGGTGGTTGTGTAGTAAGCATATTAATAAAGTGTACATAGTATCGGCATTAAAAATAAAATAACTTAATTTAATTGGCCCGTTGAAAATGGCAAGCTTTACTGCCTTACTGTATTTTGACATCTTATCATATCGTTGAATAAATAAATTTAATTTAATTTTACACAATCTAATTACAGAATTAAAGTACACTTGGCAATTATATTATTATTTATTTTATTATATTATTTTATTTAAACTATTTATTAGTCCTTTCCATTAAAGTATACTTTTCAATTTGTATAATACTTACCTTTTTATTATATTATATTATTATTATACAATTTTTATATAAATAATTTGTTAGTCCTTTCCATTCACATAAATTTAAAGTTAAAGTTAGTTCAAATTATTAGTCCAGAAATTTTTCAATATTAAACCAGGGAAAAACTCATTATTTAGCCTTATATCATTATATAACTAATAGGGAATTATAATATTATACAACACTGAAAATTTAATCAAGGTAACAGAAACAATAATTTCCATCTGTAAAATAACAAATTTAATTTTATGGTTAGTAACATATAACGTTAGTTAAATCACATGGACTTTTATTTGTTACAGATTTTCATGTTATTGAATTGATCAGCTAACAAAAACAATGGACATTTAAACATGATGAAAACTGTGCTTTTCACCGATTATCGTGAACTGTTAAATTTATAAATAAAATATTTTATGAATTATACAAATAATTTTCAGAAATTGGAAAAACAACAATTCATCAAAAAACTAAAACTAAACATAATTTACTAAACTGGAATTGTAATAAATAAAATGGCTAAGAAAATTATACTTATTATAATTATACTTATTTTTATTTCAATAATATTTCAAGGAATTACTAAAAGTTACTATGATGTTCAAAAAGTTTTTTTAATATAACTAAAATGATAAATTGTATTTACTTTTCATTTATTTAATTTACAATAATGTTGAATCTGTTGCTACGGTTGCAAATGATATACCTATAATATAATCTAATATAGAAACATACGGTTAACGTGGTTGAGATTCCCTGTTTTTTACGACCTAAAAACCACCCAAAAATTAAGGAGAACACTAAACTCTTGACCCACAAGCCACACCGCATGCTCTCCCATAGAGGCTAGTGGGTGGAACTTGTGGGTCTTGATACAAAGTATCAACGGATCGTCTTGTTTAATATGGTATGTTATTGTAATAAACAAACAATTTTAAAATCCATAATATAATATACAGGGTGATCCATTTAAGTGGGTACACTAATTATCTCGAAAAGTATTAACTTTTTTTGAATTTTTTTTTTTAAACTTCTAGGTTTATTTTTTTCTAAACCGTATATTTATTTCACCTTATTATTAGTGAAACCACTAATAACTTTTGATTTTCAAATGGTAACATATAATAAAAATATCATGAATTAATAATACTATTTTTATTGTGAATTACGCGTTAACATTTTTATTTTTCGATGATTAGTTTGCGAGATACAGCTCCTCAAAATATTGGTGGTTTTCAAAATATTTTCAATAATTGTAAAGACCAGGAGCTAATCATAAATTTGATGTCGTTGAACCCAAGGTGACAAAATAAATAACAATTAATTATAGATTACCATTGTACTTTGAACACTAATCATTTCTTAACTTATCGACTAATTGGACATACCGAATTACCAAATAATGATAAATAAAAACTGGAAATATATTATGACAAATTTATTTTAATTACAATTTCACAGATAATTATTTAAAAATTAAAATGGTATCACCACATAATTATATCTTATTACCACTAATGACTAAGGTATACCTTGATAAGTCCGTGACTGGTAATATGATTATAATATTATGCAGAAAGTAAATAATAAATACCCATATTTAGGTGATAATGCACAATTTTAATGTCAAGATTTAAGATAGTCCTATCAATTATCTTAAATAATATTGTTCTGTGATATTGTGAATGATATGAATGTTGTATGATAATAGTAGAAAATGAAATAGAATAATACTATAATAGGTATTATAATTTTACAGCACTATTTAAGAATTTAATTTATTAATTACCTATCTAAAATCGTGTTTTACAGTTACACTATTTGAAAATCTTATAACTTTTTTTTTTTATTGTACAAAAACTAATATTAAATTAATGTAGTGATATTATTTGATTAACAATCAAATCGAAATCCCAAGAGTCCAAGACCATTAATTAATAAGGATTTGAAAGAACAAATGTATGAAGATCCAACTACATAAATTCTTGGTTTATTTATTTTTAATATGTGTTCAAATGTTACCATTGGATACAAATGTCATACTATAGTGTTGTACATTTTAAATATCAGCTGTTATTGAACAGACTCTGATTTTTTATCAGTTTTTACGATGCATTCTACTAAGCGATCGTCATGATGAAGCTCACGTTGGATTTAGGTACATTTTCTAGATTATATATCTTTTTTTTTAACTTAGTTACAAAAAAAAAAAATTTTATAAAGTCATTACATTACTATTTTATTGGACGTAAAAAAAATTTATCCTAAACATTTGATAATAACTGAATGTTTGCCAATTTTTTTGTGAAAAGGGCCGTTCACAGTAGCTTCACTTTGTACATTGATAAGAGTCTTATAGTGAGTAAGACTGGATGGCATTATATCATAAACAGCATTATTCACAAATCCCCCCCCCCCAAAAAAAAAAATCCAAGGTGTCATGTCTGGACTACGTGCTGGCCATGAATTTTTCTGGACTCCGGGTACCATCCAGTTATCTTAAAAATACAATTTAAATTAAATGTAATACTTATTTGTATAAATTGTATCCATAACATATTGGGTTAATGTAAATAAATACCTATATGAATATAAATGAGAAGAAAATTGTGTAACTTTAAATATTATATGTATAATATTAAAATTTTTATAAGTAGCAATCAAACAAAATATGATGATAATGATAATTACCTTCGTAAATTGTGTGTACTTATTGAAATGCAGCAGCGAATATATTCCTTCGAGTTATCGAAAATTCGAATTATAGACGTTCGAGTTGTCGATGTTTCACTGTATATAGGTGAATATAGGTGACACAGCAATCCGCTGGAATCGTGGAATCGTGCAGGAATCGCCAGTAAATTATAATAATACGTTTTATATCGTAGTGAAAAAATGATTGATCGACAATCAAACCGCAGCAAGACGAAATCAGAGCAAAATGTCACGGTGACGACCCTGTGCATCAAAGTCTTTTGAACCATATAGGTACAAACTTTACACGAGTGTGTATTTAACCACTACCATAATATTATAATGTTTTAATTATAATATTCTGTTGGTCAGCCTTAAGCCGGGTTTTCACTATACTGAGTGTAGTGTGTAATTAATAACAGTCACATTCAAGTATTCAACACGTAGCTGTTATAGGTATATCGTATATATATGACGTATTGTTACCTATAAATATTAAATACACACAGCACACGACGCGACACGCCAGTCCACCTACTGACTACTGTTTTATCTGACAGGGACCGCCACTCAGACATAGTTTCCCATTTGAACTATCTTTAAAACCCAAATAATACGTAAATCAACCATAGTTGAAATAGTCACGTAATCGCCAAGTTTATAAATATCGTAAAATTAAAAATTAAAAAGTATATATGTATATAGATTAGTAGGTACCAACAGGTACCAACAGGTTACAACTAGGAAACTAGGCTATATACATAATATTTACAAATTCCAAGTATCACAATCATTTAAATTTAATATATTATGTTTAAAGCAATGTTAAATAATCTCTCAGTCTCATATATATTGACCAGAGACCAAAGACGTGTTTATAGGTTGAAGATGTTTTGAAATGTCGGACGACTAAATTTTGTGACACTAAATAAAAATATGCCCATATATCTGCGTCTATAATTTTTTTGGTTTGTAACACATACTATTAAATGGAAAATTGTTTTGGTAGTGTTTTGTTATATCCATGACCGGCAATGTGAAATCTTTATCACCCTGCAGATGCGACACTCGCATTTGTTACCTAGCCGCCATCAAAATAATAAATTCGTGTTATAATAATGTTGTATTTAATTCGACGGACAACGGTCCTAGAGGAAACAACGTACCATAACTATATTGGTATTTATTTATCACATAATATATGTGTTTTAATAACCAATAATAATTAAACCGATACTGTCATATAACGAACAAACGATCTACCAATAACCGCGTCGTCGTTCTTCGAATGTTTTTTGTTCGTTGTCGTAATCCACGATTTATAGATTTTTATTTTTTATAATATTATTACTTCATACATAATTAAAATCAATTTAATAGATTTGTTAACACAAGTGCCACCCATGAAAAGGCTGGAATTCAGCCTCCGGTTCAAAAATAATATACAATTAATGATCAGTACATATAGGTAGTTAACATGTTCGCATGTCCACATTCCACATATACTTGTAACTACGGCCCAGGTCACACCCGGGCTTTGGCCCAAACTGGTCAGTCCTGTGTACCTTTATATTTTTATTTTTATGCTGAACAACAAATTAATTTATTAACATGAACCAATTCTGCGTTATTACTTTTAATAGTTGAGTGAATTCACCTATAGAATCACACTTTAAGTTAAGACTATTACCTATGTCTCTATACAGTGGCTTTCTTACGATATATTAATTTGTATCCAAGTTTTACAAATTTTTAAATTGTAATAATTCACACACTAACAAAACAAAAAAAAGGTTTGTAGAATTGCTAACGTAGGGATACAGGTAAATTCCTTAATATAAATGTTGATATAATATAGGTGAGTTCACTTTAATATTAAAAGTACATATTATGATTGGTTCTGCTAAACGTAAATTCGGTATGTTGAGTGTGGGCCAGCAAGAAAACAAATAGTTAGTAAAGTAGACAGTATTTTTACTACAAATTTTAAAGATGATGATTTTATTGACAATTTTGATGTGTCTAAATCGAAATTCGAACGTATAGATTTTCAGTTATTTATCTTTGTATAATATGCTAAGAATAATATTAGGATCATAACAATATAGGCTTGGATTTACAAAAATAATATACAATTAATGATCAGTACATATTATATGGAAATGGTACAAAAGAAAAATTACCACTCTATAGTGAGTATTCTGAATACACCTCTGAATAATATTATAAAATATGATAGTGTTATGGATGATACAATAATTTAATGAATGTATTTCCCTCTCCTTAAGCAAACACAATAATAAATTGAATATTTTAAAATTGTACAATAATAATTTGTATAATGTACCTATATTGCCTATACACAACGCCGTCCAACAAATAAATTCAAAATAAAAAATATATGAATGTCAATCATCAGAAAACCAAATCACAAAAAAAATAATATAATTTCTGAATTTCAAACATGGTATTTCTGTTGAGCATTCATGTCCATTAATAAAGCCACACAGGTGATAGGCAATAACAGATAATAATAATAAATAGTTTAACAATAGTACCTATACTGGTACATGACATTTAAGACAATATGTGTTCGTTCTCCATTCGGCGTATGATAAAATAAAATTTATCAAATTTATCGCGATAATCGCAATATATTGCATATTATATCAAAATTGAATAACATAAAAATATGACTATTCTGCCCAAGCTATTTCAATGCATTGATATGGACAAACCTAACGGAGTTTTGTAACCACAGTCTGTGTGAGAATACTAAGTACCTACATATCCTATAATAATAAAATACTTTTTATTTTATTTATTATACTGTTATGATGAAATCGTTGTACAAATTAACAAAATGGTGTACCGAAAGTTGAGGGATAGAAAAGTGTGTCAGGAATTTTAACCTATTCTCATAATAAGTTGTTAAAATTTATACATTATTATTTACCTAGGTACTTACTACTACTATAGGGTTTATACTATACGTACTGAAGTATAACATACAGCGGCCAATACCACAAGCCAAAAGGGTAACTTGTACAGAGTTCTGAAGAGTATAATCTTTAAAATTATTTATCAGAAACATTTAGAAATTGAATATAATATTAAATATTTATAGATTTGAAAAACAAATCACTTGCGAAAATTGCCTATAGTATTTTGTTATTTGACAGTATATTAATATGATAAAAACTAAATTCACATTATTTTATGAATTATTTATTTAGTATTTATTTTTGTGTGCTTTCATACATGTATAATTCATATTTTTTTCAAACGCCCATTACACTTATTGCAACAATATAATATTTTCTTTTAGGAAGTTAAAATACCTTGTTGTGATAGACTTTAACTTGAATTAGTTCGTTTTTAAAACCACGTGCACTTGAATTTCGAACTTTTTAATTTATAATAAGAACAATCGACCAAGTTGAATTAATAATATGTAAGTGCGTATTTTTATTGGTGTAAATTATTTCTCAAAATTTTACGAAACAAAATCTTCTCTATTTAAATCGTTTAATATACATATAAGGATGGTAATATTATTTTATGTATGTTTTTGCATGATTAATAACAATTTAAATTTACTTAAGACATATTATTAATATATAATATGGACTCTCATATGACGGGCACCCCATACCCTAACCTTCTATGGATTTGCAAGAGCCGCCCTTAAATAAGTTAGTAAAAGTATTCAATACCTGTTGTGCATT
This sequence comes from Macrosiphum euphorbiae, assembly GCA_949089665.1. Lineage (NCBI taxonomy): Eukaryota > Metazoa > Arthropoda > Insecta > Hemiptera > Aphididae > Macrosiphum > Macrosiphum euphorbiae. Next base: position 714,997 of record CARXXK010001098.1, read on the forward strand.
TAAGTGCTATCTTTTTCTGGGTATTTGTCATTCGGGCGAAGGTAATAATACATTTGAAAATCATTAATTTTGATCAACAAATTAATGTAATAATTTATATTTATATTTTTTTGTTATTATTTCTTAAATTAGTTTGTTGCAGCTCTCCGCGCTTCTCTATTGTTACTCAATTCTTTCAGGTTCTTGTAGTTTCTTTTATTCATATTCTTCATTATTTGGTTGATATTATATTATTATTTTGTCCTAGGTCTTCCTCTCCCAATGTGTCCTTCTACATCTCCGTAAATTATTGCCTTTAAAAGACTTTCATGTTTTAGTACATCATTTTATCTCTTCTGAATTGAATGCTTTTACTTTAATATGTTTATAATACGAAAAAAAATATTTTAACATTCATACACAAAGCCATTAATTATAAATTCAAAACTTTTATCATCCACTAAAGTACCTATATTATAACGTCTTGGTACCTAAACCTAAATTAATATATGACTGCCATAATGAAGTATCTCGGTTAAAAGTTTTGTATTTAGTTTTTTGCAACTATATGCATATTATTTTATGACCATGACACTATAATATGTTTATAATAATATGGTGCGTGTTTTTTGAGGTTGGATTTTTTCCGTATTTCGAAACACTGCAAGTCGTGCATGCATTATATGTGGCCTACATTGAGCCCCGTGGGATCACCCAACAAAAGAAACTTTATTTTATGAAATTTACAACTTTAGAATATAATTTTTTTTAATACCTACGTCATTTGTTGAGTAAATATTAACTAGGCCTTGTATTACTTTTTTACACTTTTTGGCTCAACAGATAAAACTTTATTGATATTCATAGAAAAAAAAACTATACAAATTGAAAAACTAAAATATCCGTAAACAGCTCAAAAAGAGTCAAAATATTTTCAAAATTGTATGGTGTATAGGAAATGCTAATATAAACATTCAGTGAAATTTTCATGTATCTAATTTTCGTTTATGAATAACAACAAAATAAGGAAATCGCTACATGAGAAATCGAGTGAACATTCAATGTTGTAAAAATTTGAATTTCAAACGCTCATAAAAATTTAATTTGACTGTCCGGTAGAGATTTTTTTATTGATAAAGGTAGTTAATCTTATAAGGAATCTTGTATTACATTTTAAAACCTTAGATTTAAAAAGAAAAATTTTTACGAATTCTTAACTCAAAATAATTTGCTAATTTTCGTGATTTTTCCATATTTTGTCAATTTTTGAACTTTAAATGCTTATAAAAAAAAATTGTGACTAAGGATTTTTAATATTTTCATCTGCCTTTGAAACAACGTATTAGGAGCCTTCTATTAAATTTTCAAGCTTTCGCAACCAACAAATAAAATTTTATTGATATTTCTAGAAAAAAAACTAAAAAAAAATGAAAAATGAAAATGTCCCTAAACAGTTCAAAATAAATCAAAATATTTTGAAAATGTTATCGTGTATAGAAAATGCAAATATAAACAACCAGTGAAAATTTCATGTATCTACGGTGTTTTGTTTTAAAGTTACACCAAAAACCAAATTCAATTTTATGAAAAATCGATTTTGCGTAAAAATTCCCGTTTTTTCTTAATTTTTCTTTTGTTATTCTTGGTGCTTTTGAAACTTTTGAAAAGTACTGGGAATTTTAAATTTTTACCTCTCCAATGCACCAACGATATTCACTTTCCAATCAAGATACTGAAGTCGAAAATCGAAGCATTATTTCGACTAATTATCGTGTACACAGAAACAAAAATTAAAAAATTAAAAAACACACATCATTGTAAAATCAATACATTCATCGTTTCACTCAGAATCTAAAATCGAAATGCAAAAAATGTATTAAAAAGAAGTTGAACACCTGAGTTAAAGGAATTTAAATGTATAATAAAAGAATGGAAACTATAAAAAAATTTAATAAGTTACAAGAAAATGAAATGCAAAACGAAATAGAAAAATCAATATTAAATAATAAAATCTTTGTTAAGTTCTGGAAATATGAATACTATAATACTAATAATAAAAATATTAAAATCATGAAATATAATCTAAAGACAATTCCAATTAAAGGAAATATTTTAATTGTCGATAATGGACAGGATGGAAAGCCTTATGCTTCTAAAATACTAGAATCGCCGACATGGCTTGACATTTTTAAAATAGCTAATGATTTAATAAATACAACCGTAACTTATGTTTTCAAATATCTCCGTGATATTTGTGTTGTTCAAGATTTAGGAAATATTAAAATATGTTGTCTTGACATGGTGGGACGTTAGGTTAGGTTAGGTATTAATTTAATTTTTACTAGAATTGTTCTATTAAAAAATGTTCAATATTTAACACATGCCCGAATGGGGCACGCGTCATTAAAATCCAAAATCTTTAAAAATGATTTTACACTATGATACTATGAGAGGGACTTATAAAGAATTAAAATCAAAAATGTTTAACTCCAATTTGCACTAACATTGGTGTACACTGACCGATACCGTGAATTTTAGCGGCGTGGGAAATTATGTGATTATGGTATCAGTGTTTGCGTGTAGTGTACACTAGTGCAGTAAGATGAAAACGCTATTACGGTTATTTAATTGTATATCTGTAGTCGTATGATACCTTGTTTTATCAACGTTAAAATACTTTCATTGATTATGAATATTTGCTATTGATAATGTGATTGTTGTATTATACGTGTAATATTATCTTACGTAAAAAAATGTTTTAATTTAAAAAAGTTTTTTTTAGTATATTAAAATATTAAATAATGTTTATTGTCTAGATAAAAGAAAAAATATATATCCTAAAACGTATATAATATATAAATTTAAATTATTTTTTTCTATAATATAAATGTTGTTGCTTTTACAATGAGATTGTTCGAAAGCCGCGGAGACACGTTGATAGTGAACATGATAGTTGCTTTCACAACAACGTTATGTTACCGCACGAACTCTACGATAGTTACTATCACGCTATCTACGATTAACTAGCATAGAAACAATCGCGTTTTTTTTTCTATTATCGTGTGATTACGGCTTCACTAGTAATTAAAAGTATTCTTCTATGTAATAAATGTTTATTGCTTAGTTTTTAAAGTTTTTTTTATTTAGCTTTGAATTATATAATTAGTAATTATTATAATATTAGCAATATATATATACGTATATCCAATATTGATAAAAAATCGTTTTAATTTTAGATTTATACATTATATATTTTATACTAATGTATTCAGATAAATTACAGATAATGCATTTTTGGCATACAAATTATTATTGTCGTGAACAAATTCAATATTATGAAGAACAGATTGTAACATTAACGAAGATAATTGATGAAAATAAAATTAAAGAGAGATACCAATATAAAGATCTTAAAAAAAAATTAGAAATCTCAAATATAATATTTATTTAAGTAGAACAAACTCTAAGCCGAATTTTTCTTATATAATAGAGTTAAATGCTAAATTAATTTTATTAAGAGAAAAAAAATAGATATATGTCGAAAATATAGTGATTTATATGTTACAAATTTTCGTAGACGAGAACACTGTTTTGGTAAAAGATTAGATTTTATTACAACAGCAGAATCTAAGCGTGAAAGGTTTAGATCAGGTTAAAAATTTTTTTTTTAAATTATGAATAATTAGTAAATATATTATAAGTTTACTTTTATGTACATAGGTAATCAATGTAAATTTTTTTTTTTTATAGTTTATAATATAGTATTGTTTTTTTCTTTTACGTTATTATTAAATTATTCGTTAATTTCTATAAACTAAATATAATCATTGAAAACTATAGCTTGCACATGATTTGTCATCATAGTTAATTTTTATTTTGATATAAATGTGTATATTATATTTGGTTTCATAAAATAAAATAATGAATTTTGAACATAAATATACATTATTTTATAACTAGTAGTTAGTTTACAAATTATATACATTTTTTCTAGAATAAAAAAAATGGAGTCATCACTAATATCGGAAAAATCAACGCCATCTTGAGACAACGCAAGGAAAACGATCAAGGCATGAGAATAGTCAACTTCAATTTTAGAAAAAATCTGAATTATATTAACATGAAAATAGCGAAAGCAAGTTTAAAAACAACTAAAGAAAAATTAATAGAAGAAAAACAAAAAATATTAAATGAATATAAAAGTTCATTATACATTGAGTTTCTTTGCGAAAAAAGTATTCAAAGAGGGATCAACGATTTGTATGAACAATTAGACAGTATATAATAATATAGTCACTGATAATATTCCGTTTTTTCGAAAAAATAAAATCGATATAAATAAATTATTTTTGTTATTATTTATTATTTTATCTTATAATTATATATCGAATGATATTGTAGTAAATTATAACCTAGATCATTCTTGTGTATATAATATCAACCGAAGGATAATAAATGTTTTTAATGTTCAATACTGTTAAAGTTTTATAATCGTCCAAAAAAAATTAATTTAATAAAAATTTTAGATTAAAAAAAAAAACGTACCAATTTTCTAACATAATGAGGGTATAAACAATGTATCATTATTATTAGCTAGTTTTGAAATTCTATGTCATTTTCAGAATCATGAACTCAGAAATAAACATTATTAAAAGCAGAATTCTAGAAGTAGAACAACAGGTGCGTGCAAATATACGCTATTGTATCGAGAAACAGAAAGCATTTCGAAAAGTATTTGTAAAAATTAATAATAGTATGAAGAAACATTTAAATTCAAAAATTGAGTTGATAAATGAACATAATAGATTCCAAAACTATTCAAGTGCATGTAAAGCAGATCTTCAGTGTTGGTTAACAGAACTAAGCAATCGGTTAAGAGAATTAGAATCTGAGTAATTTCTTGTTGTATTAATCAATTTTTTATAATAATTTAGAATTAATAATATTATCATATTTATGAAAAAATAATATCCTAAATTGCTTGCAGGAGATTTTAAAAAAAAAAAAAAAAAAAGTTGATGTTATAATAAACTAATACAATATTATTATTATTGCTTATACCTATGTTTTTATTTAATCTATTTTCAGTTTCAAAATGAAAAGAAAAACGGTTACAAAACATCAACGGATGACATCTTCTGATGAAGGTTTATTTGAAATTGAAAGATGTAAAAAATGTTTGAAAACATTTGTGATTAAGAATACTTTAGATTTTATAGATTATATGGTTTTTTTAACATACATCAATTTATTACATACATCAAAGGCCCTATATATATATATGCACGACCGAGGTCATGTTACATCCGTAAAAGAGTGAGTCTTATGCTCGTATATAACTATTTACTAAATTGTACACACGTGTCAAGGCTGACTACATATACTACATATTAATTGTATATTTCAATACCCTCCCTCAATTAATAATCTCTTTAATTGTAGTCACTCCTATGGCTGACCGCAACTTCTCGAATCGTTCCTTAACCAAATGCTTGGTTAGAATGTCCGCAATCTGGTCCTCTGTTCCAATGTACTGTAGTTGGAATTGTCCTTCTTCGTATTTCTCCCGTATAAAGTGGTACCGTACGTCTATGTGTTTTGTTCGCTTATGAAACTCCGGATTTTTAACTAAACGAAGAGCACTCTGATTATCTATAAATAATACCGTTTGTTTGTCACCTGTTGTTGATAAGCTTGTTATCAACCGTGTAATCCACAAGATCCCCTTGACAGCTTCACTGGCCGAAAAATTTTCAGCCTCTGTCGACGACAATGACACACAATGTTGTCTCTGCGATGTCCATGAAATTATGCTTGACCCGTACCTGAATAGAAATCCTGACGTTGAACGTCGTGTCTGAATGTCACCTGCGTAATCTGCATCGCTAAATATTTCTAATGACAATTTTGTTTTGTTATTAAAATACAAGCCATAATTAAATGTTTGCTTGATATATCGTATAATCCATTTTACCAAGTTCCAATGAGCTTTAGTTGGTTTTGCTAAGTAACGACTAGCAAAGTTTACTGCATATGCTATATCTGGTCTTGTTACCTGTGATAAGAACAGTAAACTACCTACTGCCTGCCTATAAGGAATATCTTCATTCAATATTTCCGTATCTTCCTTTTGTTCAAGTGTATGTGATTTGTCTATTGGTATTGAAAGTTCCTCTGAGTCCAGCATATTAAATTTATTAATTATGCTACTTGTATAATTGGTCTGATTTACAAATGAAGAACCATTTTTCATTATATTTACCTGCATACCTAGGAAATAATCTAAATTTCCTTTTTTAACCTCAAATTCTTTCTCCAAGTTTGTTAAAAGTTTATCTATTATTTCTTCATTGTCTGAGCGATTAAAACATCGTCTACAAATATTGCCAGAATAATTTTACTGTTATAAGCATTGAATACACATGCATCCGCTTCGGTACATTGTAAACCAAATGCATTCAAAAAATTCTTAAAGCGTATATTCCAACATCTTGGACTTTGTTTTAAGCCATATAAACTACGCTGAAGCTTACATACTTTATTCGATCCATCTTCGTATCCTGGTGGTTTTACCATGTAAATTTCTTCCTGTAGTTCTCCGTACAGAAATGCTGTCTTGATGTCGAATTGTCGTAATATTAATTTTTCCACAGCTGCTACTGCGAATATCACCCTAATTGATTCGTATCTGACCACTATGTAAAACATATGCAAAAAAAATAGTATAATATTAAAAATTCAATTGTTCGTCGAAGTTATGGCAGATAAAGATTAGTGTAAAACATACTATAAAAAAACCAAAAAAATAGTCAATGTAAATAATATATGTAAAAATACAGAAAACAGATTTTAATAAAAACTTCAATACAAAATTACCGTCTATCATGCTATGGTTGAATATCATTCTCCAAGTTCAAGTCGACATTTATATTAAAATAAATAGTTTACATTTTTTGAAAATTTCGAAAGAACCCAAGTGACAAGAAATTAACCAATCAAAAATTATGAAATACAAATCTGGATCTCGACGAATAATTTAATTTTTAATATTATACTATTTTTTTTCATATTTTTTACACTTATACATTTCATTTAAAATCTTAAATTTAGTTTATTAAATATTATGTAGGTATACGTATTACGTATAGTCATTTAGACACATTTTCAATAAAAAAAAAAAAATACAGTGTTAACCAAAATGTTTTTTTCGTTTACTATAAATAATATTTCTTTGGGCGAAAACCAAATCACTCTTTTTTGTGTTTGGGTAAAAAAGGTCATTGGGCAAAAACCAAAAGGTCGATTTTGGGCGAAAACCGATTCGCCCTCCATGGAAGTTGATTGGAAGTTGAATAAAATAGCCTAAATGAACCAAGCTAATATAAAATTATAAACACACCGTAAAATAATTACCTTTTCATGAGCTATTTTAACTTAAATGTTTTAAATATTTGTTTATGTTACAGATATATCAGCCACAACGACCTACTTTACCCAATTCCTGAATATTTTTGTTTTTATTCAACGTTTATTGATCGAATAAAAATTTGGATCGTCCGGCATTCAGTTATCCAGGAAGTTGCGTACCTGTAAGGGGTATTTGCCTAAAGTTGAAAAAATCAAAAATGAATCCGTGATATGAATCAACTAATATCATAATAGTGATTTAAACTATTACTAGCTGTTCCGCCTGTAGTTACCCGTGCCATAGATTTGTATTTTGGATAAATATATTTGTAAAAAAAATATAAATGCATGTTTTAATCGCGATTTTAAAAAAAATTACTATCAGAAACCTACACTATCAAAAGGATCTATGGACTATATTTTATCTCGATGATAGGCCCTTAATTTTTTTTATTGCAAATTTGAGAATTTTTATTGAAATAATTGAAATAATAATAATACATTTTTGTTTGACAAACAAATTTGTTAAACGCTGTAACTATAGAACGAATCACCGTTGACAACTTTTATTTACATTTTTTGTTTATACAAATTTCATAATGATAATAATAGACAAAAAAAAATATATGATTTTTGTGTTGTATTGTCCTTTAAATTATACATTATAATATTATCTTGTACGTCACGCACGTCACGCGTATTTGATAAACCGATAACACACAGGACCGTCGAAGACATGTCTGTATTAAACAGTGAATTATCAACTGATGAACATAGTTTAATCAAGGATCCTGGTTCCGAATATCAAAACTCGGTCTACGGTTCTGGTTATGACTCGGTTGAGGACCCTGGTTCCGCTGGTCACGGTTCGACCAAGTATCACACTTCTGGTCAACGCTCAATTAAAAACCACGATTCTGCTATAGGTCAAGACTCAATCAAAAACCACGATTCTGCTGTAGGTCAAGACTCGACCGAATATCATGGTTCCGTTGATCAAGACTTGGTCGAGGGCAGCGACCAAAGTTTCACAATTACAGCTTGCCTCGAAGGACTGGTCCGGACGGACGGTCACGGTCGACAGCTGGTCCTGTTGGACGGAAACACGGTTTACTGGCGTGGACATCAGTCTATGCCTCCTGGAAAAGGCCGCGTGAAAGTGATGGCCGGTCACCGTGGTGGCCATTACCCCACGTTTGCACGTTACGTGGGCGCTGGAATGTTGGACGCCGCCGTTGCCGGCCCGGACCCTGGTCGACATCCAAACGCCGGCCAAGTGCTGACGGCCATCCGGGAGCTGGACGATCGCTGTGGAGTACTGGTGCTGGTGCCCAGTGAGATGGCGGCCATCCTTAACTATGGCATCGCAGCCCAAAAGGCCCGTAGTCAGGGCATTATTGTCAAAGTAAACGATATTACCACTCAAATCCGGATTAAGGGGGACACGTCTTCGGGGCACCCCCCCCCCTTGCCAGATTATTACAGTTAAATCAAATAGCATTTTTAATACAATGTTTATGATTTTATTACCTAGAATCATATAAATTATATTAAGCATATGACATCTAAAATCTAAATATAATTGAGTATTTTAAAAATTATTATTTAAGGGGCCTGGTGTTGAATCCGGGCTTCAACTATGTACCTATTATATTTACAGTCTATACGTGAACCCTCAACACCTATTTTTCACAATATATGAAACTGAAAATGTTTTTGTAAAACGTATATATACACACATTTCTTTAATACAAGCTATCAGCCATAAGAAATATATACTCCACTGCAAGAGTTACATCTAGATTCTAAGCAATACAGTTAGATTTTCAAAAACACATCGATATTTTTGAAATGATTTTGATTATTTTTCTACATTTAGTTATCACATAACACTAACATGTTCAGTGGGGGCCCATTATCTTCTTGGAAAATAAATAAAAATAAAAACAATGAAATAATAAAATTTTTATGTTAAACATTTTTTTACGAATAAGAAATTATTAGTTTGAAAAACGAATGAGTTGATCCTTTTTTTTAGCTATTGGCTGTCGGTGATGACCTTATCCGAAGTCGGTCGACGGATGGTGGCCGGAGACGTGGTTCTGCGGGCATAGTGTTGATATGCAAAATCGCTGGAGCCCTGGCGGCCGGCGGCCACAGCCTGACAAAGATTTTTACCGTATGTCAGCGCCTGTCTATGGACCGTGTAGCCACCGTAAACGCTGTGATTAGTTTAAGAAAGTGGACGTTAGGCGAAGACACTAGCACCGAGTATGTATATAATATTATGTATTTGCATATAATTATATCACAACTTAAGTCCATTGTCACGACTCGAGTGCATTATTTCCATTGTCCATCGCTCACTTCATCGTGTTATGTAGAGTTGTGTATAATATAGAGTTACTACAATTTTGTTGCCTACATTAAAATTATATGGAACATGACACGACACGCCATGTGATGTAAGCCCCACAGCTTTATACTGCCTAATGCCTATATAGGTACCTAGTGACTAGTGAGTGTGTAATCTGCAGGATTAATTTTTTCATACGTCTAGACTCCAGACCTATATATTGGTATACCTACTCTACATATAGTATACCTACTGAAAATCTTTTATAATAATATTGTTATATTTTAATTTAAAATAATATACCTACTTAAAGTAAATACGTTTTAAAAACAATTTTCTATCAAATTGATCTTTATAAATCAAAAATTGCATAAATACAACAATAATATTATATACTATATACATATACTAGCTGTCCCGCCCGGCGTCGCCTGTGCCAAAGATTTGTAATTTTATAAATATATTTGTAAAAAAATGTTTATGTCATACTTCTTCAAATAATTATAACTGTAACATAAAATGCAACCAATGTCAACCATAAACAAAAAAAGTTTTCTTTTTTCGTAAACTGGAGTTTACAAAATAAGCTATAAACACCCTCCAAGTCTCAAGGGATCTATTGATATAACTTATATTGAAAATTGTCCAGAAGTGTTTGAGTCTATTAACTTCAAATAATATCCAATATAACTGTATAACCTGACTGCAAAAAAAAATAAAAATTATCAATTATAGCCTATATAGGTTAAACTTTGTTCGAGTGAACCACAATTCACCGGAAAAATTGGGTCAGTGTGTACTTAACTTTGTGATATAATTCTACTGAAGTCTGAGATTAATCATATGCTTATGGTGAATTGGATATAGCACTTAGTAGTTGGTATAAATCAAGCGTAACTAAAACTACTCTTTTAACGTTCCTGATGTTTCCAATAACAAATTTAAATGTTCACAAAATCGGTTTTGAGTATTTATAATATTATAAGCTACAAATATATATTCAAGTATTCAACTCTCATATTTTTTTAAGATATAATATTACTTTATTACATAAACCATGTATGTTAAACCACGATTTTTTAATGCATGCTTTTACCTCATCTGCCCTAGTATAACTAATGGCAACCATTTATATACAACAAAAACACTATATTCTACTAATTATTTCTCCTATTAATAGAATAATCTGTAATCTGTAAGCCTGTAACCAATAATAACCAATGGTCTCAACGACCTGTTTGTGCCAAATGTTGCGCCTGCTAAATTGATAGGTAGGTGATTCTACCTACATTCCTGGATTCGTGACGATAGGCAATCTAATGCATGATAACTCCACTGAAAATAAGGATTTTACATCACACGGGATGGAAGAAAAGTTAAGTGCAATCATAGGGACAAGGGGCTACGTGGTCGATTTGGTCTGGTGCAATTAATAGCCGCGGAGTACTTTTTTAAACAAAGGGTATTGCTTAAAATTAATAAAATTAATGAAATCAATTTTTCATCTATACATTTGCGCATAGGATAGCACACTTGCGCACTTCATGTTGATTTTTCGCATACCAAAATGACCCTCAAGTATGCACACTACCATACACATTATATTGCCTACACTGAGCTCATTAAAAAAGTCAAGTCACAGTCATCTTGAGAGCAAATAATAAAAATTAGAATTATGTTCAACTATAACACCCTATTACCCGAAGATCAAGCCATCCCGATCGTTTGTATATACGAAAAAAACCAACAACAACACACACAAGTACAAAGTGAATTGATTCACCAAAAAACTTACAATAAAACACTAATTATAATATGTGTTTACTATTATTAATCTGCTGAAACATTATAATATTTTCGCTTACTTACCGTAGATAAATTAAAAATTAGCTGCTAAATATTTAAAAAAAATTTGTTGGAATAGTATGAGTGAGTATGACACACTATGCTCTAATGTTTGGCGTTTGGCTATCTTGTCTGCAGAGATAAATTCTATAAAATGCAAGTGGATGTAAAATTAGTTTAGTTACACTAGTCACTAATACACTATATTATAATTGAGGTCGTAAATATTAGGTGGTAGTAACAGTATCAATGCAATTATCAATGTATCTCTAATTTTAATTAATGATGTAGGTGTAACCATAAAGACCATTACATTATTCTTTTATACCATAATAGTTGAAACAATAATATGCATTCATTTTTATATGTACATTATTCTACATTATAATTATATCATGCGTTGATAATTTTCCAAGTTGTAATTTGTACTATCTACTGATTATTTAATTTTTTTTTTTTGTTGTTGTTCGTATAACTAACCTACAGTAAAGCATAATAGATTGTACTAAGCCAATTATCAATTCGTACAAGAGTTGGCATGGTAAAAAAAAAATGTCCGTAGACCACATCATATCATTCTCGCATGTTTATAAATTGCAAACGTACTATTTAAAATTTCCTACCCACGTGATTCCTTGAAGATATAATCATAGATATATTTTGTATCAATGATGACTGAAAAATATATAACCTGTGCGGTTACAAATTTGCTTCCACGTCGATATAATATTATGACCACCACACAAACAATAGTAAGTCAAAATTCATAAGTCTGACGATTTTGGCAGGAGTGAAGAAAACATGCTGTTGCTGGGCACAGACGCAAACGGCAGGAACGAGATCCGAACAGTGCGGACGATGGATATCAGGACGATGGTGTCTGTCACGCTGAGCCTGCTGACAGACGATAACCAGCACATCATGCGACGTTGGCGGGATGCCGACATCGTGGCCATGGTCAACAACATGGGTGGCATGTCCGACCGGCGATTCATGGCCATCGTGGCCGAGGTGACCCGTCTTCTCGGCGCGGCCACTGGCGCCCGCGCGGTACACCGCTGGTACACCGGCCGGATGTTACCGTCGTCCAGCGACACAGACAACGGTTTCTCCGTGACCCTGATGGACATTGGCGCCGGGGCCCGAGGCTCGGCCGCCGCCGACGGCCGTGTGTACGGCGGCCTTTGCTACTCACTGATAGCTTGCTTAGACCATCCGGTATCCACTTCCGGTTGGACGTTTTCGGGGCTGGACGGACGTCTCGACCTGGCCCAGCATCCCACACCCGAATATGTCCGGCGCCACCACCACTGCCCCAGCGACCTCCTGACGGGCCGAAACGACAGCGACCGCAAGGACTACGACCATGACGAAGACGACGATGACGTCGATGTTCCGCCGAGCACGACCATGTCCGAAGACCAAGTGCCGTTCGTAACAGACGTTTTAAGTATGCAATATCATACTATAATATTATGATATTATAAAAATGTATAGTCATGGGTCCCCGGATTCTATGAACCATCGAACTTATAAAGTTCAAAGTTCAATCTGTTGATATTCGGGGAAAATGAGTTTGGATTTAGACATCTCGATAGTTCAAGCGTAATATTATTGTTCAAAAGTTTTAAGAAATTAGTATCACATTCATTTCAAATGTTCAAGTTCGAGTTCGAGTTCAAGTTCGAGTTCGTAAAAATTAAAATTCAACTGATCCCTTATAATAAAATCTCAACAAAAACCCTTCGTAAACTACGTGTAAAAATTGCTAAGTAAAAAAAACATAAGACCTTTAAGCACTATAAAGATGTGATATCATGGATAAATGCTAAGTATATTGAATTTAAGTAAACTTATTGTGTTTCAATATTTTTTTTTCTTGGCGAAGAATTATTTCTTAAAAGAAACCAAGTGTGATGAACAAAATAATTAAACAGCGAATGACTATTAAAATATCACTTATTATTAAATGTTTTTCTTTAACTCACAATGTTTTCTGTTGTCATTAAATCTTGCGAGTTCAATTTAAATCACTTCTACATGACCTAGGAGGCTCAAATTTTGTATGGAGGTCTAGGGTCGGGGACAATACATGACCCCGTTGTCAATTTGGGGCTAACTCAAAATGTGGGGGGGGCTTTGGTTCTCTAATGGTGGAAATTCATCTGGGGCCTTCAAAACTGAGATCCCCACGGTGACGACGACGACGGTGGCTACCGGGATTCTGAATTTAATATAAATTTCTATTAAAAAGTTCAAACTTTTTCATTTATAACTTAATTTCTAAAAGTAAGATTTTTATGATTTTTACAAAAGCATTCTACACAATATTTCTGATGTTTTGGAGTTTACTAAGAGTTAATTGATGCATTAGAATATTATTTATGTCGTATAACAAATTTACCCGTATTTTACACAGTTTAAATAGGCAACTCCTGCTTCGAATATACACACAGTCGTAGTTATTTTTTTTTTTATTTAACTCGTTCCACGACCGTGGCGCTGCAGGATACTATGTTTCCCTTACACACAGCATTTTCTGTTATATAATATAAGTCAAGATCAAGTCTATTATATTGACGTTTGATGAATATTATCACGTTGGTGGACAGTTGCCGATATTACTGCTATAGCAGTAATATTAAATGTTGATGTCAGGGGTCGTTTTTAAATATTACTGCTATAGCAGTAATATAAAAACCGTCCAAAAAGTCTCATTACTGTTATAGCAGTGATATTTTCAATGGTCTCTTATGAAAAAGGAAATTTTACTGACCCCGGACATCTCATCGGGCCATCGGGCACTCTATTTTTAACTTATGTATACACGTATTTATAATACAAATACATGTATTTTCCATTTTTATTCTTCAGCTGATAAGTTATAATTTATATTTTGATAATATTTAATGATATATACAGTTATTGTTTTTTTTTCATTTGATTGGTACAACACAGGATACACAATTCGTAATATGAACATTTAAATGTAATACTGCTATAGCAGTAATTTTTAAATTGAAAATGTGATGTCGGAGGTCAGTACTGCTATAGCAGTACTAAAAATATTACTGCTATAGCAGTAATGAAAAGAGTCGTTTTAAGGATAGTTTTTTTTCGACGGCGGCCACAAGACTGTCCATCAACGTGTTATTATTATTATTATTATTATTATTGTTCTGTGTATAGTTCACGTATGCGATCGGATTATCCAGGCGGAGGGCCGAATGAACGCAATGGACGAGACGGACGACGGCGACTGTGGCAGCAACTGGCGCCGTGGTGCGGATGCGGTGAAGGTGGCCGTGACTGAGGGCCACGTGAACGTGGCCAGCCCCGCAGACACATTTCGTTCGATCAGCCGGCTGCTTGAGAACCGCATGGCCGGCACTTTGGGCACGCTATTGTCCGTCTTGTTCCGGTCATTCTCACTGGCATTTACCAAACACTCATGCCGTACAACCCTCGGACCGGCCATGTGGGTAGACGGTCTACGCCGTGGCGTGGCGGCCGTTGAGGCATACGGCATGCGTCAACCCGGCGACAGGACCATGTTGGATGCACTAGTTCCGGCCGTCCGTGGTATGGAGGACGTCTTGTGCAAATCTAAAAACCCGGTAAGCCCCTTTGAGTAACCATAAAACGGATATCATAATAAGTGATAACTGTTATAGACTTGTAGGCGACATTGCTTTTCGAAGCCACGGTCAACGAACGACAATGAGAGGATAATAATATATTAAATGTAAAAAATTAAAAATATTATTACTCGGTAGTCGGTAATCCCCCCATTGGTAGCTGACTTGAATTCAAATTAGTTAAAATAGAAATGACATAATTTTCGTAATAAGTTCATCGTGTACATTGTGCACTATATACTCGCTTGAAGGTATTTTTCGATTAATTACGTAAAGAATGCGATTTTTGTCATTCGTACCGATGGAGCAAGCGATGTGATAAGTAACTACAGTGTGACTAAAATATCCAATTAAAAGTTGAGTATTGCCGTATTGGTTTCCACATTTCCAGCATTTTTCATATTTTCCTGTAATTAACACTGAAAATATGTCCTACCGTCTAATAGCTTGCTTGAAAAATGAAAACGAAAGTATTGAAAAATCGCCGACATAAATATCCGATCCTGTTATTTCTTTATTTTTTTGTTTTGTTTAATATTACAGTTTTATTATACATACCTTAGTGACTTAGTGTTAATGAAACTCACAATTCTTATGTTTTTTTAATTAATTAGAAATTTAAATCAGGATTATTACTTATTAGTTATTATCAATTAAAATTTAGAACGACTCAAATAAACGTCCTCCAAATGTATATAAGCTATACATAAATAACTATTTTTTTTTAAGAGTGATATGGTAAATATATAAACTATAAAGCATAAACTATTAACAATGAAAATTAAAATTGTTAGATGTTAAATCTTTTCTTTTCGGTATTATTACAATATTCACTATTCAGCATGTCTTATATTGAGGGCGATAGGAGTGCACACTTTACAACAGGTGTTAATGTTTTAAATTTGTATTTGCAGGTTGTCTAAATAGTTATTGTACCCATATAATATATTATAGTAAGATCCAATAATGCATTAGTTATTTTATATTTCATTATACTCGTAAAACGATATCGACAGTATCAATATATAGTAATATTGGCACACGAAAACCAACGACTCGGCAGCATAGTACATATTATCTAGGTACAATATAATATTATCACATCATACAGCCGTCCGTGTACTGTGTGTGTGTATTAAATGTATATACAAACCTATTGCACGATACGCTCTATTATTTTCACTGTAATAATTTCTTATATTATTATCGAGTTGGCGTTGTCGGGAAAATTCCAACAGCATATTATCGACATACGTGTACCTTTCTGCAGAGACCCAATGACACGTCCGATGGCGCCTGCAGTTATGCGACTGTGCGGTCGTTATCGTCGCTTTGGATTGCGTATATCCCGAGGTCCGGTTGTAGTGTAGGTGGGAAATTCAACGAACAAATGGTTATTGAAAACGTCGAAATAATTATTTTGGTCGTTACAAACGTAACACGACATTGACGAAATGTCGGGTCCCTACGTTTCATATCGGTCGTGTAGTGTTATCAAATGATAAACCGATGATTAAGGATTATACTATTATATTTACCTATAATTTATATGTAGGTATAATTTAAAATTCATACATTCCAATAAATATATACCATCATTGAGTTTGACAAGTATCTATAGTTAACAATGTATAATATTAAATTTTAAAATCATAAAAAATTAAGCTAAACAAAATTAATCTTTAACAATGTTTGAATTTGTAATCACGGATTAGGTACGATTAATTTCTTCAATACATTTTTTTCAAGCAAATTACATTTTAATCTAACTAATAAATCATCTTATCGTTTTTTATGTTCCCTGCCAAACGATTAGGCATGTGCCAACCGAGTTGGTCCAACCCTGACGTTTTTACCCAGATAGAAAATAATATGTCACCTTCGTACAAAAGTCTCTTGACCAATTTCTTCGCTGTATGTAATCATAATCATAATACATGGATTGCCTTTACAAAACACACAGATTGACCTACTGAACAGAGCGGTTAGAGAAGCGGACGATGGATGCAAACGGACCGAGCACATGGTCTATCAATCGGAGAAGCACGACAATGGTGACGGTGGCGTACGGTCTTGTAGTTTCGACGCAGGCGCATACGGCGTGAAAATCGTGTTCGCAGCGATACTGGAAAAGTACACCGAACAATCGGCTGCCGCGATGGCGACGGGAAAAAATTGTATATGTCGGACCCCGATGTGATATTTTTTACCTATGATTGATGTCAAATTATATGAAAAAAATAATTATATTCTATTGTGTTGTAAACTGTGTTATTTTCGCAAAAAGTGTGCGTAGAAATAACATTGCGTCGATAGTGTCGAGACGGACGTGTCGAATTATTGACGTATCCCATCGCGTTACCGTTTTTTCAACAGTGTTCGATGATAACAACAGCTCCCGCACTTCGAGAGAGTTGAGCAACTCATTTCTCGTTTTTCTGGTATGATACACGCACACTTATGCACAAAAACACACACGCACACTTTTCCATAAAACAATTTAAGTTCCAGACCAGCAATAAACTATATAACTAAAGTTGTATTTCTGGTCCAGTCCAGCATTAAAATGATTTTATTCTACTATAATCGCTGCATTTATTTTGCATCTTGTTAATTGGAATCCTTAGCGTTCATTGTGCTATTTAATCAAAGTACCAATTTACGCTATTGACTAAATTAACAAGACTCTATCCATATAATATCTTCTTATTGAGATTTTTATTCATTCGATCCGTTGATGATCGTGTTCAAGAGTTTACTCTTATCATAACTTTTAAATCACCACCAACAGATTAAATGCTTTATTTCTTTTGAGTATTTTAATCCGTCCGGAATATGACAACATGCCAAAGATCTTTATTCAATATCATTAGGTCATTACGCACCGTATCACACGTCGAACCGACTAAACATTTTTTGTTTTTGATTTCGATTGTTTTTTCTATCTTGTTCGGGATATAATATCATGCCATAATCACGACTCATTTATATTGATTACAAGACACAATATTATAGTCCGACTCGATTTTAAATTCAATATTCCTATTTATCTGTAATTTATAGAATTTATCTGTATTGCCATATATAATTACATTAAAATGTTATGTACAACTTCCTATTCATATATAAAAGTTTTAATTATTTTTTTCAATTTTTACATTTATTTCAAGCTGTGGATTAGTTTGCTGTTGAATAGCCCCAGTTATCGGATCCATAGTATTATTATTAATTTATTACTTATTCTAGTGTTGCTTAGAGCTGCTACCCTATTCATCTGTATTGCTCTAAAATCCGACCATGATTCTATATTAAATTATATTAGTCTACTAGGAACCGAATCACCTGGTATTAATTACCCTATTAACAAAAAAACGTATTTTTATATAATTTTCTATTTATATATCTTTAATATCTTATTCTCATACATTGGTCTACATATTGAATTATTATATCCGGTTCTGGTACCTGGTTCATATAACTGACTAGATCTAAACAACAATGTGTACCTAATTTCCCTCTTCTTTTCGACATATCGTATAAAAATGTTACTATGCTCTGCGTAATAGTTTTGATTTTGTCTTCCGAAAATGGATCATCTAACTAGTTATTTGCTACCTATATATGTCCAGGTAAACATTCTGGTATGTTGCCCTCTGATCTTGTATTATGGTCCCCGTGTATAATCGTTAGTTCCAATTTGGCACAAAATAATTTGCTCTTATTCCTATAATCAAAATATTCGGTTACTTAATCTTGATCAATAACACTACCTAATCAATATTAACTATAAATGTATATTCTATTTTTATTTATATTTTTTCCTCAAGTCTCGTGAGAGCTATTTCCTCGCCATTTCGAATTGTGTCTAAGCCCGTAAACTCTAGCATTCAAACTAGGTATCGGTACCTTTCTTTTCTGATTATCCTACAATATTTCACTATACTTGTCATTATTAATAACATGACTAACACTACTACTCCTAGTACTACACATACTACATATATGTACTTTGCTTCGTGTCTATGTGGAAAGCACCTAATTAATTCATCCCTTTCCTGACTACTATATTTTGTTTTGTTCACAATCAATCTATCATTTTCCGTTATGCCATAGTCGATTATTGTAGTATTATTCATTACGTTATCGGAATATGTGTTTGTTATCCGTTTAATGCCATAATCTACTGTGCTAGTTTTGTAGCTGTGATTACTGTCGCTTTCTGCAGTACTGACACTAGTGGACCTCCCTGTTGTGCTAGTAACATTAAGTTTTAATTTGTCATTGTCTAACTTTTCCATGTCCCTCATCTGAATAAAGGTTACAAAATATTGTGATTCCATTTTGATTTGTTCATATGTGCCATTTTTATTTTTGAATTGTATTGCACACGATTTTTCCAAAATGTACGCATTTTCATGAGTATTTGGTTGAACCACACCTCCTCCATATGGAGTGCTACATATAAATTGTAATGATTCTCTTTTACATTCATTATTCTGAAATTGTGGCATGGTTATTGTATCAGATTGATAATAGTCTATTCCTACCATATTCCTCTTATAAATAGTATCGTTCTTATAATAGATCTTTATTTCTGACTCCTGGTCGGAATCCGTATGTTTTTGGCTTTTTACTATTCCAATTTCTATCGCCCAATACAATCTATAATATACATACATACTATTATTATATTTTGTTTTAAATCGTTTACATCCCACGTCGATTTTTTTTTCTTTTTTTGTTTATTAAAACTACAATTGTATTTAATATTTATATTACGTTTAATATTATTTTTATAATTCTATTCCCGTTTTTTCATTTATTTATTTATTTACATACGTTATAATTTAATCTATTCGCGATGCTTTTTATCATTTTTAACGTCATCTTTATCGTCGTTTTCGTAATATTTTTTCACGTCATTTTTATGTACCGTTACTTTTTTACGATTCCGTGATATAACTACATTTTCCTAATCTAACAATTCTAATATTTCGTATGGTCCCTTCCAAAGTGGACTTAACTTATTTCTTTGGGTGTGATCTTTAAGTAAAATCATATCCCTAACTTCTAACTCTTCGGTTTTGACTTTTTTATCGTAATATCGTTTATTTATTTCTTTATTTTTTATTAATCGTTCCCGTGCTATTTGACTTGATTTTTGTAACTTTTCTTTTAAATCGTACACGTAATCATCGTAATTATACCTAGGTTCTGGACTTGATTTTAATTTAACTGGAATATTAATGTCCCTACCATATACTAACGCAAAGGTTTGGTATTTCGTGGACGTGTGTTCCATAGAGTTGTATACAAACATTGCGTATTTTAAAAGTTCATCCCAATCGTCCAAACTTTTACTTACGTAGTGCCTTAAATATTCTGCTAATATCTTATGTGAACGTTCAAGAGCGTCGTTGGTCATTGAATGATAACCCGAAGTCTTAATTTTATTAATTTTTAACAACTTGCAGACGTCCGTAAAACATTTTGACAGGAACTCAGTTCCTTGGTCACTTAATATTTCGTCCGGAATCCCGTGGATACAGACAAAATTTGTTAAGAACGCCTTTGCTACCACATTTGCCGTGTGACAAATCAAAGCTACCCCTAGACTAAACTTCGTTAAGTCACCACATTAGTGAGTATATAGTTGTTTCCTAGACTTGTTGTAAATAACGGTCCTACAATGTCCAAAAATATTTTTTCAAATGGTCTTGTACTTGTCGTTTTTATAATAATAGGATACTGAATATGTTTATTAGTATTCTTATTAATTTGACAAGCCGTACAATTCTGTATATATTCCCTTACTTCCTATTTCATATTTGGCCAGTTAAATTGTATTTTTATCTTTTTGACTGTCCTATTCAAGCCTCCATGCCCGCCTAATCTGGACGTGTGCAGTTGCTTAAAAATGACTAGTTTTTCTTCTTTACTAAATTCCAATTTGGTACAGATTATGATTTCTATACCCGTATTACGAAAAACGTATCTTATCATCGACCTAACCCTTGCCCAATCTAGTCCGTCTTGTTGTCCCAATTGGTTCATTGCTAATTTTATTAATTTACGTTTTTCACAAAAATGCTTAAGATTTAGTAATGCTGTATGTACATTTTCGTATGTTGCTAATTGTTTCTGTTTTGTTTTCGTAATTAAAAATATTAAATATCTATCACCGCTTTTAAATTTAACGACGTCACCTAAATCTTTATTAGATTTTAATATTTTATCTCTACCAAATCGTTTCTTTAATTCATAATTAATACCTGATCTAAAATTATAATATTTTTCGATCTCAGATACGATATTGTATTCCTAAGGGCTGTCTATTAGATCCCCATGTACTTCTTTAACGTCCTTCTTAGAAATTACTGTTGTTTCGAATTTTTGCATAAAACTTTCATAACATTCGTCCTTAATTTCATCGATTTTATACATACGGGAAAGACGCATCGACATTTGTGTTTAATTTACCCATTTTGTAAACTATTTCATAATCATATTGTTCCAATTCGATACGCCATCTTGTTAATCTGGATAAAGGATCTTTTAAATTAAATAACCATGACAACGGTCTATGGTCTGTAAGTATTGTAAATTTCCTACCATACAAATACAGTCGAAATGTTTTTACGCCGAATATAATCGCTAAACATTCTAGTTCTGTTGCTGAATAATTACATTCTGCTCTGTTTAAAGTTCTAGAACTGTAAGTTATTGGTAAATCAGATCCTAAATTACCTTGAGATAATATCGCGCCTAGCGCTTTCCCGCTAGCGTCGGTTGTAAGTATAAATTGTTTCGTGAAATCTGGATATTGTAAAATTGGTTCTGAACAAAGTATTTCTTTTAATTTATCAAAAGCCGCTTGACAACTTTCATCCCAATTGAATTGTACGTCCTTTCTTAATAATTTTACTATTGGATTAGCAATAGCACTATAATTTTCTATGAATTTCCTATAATACCCACTGAGTACTAAAAAACTTTTTATTTGCTTAACATTTTTAGGTACCGGAAAATTCATTACAGCCTCAACTTTCTTTTTGTAGGGTTTTATTCCTTCGTCGGAAATTATATGCCCCAAGAATAAACATTCCCGTTGTAAAAAACTACATTTATCTGGTTCTATTTTTAGATTATGTATTCCTAACCGTTCAAATACATTAATTAATTTTTCATTATGATCTTGTAAATTTTTCGCGTAAACTATTATATCATCTAAGTATACCAGACACTTTATTTCTATTAGACCTGATAATACATTTGTCATCATTTTCTGAAATGTCGCCGGAGCTGAACTTAGCCCCATAACTGATCGTTTAAATTGGTAATGACCTTGCCCCGTGGAAAATGCTGTAAGTTCCTCTGAATCTTTTGATAAACTTACTTGCCAATATCCCGCCTTTAAATCTAATAATGTAAATAATTGGCACTGACCTAATTGATCCAAAATGTCCGTTATATTTGGTAACGGGTGAAACTCGTTTAATGTTACGTCATTAAATGCTCTAAAATCTATAACTATTCTGAATTTTTGTTTTCCCAATGCATCCTCTTTCTTTTTAACTAGAATTAGTGGTTAAACGGACTCATTGATCTTTCAATAATTTCGTCTTTCATCATTTGATCTATTTGTTTTTCTATTTCTCGTTGTTGCGAAAATGATAAACGGTACGGTTTTTTATAAATTGGTTTCAAATCTTTCGGAACTTTTATTACATGTTCGGCCGCTGTCATACACGTAAGACAATCCCCCTGAAATAAAAAATATCGGAATAATCCTCGCAGATTTTTGTTATTGATTTACGTTCATGAACTTGAAGGTGATCTGTACGTATCGACGCCCTATAATCACCAAATTTTAACGTAATGAGATTATCTACTAATCAATTTGTGATGTGGAAAATTCGTTTTGTGGGTATTGTACTATTTCTTGGACCAACCTCACGCCCACCTGAGGTTGTCCCCTGAAGTTTTTTGAATTATTTTTCTCATTTTTCTGTTTTGTAAAACAGTTCCCAATTTCATGTCCTACCTTATTACAAAAACTGCAATATACATTTTGTGCGTTATTATTTCCTGCACGATTATTATTATTACCAATATTACGCGCACCGTTGCCGCGATTATTACTATTATATGTATTTTGCTGTGTATTTGGCCTTCCTACTGTTTGCCAGCAATCCCTTGCAAAATGATTAGATTTCCCGCATATGTAACACCCGGTTCTAATCTGATAAGTATTATTTCGTTGAAAATTATTATCGTTAAAATTTCGTCCATAACCATGTCCGCCGCAAAAACTTCTGCTGCGATTATTATTGCTATATCTATTGTCATATCTATTAAAATTATTATTTCTACTATTTTGATTTGCGTATCCGTTTCCTCCGCGATTAAACATATTATTTCTATTACTATCATTATGTTGTTTTTCTTCGTTATTACCATTAATTTGTTTTTCATTACTATTTTGTTTTTGTACATTTCCATGTCTAATTTAGAATTAAATTCAAGATCTTCATCTATCACTAGTTTAAAACATTGTTCTAAAGTTTCTGGATTCCTACTTTTTACTACTGTGTACAGATGATGAGGTAATCCTGTCTTAAATATAATCATAGAATGCTTTTTTGTCTGGCCTTAAACTACAAGTGCTTCGGTCTGTTTTAATCCCAATGTACTAGCCGCGTATAGTTTATAATATAACTCTTCGATTCTACTAGCGAATTTTGCTACACTTTCTCCTTCGGTCATACGTGCCGTGCTTAAAGCTACTGCTAGGGCCCTCTCCGATACTTTTTGTTCGAATGCCGCCTCTAATATGGATTTTATTGATGCAATGTAATCGAGAAAGTCTACCTTGTAATTAAAAGAAATTACTAGAAATAGTTCAATCTGGATGTTTTCATAATATTAAGACAAAAAAATAAATATAGTCTAGCATGTCGGAAGACAATGGTTTTAACTCCTAGAAATAGTTCAATCTGGGTGTTATAAATATAAAATAACAAAAGGAACTTGTAATAAAGGACCTACTCAAATAGGTCTCAATCATTTTTCGCCGCGGTTTTTAATTGATGTATGTACTGCGTTTTCAACAATTTCAAAAGATCTCAACTAGCCTACATATACGACAACTGGTGCCCATGGACGAATCCAATAATCACGTTCAAGGGCATCCGTTCTCGTGTATGTAATCAAGATACTCTTGCATGTCGGAATACGGTGGTTTTGACTCCTAAAAATAGATCAATCTAGATGTTTTAAAAATAAAATGACAAAAATAACTTGAAAAATAGTACTTACTGCCTAAGTCTCAAACATTTTTTGCAGTGTTTTTAAATTGACGTTTGTACTGCGTTTTCAACAATTTCAAAAGATCTCAAGTCACCTACATATACGACAACGGATGCCCCTGGATGAATCAAAAAATCACGTTCATGGGCATCCATTCTCGTGTATGTAATCAAGAAACTCCAGCATGTTGGAAGACGGTGGTTTTGATTCCTAAAAATAGTTCAATCTAGATGTTTTAAAAATAAAATGACAAAAATAACTTGAAAAATAGTACTTACTGCCTAAGTCTCAAACATTTTTCGCAGTGTTTTTTAATTGACGTTTGTACTGCGTTTTCAACAAATTCAAAAGATCTCAAGTCGCCTACATATACGACAACGGATAAAATAACAAAAAGAACTTGTAATAAAGGACCTACTCAAATAAGTGTCAATCATTTTTCGCCGTGGTTTTTAATTGACGTTTGTACTGCTTTTTCAACACCTTCAAAGTATATCAATTCGCCTACATTTACGACAATAGCCGTCCTTACACGAATCAAATAATCACGTTCAAGGGCGACTGTTCTCGTGAATGTAATCGAGATAGTATACCTTGTAATTAATAGAAATTACTAGAAATAGTTCAATCTGGATGTTTTTATAATATTAAGACAAAAAAATATATATAGTCCAGCATGTCGGAAGACATTGGTTTTGACTCCTAAAAATAGTTCAATCTGGGTGTTTTAAAAATAAAATGACAAAAATAACTTGTAATAAAGGACCTACTCAAATAGGTCTCAATCATTTTTCGCCGTAGTTTTTAATTGAGGTTTGTACTGCGTTTTCAACAATTTCAAAAGATCTCAACTCGCCTACATATACGACAACTGGTGCCCATGGACGAATCCAATAATCACGTTCATGGGCATCCGTTCTCGTGTATGTAATCAAGATACTCTTGCATGTCGGAAGACGGTGGTTTTGATTCCTAAAAATAGTTCAATCTAGATGTTTTAAAAATAAAATGATAAAAATAACTTACTGCCTAAGTCTCAAACATTTTTCGCATTGGTTTTTAATTGACGTTTGTACTGCGTTTTCAACAATTTCAAAAGATCTCAACTCGCCTACATATACGACAACAAATGCCCCTTGACAAATCAAATAATCACGTTCATGGGCATCCGTTCTCGTGTATGTTATCAAGAAACTCCAGCATGTTGGAAGACGGTGGTTTTGATTCCTAAAAATAGTTCAATCTAGATGTTATAAATATAAAATAAAAAAAGGAACTTGAAAAATAATACTTACTGAAATAAGTCTCAAACATTTTTCGCCGTGGTTTTTAATTGACGTTTGTACTGCGTTTTCAACCTTTTCAAAAGATCTCAACTCGCCTACAAATACGGCAACAAATGCCCCTTGACAAATCAAATAATCACGTTCATGGGCATCCGTTCTCGTGTATGTAATCAAGATACTCCAGCATGTCGGAAGACGATGGTTTTAACTCCTAGAAATTGTTCAATCTGTGTGTTATAAATATAAAATAACAAAAAGAACTTGTAATAAAGGACCTACTCAAATAAGTCTCAATCATTTTTCGCCGTGGTTTTTAATTGAGGTATGTACTGTGTTTTCAACAATTTCAAAAGATCTCAACTCGTCTACATATACGTCAACAAATGCCTCTGGACGAATCAAAAAATCACGTTCATGGGCATCCATTCTCGTGTATGTAATCAAGATAATCCAGCATGTCGGAAGGCGGTGGTTTTGTCTAATAAAAATAGTTCAATCTTTGTGTTATAAAAATAAAATAACAAAAAGAACTTGTAATAAAGGACCTACTCAAATAAGTCTCAATCATTTTTCGCAGTGGTTTTTAATTGACGTTTGTACTGCGTTTTCAACAATTTCAAAAGATCTCAACTCGCCTACATATACGACAACGGATGCCCCTGGAAGAATCAAATAATCACGTTCATGGGCATCCGTTCTCGTGTATGTTATCAAGAAACTCCAGCATGTTGGAAGACGGTGGTTTTGATTCCTAAAAATAGTTCAATCTAGGTGTTTTAAAAATAAAATGACAAAAATAACTTGAAAAATAGTACTTACTGCCTAAGTTTCAAACATTTTTCGCCGTGGTTTTTAATTGACGTTTGTATTGCGTTTTCAACAATTTCAAAAGATCTCAAGTCGCCTTCATATACGACAACGGATGCCCCTGGAAGAATCAAATAATCACGTTCATGGGCATCCGTTCTCGTGTATGTTATCAAGAAACTCCAGCATGTTGGAAGACGGTGGTTTTGATTCCTAAAAATAGTTCAATCTAGGTGTTTTAAAAATAAAATGACAAAAATAACTTGAAAAATAGTACTTACTGCCTAAGTTTCAAACATTTTTCGCCGTGGTTTTTAATTGACGTTTGTATTGCGTTTTCAACAATTTCAAAAGATCTCAAGTCGCCTACATATACGACAACTGGTGCAAATGGACGAATCCAATAATAACGTTCATGGGCAGCCGTTCTCGTGTATGTAATCAAGATACTCTTGCATGTCGGAATACGGTGGTTTTGACTCCTAAAAATAGTTCAATCAGGGTGTTATAAATATTAATTAACAAAAAGAACTTGTAATAATGGACCTACTCAAATAGGTCTCAATCATTTTTCGCCGTGGTTTTTAATTGAGGTATGTACTGCGTTTTCAACAATTTCAAAAGATCTCAACTCGCCTACATATACGACACCAAATGCCCCTTGACAAATCAAATAATCACGTTCATGGGCATCCGTTCTCGTGTATGTTATCAAGAAACTCCAGTATGTTGGAAGACGGTGGTTTTGATTCCTAAAAATTGTTCAATATTTGGGTTATAAAAATAAAATGACAAAAATCACTTGAAAAATAGCACTTACTGAAATAAGTCTCAAACATTTTTTGCCGTGGTTTTTAATTGACGTTTGTACTGCTTTTTCAACACCTTCAAAGTATATCAATTCGCCTACATTTACGACAATAGCCGGCCTTACACGAATCAAATATTCACGTTCAAGGGCGACCGTTCTCGTGAATGTAATCGAGATACTCCAGCATGTCGGAAGACAATGGTTTTGACTCCTAAAAATAGTTTAATCTGGGTGTTATAAAAATAAAATAACAAAAAGAACTTGTAATAAAGGACCTACTCAAATAAGTCTCAATCATTTTTCGCCGTGGTTTTTAATTGAGGTATGTACTGTGTTTTCAACAATTTCAAAGGATCTAAACTCGCCTACATATACGACAACGGATGCCCCTGGAAGAATCAAATAATCACGTTCATGGGCATCCGTTCTCGTGTATGTAATCAAGAAACTCCAGCATGTTGGAAGACGGTGGTTTTGATTCCTAAAAATAGTTCAATCTAGATGTTATAAATATAAAATAAAAAAAGGAACTTGAAAAATAATACTTACTGAAATAAGTCTCAATCATTTTTCGCCGTAGTTTTTAATTGAGGTTTGTACTGCGTTTTCAACAATTTCAAAGGATCTCAACTCGCCTACATATACGACAACGGATGCCCCTGGAAGAATCAAATAATCACGTTCATGGGCATCCGTTCTCGTGTATGTAATCAAGAAACTCCAGCATGTTGGAAGACGGTGGTTTTGATTCCTAAAAATAGTTCAATCTAGATGTTTTAAAAATAAAATGACAAAAATAACTTGTAATAAAGGACCTACTCAAATAGGTCTCGATCATTTTTCGCCGTAGTTTTTAATTGAGGTTTGTACTGCGTTTTCAACAATTTCAAAAGATCTCAACTCGCCTACATTTACGACAATAGCCGGCCTTACACGAATCAAATAATCACGTTCAAGGGCGACCGTTCTCGTGTATGTAATCAAGATACTCTTGCATGTCGGAATACGGTGGTTTTGACTCCTAAAAATAGTTCAATCTGGGTGTTTTAAAAATAAAATGACAAAAATAACTTGTAATAAAGGACCTACTCAAAAAGGTCTCAATCATTTTTCGCCGTGGTTTTTAATTGAGGTATGTACTGTGTTTTCAACAATTTCAAAAGATCTCAACTCGCCTACATATACGACAACGGATGCCCCTGGACGAATCAAATAATCACGTTCATGGGCATCCGTTCTCGTGTATGTTATAAAGAAACTCCAGCATGTTGGAAGAAGGTGGTTTTGATTCCTAAAAATAATTCAATCTAGATGTTTTAAAAATAAAATGACAAAAATAACTTGTAATAAAGGACCTACTCAAATAGGTCTCAATCATTTTTCAACGTAGTTTTTAATTGAGGTTTGTACTGCGTTTTCAACAATTTCAAAAGATCTCAACTCGCCTACATATACGACAACTGGTGCCCCTTGACAAATCAAATAATCACGTTCATGGGCATCCGTTCTCGTGTATGTTATCAAGAAACTCCAGCATGTTGGAAGACGGTGGTTTTGATTCCTAAAAATAGTTCAATCTGTGTGTTATAAATATAAAATAACAAAAAGAACTTGTAATAAAGGACCTACTCAAATAAGTCTCAATCATTTTTCGCCGTGGTTTTTAATTGAGGTATGTACTGTGTTTTCAACAATTTCAAAAGATCTCAACTCGTCTACATATACGTCAACAAATGCCTCTGGACGAATCAAAAAATCACGTTCATGGGCATCCATTCTCGTGTATGTAATCAAGATAATCCAGCATGTCGGAAGGCGGTGGTTTTGTCTAATAAAAATAGTTCAATCTTTGTGTTATAAAAATAAAATGACAAAAATCACTTGGAAAATAGTACTTACTGAAATAAGTCTCAAACATTTTTCGCCGTGGTTTTTAATTGACGTTTGTACTGCTTTTTCAACACCTTCGAAGTATATCAATTCGCCTACATTTACGACAATAGCCGGCCTTACACGAAACAAATAATCACGTTCAAGGGCGACCATTCTCGTGAATGTAATCGAGATAGTTTACCTTGTAATTAATAGAAATTACTTGAAATAGTTCAATCTGGATGTTTTTATAATATTAAGACAAAAAAATAAATATAGTCCAGCATATCGGAAGACAATGGTTTTAACTCCTAAAAATAGTTCAATCTGGGTGTTATAAATATAAAATAACAAAAAGAACTTGTAATAAAGGACCTACTCAAATAGGTCTCAAACATTTTTCGCAGTGGTTTTTAATTGACGTTTGTACTGCGTTTTCAACAATTTCAAAAGATCTCAACTCGCCTACATATACGACAACGGATGCCCCTGGAAGAATCAAATAATCACGTTCATGGGCATCCGTTCTCGTGTATGTTATCAAGAAACTCCAGCATGTTGGAAGACGGTGGTTTTGATTCCTAAAAATAGTTCAATCTAGGTGTTTTAAAAATAAAATGACAAAAATAACTTGAAAAATAGTACTTACTGCCTAAGTTTCAAACATTTTTCGCCGTGGTTTTTAATTGACGTTTGTATTGCGTTTTCAACAATTTCAAAAGATCTCAAGTCGCCTTCATATACGACAACGGATGCCCCTGGAAGAATCAAATAATCACGTTCATGGGCATCCGTTCTCGTGTATGTTATCAAGAAACTCCAGCATGTTGGAAGACGGTGGTTTTGATTCCTAAAAATAGTTCAATCTAGGTGTTTTAAAAATAAAATGACAAAAATAACTTGAAAAATAGTACTTACTGCCTAAGTTTCAAACATTTTTCGCCGTGGTTTTTAATTGACGTTTGTATTGCGTTTTCAACAATTTCAAAAGATCTCAAGTCGCCTACATATACGACAACTGGTGCAAATGGACGAATCCAATAATAACGTTCATGGGCAGCCGTTCTCGTGTATGTAATCAAGATACTCTTGCATGTCGGAATACGGTGGTTTTGACTCCTAAAAATAGTTCAATCAGGGTGTTATAAATATTAATTAACAAAAAGAACTGGTAATAATGGACCTACTCAAATAGGTCTCAATCATTTTTCGCCGTGGTTTTTAATTGAGGTATGTACTGCGTTTTCAACAATTTCAAAAGATCTCAACTCGCCTACATATACGACACCAAATGCCCCTTGACAAATCAAATAATCACGTTCATGGGCATCCGTTCTCGTATATGTTATCAAGAAACTCCAGCATGTTGGAAGACGGTGGTTTTGATTCCTAAAAATTGTTCAATATTTGGGTTATAAAAATAAAATGACAAAAATCACTTGAAAAATAGTACTTACTGAAATAAGTCTCAAACATTTTTTGCCGTGGTTTTTAATTGACGTTTGTACTGCTTTTTCAACACCTTCAAAGTATATCAATTCGCCTACATTTACGACAATAGCCGGCCTTACACGAATCAAATATTCACGTTCAAGGGCGACCGTTCTCGTGAATGTAATCGAGATACTCCAGCATGTCGGAAGACAATGGTTTTGACTCCTAAAAATAGTTTAATCTGGGTGTTATAAAAATAAAATAACAAAAAGAACTTGTAATAAAGGACCTACTCAAATAAGTCTCAATCATTTTTCGCCGTGGTTTTTAATTGAGGTATGTACTGTGTTTTCAACAATTTCAAAGGATCTAAACTCGCCTACATATACGACAACGGATGCCCCTGGAAGAATCAAATAATCACGTTCATGGGCATCCGTTCTCGTGTATGTAATCAAGAAACTCCAGCATGTTGGAAGACGGTGGTTTTGATTCCTAAAAATAGTTCAATCTAGATGTTATAAATATAAAATAAAAAAAGGAACTTGAAAAATAATACTTACTGAAATAAGTCTCAAACATTTTTTGCCGTGGTTTTTAATTGACGTTTGTACTGCTTTTTCAACACCTTCAAAGTATATCAATTCGCCTACATTTACGACAATAGCCGGCCTTACACGAATCAAATATTCACGTTCAAGGGCGACCGTTCTCGTGAATGTAATCGAGATACTCCAGCATGTCGGAAGACAATGGTTTTGACTCCTAAAAATAGTTTAATCTGGGTGTTATAAAAATAAAATAACAAAAAGAACTTGTAATAAAGGACCTACTCAAATAAGTCTCAATCATTTTTCGCCGTGGTTTTTAATTGAGGTATGTACTGTGTTTTCAACAATTTCAAAGGATCTAAACTCGCCTACATATACGACAACGGATGCCCCTGGAAGAATCAAATAATCACGTTCATGGGCATCCGTTCTCGTGTATGTTATAAAGAAACTCCAGCATGTTGGAAGAAGGTGGTTTTGATTCCTAAAAATAATTCAATCTAGATGTTTTAAAAATAAAATGACAAAAATAACTTGTAATAAAGGACCTACTCAAATAGGTCTCAATCATTTTTCAACGTAGTTTTTAATTGAGGTTTGTACTGCGTTTTCAACAATTTCAAAAGATCTCAACTCGCCTACATATACGACAACTGGTGCCCCTTGACAAATCAAATAATCACGTTCATGGGCATCCGTTCTCGTGTATGTTATCAAGAAACTCCAGCATGTTGGAAGACGGTGGTTTTGATTCCTAAAAATAGTTCAATCTAGATGTTATAAATATAAAATAAAAAAAGGAACTTGAAAAATAATACTTACTGAAATAAGTCTCAAACATTTTTCGCCGTGGTTTTTAATTGACGTTTGTACTGCGTTTTCAACCTTTTCAAAAGATGTCAACTCGCCTACAAATACGGCAACAAATGCCCCTTGACAAATCAAATAATCACGTTCATGGGCATCCGTTCTCGTGTATGTAATCAAGATACTCCAGCATGTCGGAAGACGATGGTTTTAACTCCTAGAAATTGTTCAATCTGTGTGTTATAAATATAAAATAACAAAAAGAACTTGTAATAAAGGACCTACTCAAATAAGTCTCAATCATTTTTCCCCGTGGTTTTTAATTGAGGTATGTACTGTGTTTTCAACAATTTCAAAAGATCTCAACTCGTCTACATATACGTCAACAAATGCCTCTGGACGAATCAAAAAATCACGTTCATGGGCATCCATTCTCGTGTATGTAATCAAGAAACTCCAGCATGTTGGAAGACGGTGGTTTTGATTCCTAAAAATTGTTCAATATTTGGGTTATAAAAATAAAATGACAAAAATCACTTGAAAAATAGTACTTACTGAAATAAGTCTCAAACATTTTTTGCCGTGGTTTTTAATTGACGTTTGTACTGCTTTTTCAACACCTTCGAAGTATATCAATTCGCCTACATTTACGACAATAGCCGGCCTTACACGAAACAAATAATCACGTTCAAGGGCGACCATTCTCGTGAATGTAATCGAGATAGTTTACCTTGTAATTAATAGAAATTACTTGAAATAGTTCAATCTGGATGTTTTTATAATATTAAGACAAAAAAATAAATATAGTCCAGCATATCGGAAGACAATGGTTTTAACTCCTAAAAATAGTTCAATCTGGGTGTTATAAATATAAAATAACAAAAAGAACTTGTAATAAAGGACCTACTCAAATAGGTCTCAAACATTTTTCGCAGTGGTTTTTAATTGACGTTTGTACTGCGTTTTCAACAATTTCAAAAGATCTCAACTCGCCTACATATACGACAACGGATGCCCCTGGAAGAATCAAATAATCACGTTCATGGGCATCCGTTCTCGTGTATGTTATCAAGAAACTCCAGCATGTTGGAAGACGGTGGTTTTGATTCCTAAAAATAGTTCAATCTAGGTGTTTTAAAAATAAAATGACAAAAATAACTTGAAAAATAGTACTTACTGCCTAAGTTTCAAACATTTTTCGCCGTGGTTTTTAATTGACGTTTGTATTGCGTTTTCAACAATTTCAAAAGATCTCAAGTCGCCTTCATATACGACAACGGATGCCCCTGGAAGAATCAAATAATCACGTTCATGGGCATCCGTTCTCGTGTATGTTATCAAGAAACTCCAGCATGTTGGAAGACGGTGGTTTTGATTCCTAAAAATAGTTCAATCTAGGTGTTTTAAAAATAAAATGACAAAAATAACTTGAAAAATAGTACTTACTGCCTAAGTTTCAAACATTTTTCGCCGTGGTTTTTAATTGACGTTTGTATTGCGTTTTCAACAATTTCAAAAGATCTCAAGTCGCCTACATATACGACAACTGGTGCAAATGGACGAATCCAATAATAACGTTCATGGGCAGCCGTTCTCGTGTATGTAATCAAGATACTCTTGCATGTCGGAATACGGTGGTTTTGACTCCTAAAAATAGTTCAATCAGGGTGTTATAAATATTAATTAACAAAAAGAACTTGTAATAATGGACCTACTCAAATAGGTCTCAATCATTTTTCGCCGTGGTTTTTAATTGAGGTATGTACTGCGTTTTCAACAATTTCAAAAGATCTCAACTCGCCTACATATACGACACCAAATGCCCCTTGACAAATCAAATAATCACGTTCATGGGCATCCGTTCTCGTATATGTTATCAAGAAACTCCAGCATGTTGGAAGACGGTGGTTTTGATTCCTAAAAATAGTTCAATCTAGGTGTTTTAAAAATAAAATGACAAAAATAACTTGAAAAATAGTACTTACTGCCTAAGTTTCAAACATTTTTCGCCGTGGTTTTTAATTGACGTTTGTATTGCGTTTTCAACAATTTCAAAAGATCTCAAGTCGCCTTCATATACGACAACGGATGCCCCTGGAAGAATCAAATAATCACGTTCATGGGCATCCGTTCTCGTGTATGTTATCAAGAAACTCCAGCATGTTGGAAGACGGTGGTTTTGATTCCTAAAAATAGTTCAATCTAGGTGTTTTAAAAATAAAATGACAAAAATAACTTGAAAAATAGTACTTACTGCCTAAGTTTCAAACATTTTTCGCCGTGGTTTTTAATTGACGTTTGTATTGCGTTTTCAACAATTTCAAAAGATCTCAAGTCGCCTACATATACGACAACTGGTGCAAATGGACGAATCCAATAATAACGTTCATGGGCAGCCGTTCTCGTGTATGTAATCAAGATACTCTTGCATGTCGGAATACGGTGGTTTTGACTCCTAAAAATAGTTCAATCAGGGTGTTATAAATATTAATTAACAAAAAGAACTTGTAATAATGGACCTACTCAAATAGGTCTCAATCATTTTTCGCCGTGGTTTTTAATTGAGGTATGTACTGCGTTTTCAACAATTTCAAAAGATCTCAACTCGCCTACATATACGACACCAAATGCCCCTTGACAAATCAAATAATCACGTTCATGGGCATCCGTTCTCGTATATGTTATCAAGAAACTCCAGCATGTTGGAAGACGGTGGTTTTGATTCCTAAAAATAGTTCAATCTAGATGTTATAAATATAAAATAAAAAAAGGAACTTGAAAAATAATACTTACAGAAATAAGTCTCAAACATTTTTTGCCGTGGTTTTTAATTGACGTTTGTACTGCTTTTTCAACACCTTCAAAGTATATCAATTCGCCTACATTTACGACAATAGCCGGCCTTACACGAATCAAATATTCACGTTCAAGGGCGACCGTTCTCGTGAATGTAATCGAGATACTCCAGCATGTCGGAAGACAATGGTTTTGACTCCTAAAAATAGTTTAATCTGGGTGTTATAAAAATAAAATAACAAAAAGAACTTGTAATAAAGGACCTACTCAAATAAGTCTCAATCATTTTTCGCCGTGGTTTTTAATTGAGATATGTACTGTGTTTTCAACAATTTCAAAGGATCTAAACTCGCCTACATAAACGACAACGGATGCCCCTGGAAGAATCAAATAATCACGTTCATGGGCATCCGTTCTCGTGTATGTTATAAAGAAACTCCAGCATGTTGGAAGAAGGTGGTTTTGATTCCTAAAAATAATTCAATCTAGATGTTTTAAAAATAAAATGACAAAAATAACTTGTAATAAAGGACCTACTCAAATAGGTCTCAATCATTTTTCAACGTAGTTTTTAATTGAGGTTTGTACTGCGTTTTCAACAATTTCAAAAGATCTCAACTCGCCTACATATACGACAACTGGTGCCCCTTGACAAATCAAATAATCACGTTCATGGGCATCCGTTCTCGTGTATGTTATCAAGAAACTCCAGCATGTTGGAAGACGGTGGTTTTGATTCCTAAAAATAGTTCAATCTAGATGTTATAAATATAAAATAAAAAAAGGAACTTGAAAAATAATACTTACTGAAATAAGTCTCAAACATTTTTCGCCGTGGTTTTTAATTGACGTTTGTACTGCGTTTTCAACCTTTTCAAAAGATCTCAACTCGCCTACAAATACGGCAACAAATGCCCCTTGACAAATCAAATAATCACGTTCATGGGCATCCGTTCTCGTGTATGTAATCAAGATACTCCAGCATGTCGGAAGACGATGGTTTTAACTCCTAGAAATTGTTCAATCTGTGTGTTATAAATATAAAATAACAAAAAGAACTTGTAATAAAGGACCTACTCAAATAAGTCTCAATCATTTTTCGCCGTGGTTTTTAATTGAGGTATGTACTGTGTTTTCAACAATTTCAAAAGATCTCAACTCGTCTACATATACGTCAACAAATGCCTCTGGACGAATCAAAAAATCACGTTCATGGGCATCCATTCTCGTGTATGTAATCAAGATAATCCAGCATGTCGGAAGGCGGTGGTTTTGTCTAATAAAAATAGTTCAATCTTTGTGTTATAAAAATAAAATGACAAAAATCACTTGGAAAATAGTACTTACTGAAATAAGTCTCAAACATTTTTCGCCGTGGTTTTTAATTGACGTTTGTACTGCTTTTTCAACACCTTCGAAGTATATCAATTCGCCTACATTTACGACAATAGCCGGCCTTACACGAAACAAATAATCACGTTCAAGGGCGACCATTCTCGTGAATGTAATCGAGATAGTTTACCTTGTAATTAATAGAAATTACTTGAAATAGTTCAATCTGGATGTTTTTATAATATTAAGACAAAAAAATAAATATAGTCCAGCATATCGGAAGACAATGGTTTTAACTCCTAAAAATAGTTTAATCTGGGTGTTATAAATATAAAATAACAAAAAGAACTTGTAATAAAGGACCTACTCAAATAGGTCTCAAACATTTTTCGCAGTGGTTTTTAATTGACGTTTGTACTGCGTTTTCAACAATTTCAAAAGATCTCAACTCGCCTACATATACGACAACGGATGCCCCTGGAAGAATCAAATAATCACGTTCATGGGCATCCGTTCTCGTGTATGTTATCAAGAAACTCCAGCATGTTGGAAGACGGTGGTTTTGATTCCTAAAAATAGTTCAATCTAGGTGTTTTAAAAATAAAATGACAAAAATAACTTGAAAAATAGTACTTACTGCCTAAGTTTCAAACATTTTTCGCCGTGGTTTTTAATTGACGTTTGTATTGCGTTTTCAACAATTTCAAAAGATCTCAAGTCGCCTTCATATACGACAACGGATGCCCCTGGAAGAATCAAATAATCACGTTCATGGGCATCCGTTCTCGTGTATGTTATCAAGAAACTCCAGCATGTTGGAAGACGGTGGTTTTGATTCCTAAAAATAGTTCAATCTAGGTGTTTTAAAAATAAAATGACAAAAATAACTTGAAAAATAGTACTTACTGCCTAAGTTTCAAACATTTTTCGCCGTGGTTTTTAATTGACGTTTGTATTGCGTTTTCAACAATTTCAAAAGATCTCAAGTCGCCTACATATACGACAACTGGTGCAAATGGACGAATCCAATAATAACGTTCATGGGCAGCCGTTCTCGTGTATGTAATCAAGATACTCTTGCATGTCGGAATACGGTGGTTTTGTCTCCTAAAAATAGTTCAATATTTGGGTTATAAAAATAAAATGACAAAAATCACTTGGAAAATAGTACTTACTGAAATAAGTCTCAAACATTTTTCGCCGTGGTTTTTAATTGACGTTTGTACTGCTTTTTCAACACCTTCGAAGTATATCAATTCGCCTACATTTACGACAATAGCCGGCCTTACACGAAACAAATAATCACGTTCAAGGGCGACCATTCTCGTGAATGTAATCGAGATAGTTTACCTTGTAATTAATAGAAATTACTTGAAATAGTTCAATCTGGATGTTTTTATAATATTAAGACAAAAAAATAAATATAGTCCAGCATATCGGAAGACAATGGTTTTAACTCCTAAAAATAGTTCAATCTGGGTGTTATAAATATAAAATAACAAAAAGAACTTGTAATAAAGGACCTACTCAAATAGGTCTCAAACATTTTTCGCAGTGGTTTTTAATTGACGTTTGTACTGCGTTTTCAACAATTTCAAAAGATCTCAACTCGCCTACATATACGACAACGGATGCCCCTGGAAGAATCAAATAATCACGTTCATGGGCATCCGTTCTCGTGTATGTTATCAAGAAACTCCAGCATGTTGGAAGACGGTGGTTTTGATTCCTAAAAATAGTTCAATCTAGGTGTTTTAAAAATAAAATGACAAAAATAACTTGAAAAATAGTACTTACTGCCTAAGTTTCAAACATTTTTCGCCGTGGTTTTTAATTGACGTTTGTATTGCGTTTTCAACAATTTCAAAAGATCTCAAGTCGCCTTCATATACGACAACGGATGCCCCTGGAAGAATCAAATAATCACGTTCATGGGCATCCGTTCTCGTGTATGTTATCAAGAAACTCCAGCATGTTGGAAGACGGTGGTTTTGATTCCTAAAAATAGTTCAATCTAGGTGTTTTAAAAATAAAATGACAAAAATAACTTGAAAAATAGTACTTACTGCCTAAGTTTCAAACATTTTTCGCCGTGGTTTTTAATTGACGTTTGTATTGCGTTTTCAACAATTTCAAAAGATCTCAAGTCGCCTACATATACGACAACTGGTGCAAATGGACGAATCCAATAATAACGTTCATGGGCAGCCGTTCTCGTGTATGTAATCAAGATACTCTTGCATGTCGGAGTACGGTGGTTTTGACTCCTAAAAATAGTTCAATCAGGGTGTTATAAATATTAATTAACAAAAAGAACTTGTAATAATGGACCTACTCAAATAGGTCTCAATCATTTTTCGCCGTGGTTTTTAATTGAGGTATGTACTGCGTTTTCAACAATTTCAAAAGATCTCAACTCGCCTACATATACGACACCAAATGCCCCTTGACAAATCAAATAATCACGTTCATGGGCATCCGTTCTCGTGTATGTTATCAAGAAACTCCAGCATGTTGGAAGACGGTGGTTTTGATTCCTAAAAATTGTTCAATATTTGGGTTATAAAAATAAAATGACAAAAATCACTTGACAAATAGTACTTACTGAAATAAGTCTCAAACATTTTTTGCCGTGGTTTTTAATTGACGTTTGTACTGCTTTTTCAACACCTTCAAAGTATATCAATTTGCCTACATTTACGACAATAGCCGGCCTTACACGAATCAAATATTCACGTTCAAGGGCGACCGTTCTCGTGAATGTAATCGAGATACTCCAGCATGTCGGAAGACAATGGTTTTGACTCCTAAAAATAGTTTAATCTGGGTGTTATAAAAATAAAATAACAAAAAGAACTTGTAATAAAGGACCTACTCAAATAAGTCTCAATCATTTTTCGCCGTGGTTTTTAATTGAGGTATGTACTGTGTTTTCAACAATTTCAAAGGATCTAAACTCGCCTACATATACGACAACGGATGCCCCTGGAAGAATCAAATAATCACGTTCATGGGCATCCGTTCTCGTGTATGTAATCAAGAAACTCCAGCATGTTGGAAGACGGTGGTTTTGATTCCTAAAAATAGTTCAATCTAGGTGTTTTAAAAATAAAATGACAAAAATAACTTGAAAAATAGTACTTACTGCCTAAGTTTCAAACATTTTTCGCCGTGGTTTTTAATTGACGTTTGTATTGCGTTTTCAACAATTTCAAAAGATCTCAAGTCGCCTACATATACGACAACTGGTGCAAATGGACGAATCCAATAATAACGTTCATGGGCAGCCGTTCTCGTGTATGTAATCAAGATACTCTTGCATGTCGGAATACGGTGGTTTTGACTCCTAAAAATAGTTCAATCAGGGTGTTATAAATATTAATTAACAAAAAGAACTTGTAATAATGGACCTACTCAAATAGGTCTCAATCATTTTTCGCCGTGGTTTTTAATTGAGGTATGTACTGCGTTTTCAACAATTTCAAAAGATCTCAACTCGCCTACATATACGACACCAAATGCCCCTTGACAAATCAAATAATCACGTTCATGGGCATCCGTTCTCGTGTATGTTATCAAGAAACTCCAGCATGTTGGAAGACGGTGGTTTTGATTCCTAAAAATTGTTCAATATTTGGGTTATAAAAATAAAATGACAAAAATCACTTGAAAAATAGTACTTACTGAAATAAGTCTCAAACATTTTTTGCCGTGGTTTTTAATTGACGTTTGTACTGCTTTTTCAACACCTTCAAAGTATATCAATTCGCCTACATTTACGACAATAGCCGGCCTTACACGAATCAAATATTCACGTTCAAGGGCGACCGTTCTCGTGAATGTAATCGAGATACTCCAGCATGTCGGAAGACAATGGTTTTGACTCCTAAAAATAGTTCAATCTAGATGTTATAAATATAAAATAAAAAAAGGAACTTGAAAAATAATACTTACTGAAATAAGTCTCAATCATTTTTCGCCGTAGTTTTTAATTGAGGTTTGTACTGCGTTTTCAACAATTTCAAAGGATCTCAACTCGCCTACATATACGACAACGGATGCCCCTGGAAGAATCAAATAATCACGTTCATGGGCATCCGTTCTCGTGTATGTAATCAAGATACTCCAGCATGTCGGAAGACAATGGTTTTGACTCCTAAAAATAGTTTAATCTGGGTGTATAAATATAAAATGACAAAAAGAACTTGTAAAAAAGGACCTACTCAAAAAGGTCTCAATCATTTTTCGCTGTAATTTTTAATTGAAGTCTGTACTGCGTTTTCAACAATTTCAAAAGATCTCAACTCGCTTACATATACGACAACAAATGCCTCTGGACGAATCAAATAGACGTTCATGGGCATCCGTTCTCGTGTATGTTATCAAGAAACTCCAGCATGTTGGAAGACGGTGGTTTTGATTCCTAAAAATAGTTCAAACTAGGTGTTTTAAAAATAAAATGACAAAAATAACTTGAAAAATAGTACTTACTGCCTAAGTTTCAAACATTTTTCGCCGTGGTTTTTAATTGACGTTTGTACTTCGTTTTCAACAATTTCGAAAGATCTCAAGTCGCCTACATATACGACAACGGATGCCCCTGGATGAATCAAAAAATCACGTTCATGGGCATCCGTTCTCGTGTATGTTATCAAGAAACTCCAGCATGTTGGAAGACGGTGGTTTTGATTCCTAAAAATAGTTCAATCTAGATGTTTTAAAAATAAAATGATAAAAATAACTTACTGCCTAAGTCTCAAACATTTTTCGCATTGGTTTTTAATTGACGTTTGTACTGCGTTTTCAACAATTTCAAAAGATCTCAACTCGCCTACATATACGACAACAAATGCCCCTTGACAAATCAAATAATCAAGTTCATGGGCATCCGTTCTCGTGTATGTAATCAAGAAACTCCAGCATGTTGGAAGACGGTGGTTTTGATTCCTAAAAATAGTTCAATCTAGATGTTTTAAAAATAAAATGACAAAAATAACTTGTAATAAAGGACCTACTCAAATAGGTCTCAATCATTTTTCGCCGTAGTTTTTAATTGAGGTTTGTACTGCGTTTTCAACAATTTCAAAAGATCTCAACTCGCCTACATATACGACAACTGGTGCCCATGGACGAATCCAATAATCACGTTCATGGGCATCCGTTCTCGTGTATGTAATCAAGATACTCTTGCATGTCGGAATACGGTGGTTTCGACTCCTAAAAATAGTTCAATCTGGGTGTTATAAATATTAATTAACAAAAAGAACTTGAAAAATAATACTTACTGAAATAAGTCTCAAACATTTTTCGAAGTGGTTTTTAATTGACGTTTGTACTGCGTTTTCAACCATTTCAAAAGATCTCAACTCGCCTACAAATACGACAACAAATGCCCCTTGACAAATCAAATAATCACGTTCATGGGCATCCGTTCTCGTGTATGTTATCAAGAAACTCCAGCATGTTGGAAGACGGTGGTTTTGATTCCTAAAAATAGTTCAATCTAGATGTTATAAATATAAAATAAAAAAAGGAACTTGAAAAATAATACTTACTGAAATAAGTCTCAATCATTTTTCGCCGTAGTTTTTAATTGAGGTTTGTACTGCGTTTTCGACAATTTCAAAAGATCTCAACTCGCCTACATATACGACAACAAATGCCCCTTGACAAATCAAATAATCACGTTCATGGGCATCCGTTCTCGTGTATGTTATCAAGATACTCCAGCATGTTGGAAGACGGTGGTTTTGATTCCTAAAAATAGTTCAATCTAGTTGTTATAAATATAAAATAAAAAAAGGAACTTGAAAAATTTTACTTACTGAAATAAGTCTCAAACATTTTTCGCCGTGGTTTTTAATTGACGTTTGTACTGCGTTTTCAACCATTTCAAAATATCTCAACTCGCCTACATATACGACAACGGATGCCCCTGGGAGAATCAAATTATCACGTTCATGGGCATCCGTTCTCGTGTATGTAATCAAGATAATCCAGCATGTCGGAAGGCGGTGGTTTTGTCTCCTAAAAATAGTTCAATATTTGGGTTATAAAAATAAAATGACAAAAATCACTTGAAAAATAGTACTTACTGAAATAAGTCTCAAACATTTTTCGCCGTGGTTTTTAATTGACGTTTGTACTGCTTTTTCAACACCTTCAAAGTATATCAATTCGCCTACATTTACGACAATAGCCGGCCTTACACGAAACAAATAATCACGTTCAAGGGCGACCATTCTCGTGAATGTAATCGAGATAGTTTACCTTGTAATTAATAGAAATTACTAGAAATAGTTCAATCTGGATGTTTTTATAATATTAAGACAAAAAAATAAATATAGTCCAGCATATCGGAAGACAATGGTTTTAACTCCTAAAAATAGTTCAATCTGGGTGTTATAAATATAAAATAACAAAAAGAACTTGTAATAAAGGACCTACTCAAATAGGTCTCAAACATTTTTCGCAGTGGTTTTTAATTGACGTTTGTACTGCGTTTTCAACAATTTCAAAAGATCTCAACTCGAATACATATACGACAACGGATGCCCCTGGAAGAATCAAATAATCACGTTCATGGGCATCCGTTCTCGTGTATGTTATCAAGAAACTCCAGCATGTTGGAAGACGGTGGTTTTGATTCCTAAAAATAGTTCAATCTAAGTGTTTTAAAAATAAAATGACAAAAGTAACTTGAAAAATAGTACTTACTGCCTAAGTTTCAAACATTTTTCGCCGTGGTTTTTAATTGACGTTTGTATTGCGCTTTCAACAATTTCAAAAGATCTCAAGTCGCCTTCATATACGACAACGGATGCCCCTGGAAGAATCAAATAATCACGTTCATGGGCATCCGTTCTCGTGTATGTTATCAAGAAACTCCAGCATGTTGGAAGACGGTGGTTTTGATTCCTAAAAATAGTTCAATCTAGGTGTTTTAAAAATAAAATGACAAAAATAACTTGTAATAAAGGACCTACTCAAATAGGTCTCAATCATTTTTCGCCGTAGTTTTTAATTGAGGTTTGTACTGCGTTTTCAACAATTTCAAAAGATCTCAACTCGCCTACATATACGACAACTGGTGCCCATGGACGTATCCAATAATCACGTTCATGGGCATCCGTTCTCGTGTATGTAATCAAGATACTCTTGCATGTCGGAATACGGTGGTTTTGACTCCTAAAAATAGTTCAATCTGGGTGTTATAAATATTAATTAACAAAAAGAACTTGAAAAATAATACTTACTGAAATAAGTCTCAAACATTTTTCGAAGTGGTTTTTAATTGACGTTTGTACTGCGTTTTCAACCATTTCAAAAGATCTCAACTCGCCTACAAATACGACAACAAATGCCCCTTGACAAATCAATAATCACGTTCATGGGCATCCGTTCTCGTGTATGTAATCAAGATACTCCAGCATGTCAGAAGACGATGGTTTTAACTCCTAGAAATTGTTCAATCTGGGTAT
This sequence comes from Macrosiphum euphorbiae, assembly GCA_949089665.1. NCBI lineage: Eukaryota > Metazoa > Arthropoda > Insecta > Hemiptera > Aphididae > Macrosiphum > Macrosiphum euphorbiae. The sequence continues at coordinate 758,708 of CARXXK010001098.1, forward strand.
TATAAATATAAAATAACAAAAAGAACTTGTAATAAAGGACCTACTCAAATAAGTCTCAATCATTTTTCGCCGTGGTTTTTAATTGAGGTATGTACTGTGTTTTCAACAATTTCAAAAGATCTCAACTCGCCTACATATACGACAACAAATGCCCCTTGACAAATCAAATAATCACGTTCATGGGCATCCGTTCTCGTGTATGTTATCAAGAAACTCCAGCATGTTGGAAGACGGTGGTTTTGATTCCTAAAAATAGTTCAATCTAGATGTTATAAATATAAAATAAAAAAAGGAACTTGAAAAATAATACTTACTGAAATAAGTCTCAATCATTTTTCGCCGTAGTTTTTAATTGAGGTTTGTACTGCGTTTTCGACAATTTCAAAAGATCTCAACTCGCCTACATATACGACAACAAATGCCCCTTGACAAATCAAATAATCACGTTCATGGGCATCCGTTCTCGTGTATGTTATCAAGATACTCCAGCATGTTAGAAGACGGTGGTTTTGATTCCTAAAAATAGTTCAATCTAGTTGTTATAAATATAAAATAAAAAAAGGAACTTGAAAAATTTTACTTACTGAAATAAGTCTCAAACATTTTTCGCCGTGGTTTTTAATTGACGTTTGTACTGCGTTTTCAACCATTTCAAAATATCTCAACTCGCCTACATATACGACAACGGATGCCCCTGGGAGAATCAAATTATCACGTTCATGGGCATCCGTTCTCGTGTATGTAATCAAGATAATCCAGCATGTCGGAAGGCGGTGGTTTTGTCTCCTAAAAATAGTTCAATATTTGGGTTATAAAAATAAAATGACAAAAATCACTTGAAAAATAGTACTTACTGAAATAAGTCTCAAACATTTTTCGCCGTGGTTTTTAATTGACGTTTGTACTGCTTTTTCAACACCTTCAAAGTATATCAATTCGCCTACATTTACGACAATAGCCGGCCTTACACGAAACAAATAATCACGTTCAAGGGCGACCATTCTCGTGAATGTAATCGAGATAGTTTACCTTGTAATTAATAGAAATTACTAGAAATAGTTCAATCTGGATGTTTTTATAATATTAAGACAAAAAAATAAATATAGTCCAGCATATCGGAAGACAATGGTTTTAACTCCTAAAAATAGTTCAATCTGGGTGTTATAAATATAAAATAACAAAAAGAACTTGTAATAAAGGACCTACTCAAATAGGTCTCAAACATTTTTCGCAGTGGTTTTTAATTGACGTTTGTATTGCGTTTTCAACAATTTCAAAAGATCTCAAGTCGCCTTCATATACGACAACGGATGCCCCTGGAAGAATCAAATAATCACGTTCATGGGCATCCGTTCTCGTGTATGTTATCAAGAAACTCCAGCATGTTGGAAGACGGTGGTTTTGATTCCTAAAAATAGTTCAATCTACGTGTTTTAAAAATAAAATGACAAAAATAACTTGAAAAATAGTACTTACTGCCTAAGTTTCAAACATTTTTCGCCGTGGTTTTTAATTGACGTTTGTATTGCGTTTTCAACAATTTCAAAAGATCTCAAGTCGCCTACATATACGACAACTGGTGCAAATGGACGAATCCAATAATAACGTTCATGGGCAGCCGTTCTCGTGTATGTAATCAAGATACTCTTGCATGTCGGAGTACGGTGGTTTTGACTCCTAAAAATAGTTCAATCAGGGTGTTATAAATATTAATTAACAAAAAGAACTTGTAATAATGGACCTACTCAAATAGGTCTCAATCATTTTTCGCCGTGGTTTTTAATTGAGGTATGTACTGCGTTTTCAACAATTTCAAAAGATCTCAACTCGCCTACATATACGACACCAAATGCCCCTTGACAAATCAAATAATCACGTTCATGGGCATCCGTTCTCGTGTATGTTATCAAGAAACTCCAGCATGTTGGAAGACGGTGGTTTTGATTCCTAAAAATTGTTCAATATTTGGGTTATAAAAATAAAATGACAAAAATCACTTGAAAAATAGTACTTACTGAAATAAGTCTCAAACATTTTTTGCCGTGGTTTTTAATTGACGTTTGTACTGCTTTTTCAACACCTTCAAAGTATATCAATTCGCCTACATTTACGACAATAGCCGGCCTTACACGAATCAAATATTCACGTTCAAGGGCGACCGTTCTCGTGAATGTAATCGAGATACTCCAGCATGTCGGAAGACAATGGTTTTGACTCCTAAAAATAGTTTAATCTGGGTGTTATAAAAATAAAATAACAAAAAGAACTTGTAATAAAGGACCTACTCAAATAAGTCTCAATCATTTTTCGCCGTGGTTTTTAATTGAGGTATGTACTGTGTTTTCAACAATTTCAAAGGATCTAAACTCGCCTACATATACGACAACGGATGCCCCTGGAAGAATCAAATAATCACGTTCATGGGCATCCGTTCTCGTGTATGTAATCAAGAAACTCCAGCATGTTGGAAGACGGTGGTTTTGATTCCTAAAAATAGTTCAATCTAGATGTTATAAATATAAAATAAAAAAAGGAACTTGAAAAATAATACTTACTGAAATAAGTCTCAATCATTTTTCGCCGTAGTTTTTAATTGAGGTTTGTACTGCGTTTTCAACAATTTCAAAGGATCTCAACTCGCCCACATATACGACAACGGATGCCCCTGGAAGAATCAAATAATCACGTTCATGGGCATCCGTTCTCGTGTATGTAATCAAGATACACCAGCATGTCGGAAGACAATGGTTTTGACTCCTAAAAATAGTTTAATCTGGGTGTATTAATATAAAATGACAAAAAGAACTTGTAAAAAAGGACCTACTCAAAAAGGTCTCAATCATTTTTCGCTGTAATTTTTAATTGAAGTCTGTACTGCATTTTCAACAATTTCAAAAGATCTCAACTCGCTTACATATACGACAACAAATGCCTCTGGACGAATCAAATAGACGTTCATGGGCATCCGTTCTCGTGTATGTAATCAAGATACTCTTGCATGTCGGAATACGGTGGTTTTGACTCCTAAAAATAGTTCAATCTGGGTGTTATAAATATTAATTAACAAAAAGAACTTGTAATAAAGGACCTACTCAAATAGGTCTCAATCATTTTTCGCCGTAGTTTTTAATTGAGGTTTGTACTGCGTTTTCAACAATTTCAAAAGATCTCAACTCGCCTACATATACGACAACAAATGCCCCTTGACAAATCAAATAATCACGTTCATGGGCATCCGTTCTCGTGTATGTTATCAAGAAACGCCAGCATGTTGGAAGACGGTGGTTTTGATTCCTAAAAATAGTTCAATCTAGATGTTATAAATATAAAATAAAAAAAGGAACTTGAAAAATAATACTTACTGAAATAAGTCTCAATCATTTTTCGCCGTAGTTTTTAATTGAGGTTTGTACTGCGTTTTCAACAATTTCAAAAGATCTCAACTCGCTTACATATACGACAACAAATGCCTCTGGACGAATCAAATAGACGTTCATGGGCATCCGTTCTCGTGTATGTAATCAAGATACTCTTGCATGTCGGAATACGGTGGTTTTGACTCCTAAAAATAGTTCAATCTGGGTGTTATAAATATTAATTAACAAAAAGAACTTGTAATAAAGGACCTACTCAAATAGGTCTCAATCATTTTTCGCCGTAGTTTTTAATTGAGGTTTGTACTGCGTTTTCAACAATTTCAAAAGATCTCAACTCGCCTACATATACGACAACAAATGCCCCTTGACAAATCAAATAATCACGTTCATGGGCATCCGTTCTCGTGTATGTTATCAAGAAACGCCAGCATGTTGGAAGACGGTGGTTTTGATTCCTAAAAATAGTTCAATCTAGATGTTATAAATATAAAATAAAAAAAGGAACTTGAAAAATAATACTTACTGAAATAAGTCTCAATCATTTTTCGCCGTAGTTTTTAATTGAGGTTTGTACTGCGTTTTCAACAATTTCAAAGGATCTCAACTCGCCTACATATACGACAATAGCCGGCCTTACACGAAACATATAATCACGTTCAAGGGCGACCATTCTCGTGAATGTAATCGAGATAGTTTACCTTGTAATTAATAGAAATTAATAGAAATAGTTCAATCTGGATGTTTTTATAATATTAAGACAAAAAAATAAATATAGTCCAGTATATCGGAAGACAATGGTTTTAACTCCTAAAAATAGTTTAATATGTGTGTTTTAAATATAAAATAACAAAAAGAACTTGTAATAAAGGACCTACTTAAATAGGTCTCAATCATTTTTCGCCGTGGTTTTTAATTGAGGTATGTACTGTGTTTTCAACAATTTCAAAGGATCTCAACTCGCCTTCATATACGACAACGGATGCCCCTGGAAGAATCAAATAATCACGTTCATGGGCATCCGTTCTCGTGTATGTAATCAAGATACTCCAGCATGTCGGAAGACAATGGTTTTGACTCCTAAAAATAGTTCAATCTGGGTGTTATAAATATGAAATAACAAAAAGAACTTGTAATAAAGGACCTACTCAAATTAGTCTCAATCATTTTTCGCTGTAATTTTTAATTGAAGTCTGTACTGCGTTTTCAACAATTTCAAAAGATCTCAACTCGCCTACATATACGACAACAAATGCCTCTGGACGAATCAAATAATCACGTTCATGGGCATCCATTCTCGTGTATGTAATCAAGATAATCCAGCATGTCGGAAGGCGGTGGTTTTGTCTCCTAAAAATAGTTCAATCTTTGTGTTAAAAAATAAAATGACAAAAATCACTTGGAAAATAGTACTTACTGAAATAAGTCTCAAACATTTTTTGCCGTCATTTTTAATTGACGTTTGTACTGCGTTTTCAACAATTTCAAAAGATTTCAACTCGTCTACATATACGTCAACAAATGCCTCTGGACGAATCAAAAAATCACGTTCATGGGCATCCATTCTCGTGTATGTAATCAAGATAATCCAGCATGTCGGAAGGCGGTGGTTTAGTCTCCTAAAAATAGTTCAATCTTTGTGTTATAAAAATAAAATGACAAAAATCACTTGGAAAATAGTACTTACTGAAATAAGTCTCAAACATTTTTCGCCGTGGTTTTTAATTGACGTTTGTACTGCTTTTTCAACACCTTCAAAGTATATCAATTCGCCACATTTACGACAATAGCCGGCCTTACACGAAACAAATAATCACGTTCAAGGGCGACCATTCTCGTGAATGTAATCGAGATAGTTTACCTTGTAATTAATAGAAATTACTAGAAATAGTTCAATCTGGATGTTTTTATAATATTCAGACAAAAAAATAAATATAGTCCAGCATGTCGGAAGACAATGGTTTTGACTCCTAAAAATAGTTGAATCTGGGTGTTATAAAAATAAAATAACAAAAAGAACTTGTAATAAAGGACCTACTCAAATAAGTCTCAATCATTTTTCGCCGTGGTTTTTAATTGAGGTATGTACTGCGTTTTCAACAATTTCAAATGATCTCAACTCGCCTACATATACGACAACAAATGCCCCTTGACAAATCAAATAATCACGTTCATGGGCATCCGTTCTCGTGTATGTTATCAAGAAACGCCAGCATGTTGGAAGACGGTGGTTTTGATTCCTAAAAATAGTTCAATCTAGATGTTATAAATATGAAATAACAAAAAGAACTTGTAATAAAGGACCTACTCAAATTAGTCTCAATCATTTTTCGCTGTAATTTTTAATTGAAGTCTGTACTGCGTTTTCAACAATTTCAAAAGATCTCAACTCGCCTACATATACGACAACAAATGCCTCTGGACGAATCATATAATCACGTTCAAGGGCGACCATTCTCGTGAATGTAATCGAGATAGTTTACCTTGTAATTAATAGAAATTACTAGAAATAGTTCAATCTGGATGTTTTTATAATATTCAGACAAAAAAATAAATATAGTCCAGCATGTCGGAAGACAATGGTTTTGACTCCTAAAAATAGTTGAATCTGGGTGTTATAAAAATAAAATAACAAAAAGAACTTGTAATAAAGGACCTACTTAAATAGGTCTCAATCATTTTTCGCCGTGGTTTTTAATTGAGGTATGTACTGTGTTTTCAACAATTTCAAAGGATCTCAACTCGCCTTCATATACGACAACGGATGCCCCTGGAAGAATCAAATAATCACGTTCATGGGCATCCGTTCTCGTGTATGTAATCAAGATACTCCAGCATGTCGGAAGACAATGGTTTTGACTCCTAAAAATAGTTCAATCTGGGTGTTATAAATATGAAATAACAAAAAGAACTTGTAATAAAGGACCTACTCAAATTAGTCTCAATCATTTTTCGCTGTAATTTTTAATTGAAGTCTGTACTGCGTTTTCAACAATTTCAAAAGATCTCAACTCGCCTACATATACGACAACAAATGCCTCTGGACGAATCAAATAATCACGTTCATGGGCATCCATTCTCGTGTATGTAATCAAGATAATCCAGCATGTCGGAAGGCGGTGGTTTTGTCTCCTAAAAATAGTTCAATCTTTGTGTTAAAAAATAAAATGACAAAAATCACTTGGAAAATAGTACTTACTGAAATAAGTCTCAAACATTTTTTGCCGTCATTTTTAATTGACGTTTGTACTGCGTTTTCAACAATTTCAAAAGATTTCAACTCGTCTACATATACGTCAACAAATGCCTCTGGACGAATCAAAAAATCACGTTCATGGGCATCCATTCTCGTGTATGTAATCAAGATAATCCAGCATGTCGGAAGGCGGTGGTTTAGTCTCCTAAAAATAGTTCAATCTTTGTGTTATAAAAATAAAATGACAAAAATCACTTGGAAAATAGTACTTACTGAAATAAGTCTCAAACATTTTTCGCCGTGGTTTTTAATTGACGTTTGTACTGCTTTTTCAACACCTTCAAAGTATATCAATTCGCCACATTTACGACAATAGCCGGCCTTACACGAAACAAATAATCACGTTCAAGGGCGACCATTCTCGTGAATGTAATCGAGATAGTTTACCTTGTAATTAATAGAAATTACTAGAAATAGTTCAATCTGGATGTTTTTATAATATTCAGACAAAAAAATAAATATAGTCCAGCATGTCGGAAGACAATGGTTTTGACTCCTAAAAATAGTTGAATCTGGGTGTTATAAAAATAAAATAACAAAAAGAACTTGTAATAAAGGACCTACTCAAATAAGTCTCAATCATTTTTCGCCGTGGTTTTTAATTGAGGTATGTACTGCGTTTTCAACAATTTCAAAAGATCTCAACTCGCCTTCATATACGACAACGGATGCCCCTGGAATAATCAAATAATCACGTTCATGGGCATCCGTTCTCGTGTATGTTATCAAGAAACTCCAGCATGTTGGAAGACGGTGGTTTTGATTCCTAAAAATAGTTCAATCTTTGTGTTATAAAAATAAAATGACAAAAATCACTTGGAAAATAGTACTTTCTGAAATAAGTCTCAAACATTTTTCGCCGTGGTTTTTAATTGACGTTTGTATTGCGTTTTCAACAATTTCAAAAGATCTCAAGTCGCCTACATAAACGACAACTGGTGCAAATGGACGAATCCAATAATAACGTTCAATGGCAGCCGTTCTCGTGTATGTAATCAAGATACTCTTGCATGTCGGAATACGGTGGTTTTGACTCCTAAAAATAGTTCAATCTGGGTGTTATAAATATTAATTAACAAAAAGAACTTGTAATAATGGACCTACTCAAATAGGTCTCAATCATTTTTCGCCGTGGTTTTTAATTGAGGTATGTACTGCGTTTTCAACAATTTCAAAAGATCTCAACTCGCCTACATATACGACAACAAATGCCCCTTGACAAATCAAATAATCACGTTCATGGGCATCCGTTCTCGTGTATGTTATCAAGAAACTCTAGCATGTTGGAAGACGGTGGTTTTGATTCCTAAAAATAGTTCAATCTAGATGTTTTAAAAATAAAATGACAAAAATAACTTGAAAAATAGTACTTACTGCCTAAGTCTCAAACATTTTTCGCAGTCATTTTTAATTGACGTTTGTACTGCGTTTTCAACAATTTCAAAAGATCTCAACTCGTCTACATATACGTCAACAAATGCCTCTGGACGAATCCAAAAATCACGTTCATGGGCATCCATTCTCGTGTATGTAATCAAGATAATCCAGCATGTCGGAAGGCGGTGGTTTTGTCTCCTAAAAATAGTTCAATCTTTGTGTTATAAAAATAAAATGACAAAAATCACTTGGAAAATAGTACTTTCTGAAATAAGTCTCAAACATTTTTCGCCGTGGTTTTTAATTGACGTTTGTACTGCTTTTTCAACACCTTCAAAGTATATCAATTCGCCTACATTTACGACAATAGCCGGCCTTACACGAAACAAATAATCACGTTCAAGGGCGACCATTCTCGTGAATGTAATCGAGATAGTTTACCTTGTAATTAATAGAAATTACTAGAAATAGTTCAATCTGGATGTTTTTATAATATTAAGACAAAAAAATAAATATAGTCCAGCATATCGGAAGACAATGGTTTTAACTCCTAAAAATAGTTCAATCTGGGTGTTATAAATATAAAATAACAAAAAGAACTTGTAATAAAGGACCTACTCAAATAGGTCTCAAACATTTTTCGCAGTGGTTTTTAATTGACGTTTGTACTGCGTTTTCAACAATTTCAAAAGATCTCAACTCGCCTACATATACGACAACAAATGCCCCTTGACAAATCAAATAATCACGTTCATGGTCATCCGTTCTCGTGTATGTAATCAAGATACTCCAGCATGTCGGAAGACAATGGTTTTGACTCCTAAAAATAGTTCAATCTGGGTATTATAAATATAAAATTACAAAAAGAACTTGTAATAAAGGACCTACTCGAATAAGTCTCAATCATTTTTCGCCGTGGTTTTTTATTGAGGTATGTACTGTGTTTTCAACAATTTCAAAGGATCTCAACTCGCCTTCATATACGACAACGGGTGCAAATGGACGAATCCAATAATAACGTTCATGGGCAGCCGTTCTCGTGTATGTAATCAAGATACTCTTGCATGTCGGAATACGGTGGTTTTGACTCCTAAAAATAGTTCAATCTGGGTGTTATAAATATTAATTAACAAAAAGAACTTGAAAAATAATACTTACTGAAATAAGTCTCAAACATTTTTCGAAGTGGTTTTTAATTGACGTTTGTACTGCGTTTTCAACCATTTCAAAAGATCTCAACTCGCCTACAAATACGACAACAAATGCCCCTTGACAAATCAAATAATCACGTTCATGGGCATCCGTTCTCGTGTATGTAATCAAGATACTCCAGCATGTCAGAAGACGATGGTTTTAACTCCTAGAAATTGTTCAATCTGGGTATTATAAATATAAAATAACAAAAAGAACTTGTAATAAAGGACCTACTCAAATAAGTCTCAATCATTTTTCGCCGTGGTTTTTAATTGAGGTATGTACTGTGTTTTCAACAATTTCAAAAGATCTCAACTCGCCTACATATACGACAACAAATGCCCCTTGACAAATCAAATAATCACGTTCATGGGCATCCGTTCTCGTGTATGTTATCAAGAAACTCCAGCATGTTGGAAGACGGTGGTTTTGATTCCTAAAAATAGTTCAATCTAGATGTTATAAATATAAAATAAAAAAAGGAACTTGAAAAATAATACTTACTGAAATAAGTCTCAATCATTTTTCGCCGTAGTTTTTAATTGAGGTTTGTACTGCGTTTTCAACAATTTCAAAAGATCTCAACTCGCCTACATATACGACAACAAATGCCCCTTGACAAATCAAATAATCACGTTCATGGGCATCCGTTCTCGTGTATGTTATCAAGATACTCCAGCATGTTGGAAGACGGTGGTTTTGATTCCTAAAAATAGTTCAATCTAGATGTTATAAATATAAAATAAAAAAAGGAACTTGAAAAATAGTACTTACTGAAATAAGTCTCAAACATTTTTCGCCGTGGTTTTTAATTGACGTTTGTACTGCGTTTTCAACCATTTCAAAATATCTCAACTCGCCTACATATACGACAACGGATGCCCCTGGGAGAATCAAATTATCACGTTCATGGGCATCCGTTCTCGTGTATGTAATCAAGATAATCCAGCATGTCGGAAGGCGGTGGTTTTGTCTCCTAAAAATAGTTCAATATTTGGGTTATAAAAATAAAATGACAAAAATCACTTGAAAAATAGTACTTACTGAAATAAGTCTCAAACATTTTTCGCCGTGGTTTTTAATTGACGTTTGTACTGCTTTTTCAACACCTTCAAAGTATATCAATTCGCCTACATTTACGACAATAGCCGGCCTTACACGAAACAAATAATCACGTTCAAGGGCGACCATTCTCGTGAATGTAATCGAGATAGTTTACCTTGTAATTAATAGAAATTACTAGAAATAGTTCAATCTGGATGTTTTTATAATATTAAGACAAAAAAATAAATATAGTCCAGCATATCGGAAGACAATGGTTTTAACTCCTAAAAATAGTTCAATCTGGGTGTTATAAATATAAAATAACAAAAAGAACTTGTAATAAAGGACCTACTCAAATAGGTCTCAAACATTTTTCGCAGTGGTTTTTAATTGACGTTTGTACTGCGTTTTCAACAATTTCAAAAGATCTCAACTCGAATACATATACGAGATAACTTGAAAAATAGTACTTACTGCCTAAGTCTCAAACATTTTTCGCAGTGTTTTTTAATTGACGTTTGTACTGCGTTTTCATCAATTTCAAAAGATCTCAAGTCGCCTACATATACGACAACGGATGCCCCTGGACGAATCAAATAATCACGTTCATGGGCATCCGTTCTCGTGTATGTAGTCAAGATAATCCAGCATGTCGGAAGGCGGTGGTTTTGTCTCCTAAAAATAGTTTAATCTTTGTGTTATAATAATAAAATGACAAAAATCACTTTTTGTTTAGTATAACCTAACCCCCCATTGTTTGGTATACATGGTAAGCTTTTGGTATATACCAAGGTAAACACTTACCTATATTAATTTTACTTGAAATTTGAATACATTTATACGTTACACAGCTGTATTTTCTCCATATTAGTATCCATATGGACATTTTACTACATTGTAAAGTAGAATACTTATATTGAGTTAGACATTATTATAAAAACAAATTAAAAATATTATCGCTTGTATTTAATGCACATAATAGTTATCTACCTGCTGCTGTTATATTTTTACCACATGCATTAATTAATTTTATTGAAATCGATCTATATAATCAAAGATTAAAATATTATAAAACAATATTTTAACCTCTACGTTAAAAAAAAAACACAAGCATAAATCGACGCACGATTACGTCATCACTCATCGATACTAATAATAATTGTTAAAAAGATTTTATTCCTACTTAAGTCACACGACACGTAAATTAAAACATTTCCAACTTTGGAACGGAGATTCTATAAAGAGAAAAATAACAATGCTTTGATTGTACAGCATAGTGACGTTATTAATTAAATATGTCTTAATTTGATCATATAATTCTAAAACAATTTAGATTCATAAATGTTCATTATAAACTATAAAACAAACAGTAATAAATAATAATTTATTATGTAAAATCTAAACATTGTTTTTTATTTGTATTTATGCTGCTCATTATTTTTCTGTCAATATAAATTATTATTCCTTATATTTTTAAAAAATTCATCATAAAGATGTCATTAAATTAGGGAATTGCCCTCCACAGCTTATATTGTCACTAAAAGTGTTTTGCATCTAGTGAGCTACTCGTTTTTGTAATTCTGAAGTCTGAAATAGTAGGAAATTTAAAAAAATATAATTTACTAACCCGAAAATACGGGTCTAGTTGCACCTATGACAGTAGGTTGAATTAATTTTAACCGAAAACATGTTGCATTTGAAAGTGTCATTTTGTGTATAAAATATAATAATGTACTTTAAAAGTTTCAAGAGCCCACGAATAATATTTTTAAATTGCAACAAAGTAACTATAAAATCATTATTCTATGTTAAAATATCTAATTTTGTCAAAATTTAAACTTAATATCTATTAAAAAAACTGTGCTTACATAATTATTAGTTTTTCTGGGTATTTTAATACTTATGAGTTATGAAGAACCTTGTTTTACATTTTCAATCCTTAACTATAAAAAGGTGGGCAAGTGGGTGTCGCTCTGCTGTACAGTAGGTTACAAGTGGGTCACTGTATAATGGATGGTATTAAATTTGAATTCAATGATATAATATCATTGTATAAGAAAAACGATTCTGAGCGGTGACGGTATGTCAGTCTATGTATAAGACATATCATATACATATCTATGGTATTAAACAAAAAATTGACCTATAATAGGTACCTATAATAAATTCCAAATTAATCATATCACAATATCCATTAGATACTTATAACGCGTTATACATCAACAAAAACCGTGATACTATCATAGATATAGAATAGTACACTTTAGAAGTTTCAAGTACCCACGAATAATATTATTCAATCACAACTAAATAACTAAAATAGTTATTCTAGGTTTTTTAATATGTAATTTCGTCCAAATTTGAATTTAAAATGTCTGTAAAAAATAAGTGTGTTCATATATTTTTTAGATTTTTTGGTTATAATATGAACTATTTATGAGAACCTTTGTGTTGAATTTGCAATCCTTAGCTATAAAAACTGAACATTTTATAATTTATTAATTACAATGATTGATAATTTTCGAGATTTTGAAAAATTCTGTCAAAATTCGATGTTTAAATGTTATAAAAAAAAATTGTGCCTATGTATTTTTAATATTTTTCAACTGGTATTGTAACAATATATCAGGATCCTTGTATTAAATTTTTACACTTTTTGGCCCAACAAATAAAACTTTATTGATATTTATAGAAAAAAAAACTAAAAAAAATTGAAAGCTGTAAATGTCCATAAACAGCTCAAAAAGAGTCAAAATATTTTCAAAATTGTATGGTGTATAGAAAATGCTAATTTAAACATTGAGTGAAATTTTCATGTATCTACAGTTGTTCGTTTTTGAATTGCAACAAAATAAGGAAATCGCTACATGAGTAATCGAGTGAATATCCAATGTTGTAAAAATTTGAATTTCAAACGCTCATAAAAATTTAATTTGAATGTCTGGTAGAGATTTTTTTATTGAGAAAGGTAGATAATCTTATAAGGAATCTTGTGTATCATTTTCAAATCTTAGATTTAAAAAAAAAATTTTACGAATTCTTAACTCAAAATAATTTGCTAATTTTCGTGATTTTTCCATATTTTGTCAATTTTTGAACTTTAAATGCTTATAAAAAAAAATTGTGCCTATGTATTTTTATTATTTTTCAACTGCTATTGTAACAATATATCAGGAGCCTTGTATTAAATTTTTACACTTTTTGGCCCAACAGATAAAACTTAATTGATATTTATAGAAAAAAAAAACTAAAAAAAATTGAAAGCTGTAAATGTCCATAAACAGCTCAAAAAGAGTCAAAATATTTTCAAAATTGTATGGTGTATAGAAAATGCAAATATAAACAACCAGTGAAAATTTCATATATATATGTTCATTTGTTTTAGAGTTACACCAATAAACAAAATCGATTTTTTGGAAAACCAATTTTGCGTAAAAATTCCCGTTTTTCCTTAATTTTTATGTTGTTTTTCCCGGCGCTTGTGAAAACTACTAAGAAATTTATACTTTTCATCCCCCAAAGTACCAACTAGATTCACTTTCCTATCAGAAAAGCTACTGATGAAGAAATCCAAGCACTTTTACTGTCCTAAAACGTGATGACAGACACAAAAAAAAAATATAAAAATAAAAAAATATAATATCATACATCATTGAATAAACCAATATATTCATCGCTCCGCTCAGAATCTAAAATTGAACATTTTATAAATTTTCAACAACAAAATAATTTGTAAATTTTCTTGATTATGGTGAGTTTTGTCAAAATATGAACTTTAAATGCTTATAAAAAAAACAGTGCATATAATATGATATATTTTTTTTTTAAATTATGTTCTTTCCTATACTCATTATGAACATAATACAAATAATTTAGAAATTAACATTATATTAATATTTGCTTTTTCCGTAGTTCCAGGATTAAGGGGCTCAGCGTATCATGATTTAAGGAGTAATATTTCGTAAAGTATGTACATTTGGGATATGTCTATGTATGAGAACTGAGAAGTAAACGAACACTAGTGTGTGTTGTCCGTTATCGCTTTTATGCGTTATTCCGCCCGCCCAAAAATGTTTTATTATAAAATAGTAATTTTTTTCAAATATTATGTTTTAATTCCTTTGTATAAGTACTCAAATTTACTAACTATAGGTACACGTGATAATGAACTTATATACCTATAGTTATAATAATAATAAATAATAAAATATTTTTTGTTTATTTTTTACGAACTAATTTCAATATATTAATTTAATATACGAGTAATTTTAAAATAAATACAATTGATTAATTATGATAATGGTTACCTATATGTACCTACTTAATAAATTATATTTTTTTAAATAATTTTTTCTTAGGACTTTTTTTCCGTTTATTATGACTGGTTTTCTCGGACTTTTATTCTTCATATTTTTTTACCATTTACCAATTGTACAATAACTTATATTCAAAAACGGTTTTACTTGCCTAGTTTCAGGAGTAAGTTCTATATTCTTAATATCTATTAAAACATTTTCAGAAAATAATAAATGTGTTATTTTCCTGTTACAATTAAAATAAAAAAATAATAAATAGGTCCCGCTGAATGCTGACAACTGGAGGCGATACTTATCGTCCGAGATCGGGACTGGTGAAATAGAACATACGTGGCCAACTCGTCGAGTTGAGTTGCTCATCGGATCGGACATTCACTTTGTCCAGGCCGACCTATCTATCCGTGTTTGGTACAATATCGATTCCGCTTTATGAATAAACCGTACCGGGTCCTCGGTTGTTGTCCCGTGGAACTCCGGTAGCAAATATTTCGCTGGGCATACGTCGTCATACGGTACCAACGTCGATTGTTGTGACGGGTATGTGTGTGTGGAGGAAGGGGCATTTAGTAAATTCTGAATTCATCAAAAAGTACTGATCGGTCGGCGTGTTGACTACCCGGGGCAGGCAGTTCGCGTGCCGCGGGGTTACTCGTTCCGTACTCCGTGTTGTTCGATGACAATTTGTGGTGCGGGCGGGTCGGTTGTGTTCCGACCGGTTGCTGTTCCGGTGCTTGGCGTGAAATACCCATCTCTAGGCGCCGCATTGTATCTGCAATGTGACGATGGTCTTCGCCAAAGCGGACCATACAGTTCTCGAGCATGGTCAGTCGCGATTCCAGACTACACCCATGCGCCGAGTTCCACCGCTTGCTATACCTCCTTAATTATGATACCACCCGTTTGTATCATGTAAATAGCTTGTTGGTGGGTGGGTGTTGGGTGGTTGGTGGTTGGTGGTGTTCGGAGTTTGGGTGGGTAATGACTCGACCCGTTGATGTTCACTTTTCAGTGACGGGCACCTGACCAGTCGCCGGGTTGTTTCCGGTCAGCCCAGTGGTTTCCATAGGTGGAAACCGGATCTCGTTGGCCTGTAGGTTCAGGTCCGCGAAATGCTGGGTTAACCGGATTTCGAGATCATCCTTCGCGCCCGTATCCGATAAGAAGCGCTGTCTGCATTCGTAGCGTAATTCCGTGGCGTTCAATTCATTAATATATTTTCCCGGCATGATGTCCGGTTGTTTTCCCGGTGTGTTTACAGGAAAAATATAAAATGTGGCTATTGTCGGTGGAACGGATGTCGCGTTTCTTCGATCAGCTGTGTTGACCGCTTATCGGTGTTTGTTTGCGTCCGGAATGTAGGTCAGTGGGTTGTTATTGTTTTGACTGTTGTCGCGCTTGCCGGGCGATCACAGTAACCGGTCTTTCGCGGATGCGTGTGTGTGCGTTTCCGGTGCTCTACTGCGCTTAGGGAAGGCGGCGGCGGCGGCGGCAGTCCGAATACGTGGTATTTCTGTTCCGGGTAATCGCATTTTGTCGTTGGCGGGTGGTGGCGCTGGGCGGTGGTGGTGTGTCCTCGCGCTCTTGCGTTCCTACCTACCTAGTACCTACGTTGCTACGTCGTGTGTGTTTGCAGCGTCGCGAGCTGTGTAGTCGGTGCGTCCGTAAAACGGGCGGCGCGGCTGGTCTTTACGTCCTTTATGATTATGCAATATGTTACGTAACGCCGGATTTTCCTTTTCGGCTTTATCAGCTGCAAACCACGTTTTTATCGGATCGCGTTGGGGACTTTTTTACAAATCGCACATCGGGGGTTATTTGGTGGTGGTAGTAAGGGGTAATTTAATTGCAAAAGAAAATGTTCACTTACCGGTGATTCCTGTTAGCCAGTTGATGCGGAAATGTGGGATGCCGCGTGGATGGTGGGTGAAGGTAACCAAAAAAATGAGCAAAAGAAAAAAACACAGAAACTTTGATGTAGTTCGGTTTTTATTTAGTTATATGTATAATCATTTAATTAATTATTGAGAAACGGTATCGGTGTCCGTCGGTTACGGTGTCGTTAACTTAAAACTCGCGGAGACGTGCTTGAGGTCCGTGTATCCGGGTCGTTGAGAAACAAGTCACTTGGACAAGCAGGTTCACCGAACGGCCGGCCGACGGTTCGCGGCGCAGGTGTCGCGCTCTGACGTCGTCCGTCGTCGATTGGCGGTTTGTTTGAGAAGCCACAGCGCGGCTTCCGCGTAAAGGCTGTTTGAATTCAAACTGCCATTACGCGGGACCTCGTCAAACTGACGAATCGGATGATTTTTTTTTTTTAAATTGCTTTACATTGAATATTAGATGTACGATAACATTATATTCACTGTTGAATACGCCTAAATTCACTTGACCTTCTCTGAACACGTACCATATTATATATTATATTATATTGTATAGGTCTTTCGTGTATTTTGTTTATTACTTTCAACCGCCTGTGACTAAATAAACACACATGTATAGACGGGTCATGGTACTTAAGTGGCGACACACGGACAGGAGACGGCGACTCATAAAAATAATATATTATTATCTGGGAATTCTCGGATGATTTTATCGGCATTATAATGAACAATATGACGTTCAGGTCGGGTGGACCCTCCGAGTTCAGATCGCACAGACTGCACGCTGTGGACGGATCGCCCACGTTGTTAGTCAATGTACAACATTTAAGCGGACTGATTAAAAAAAAATATATATATATATTTACACGAACGGGCTAAAGCTGACTTGGCTTAAAACTACCATACGATGGGTTGCATAGGTATACGTGACAAATATAATATAATATGAAATAGGTATACGCCATTATAATAATAATATCGTCTACCTGCGAAAGCTTGTATAACAGATATATTTCGGTTTCCAAACCGTTAAATGAGTAAATTGTCGACACTGGCTGTAAAAGTTTATTTAAATTCTCTATTAGGTGACCTCGATAATGAGTACTGTACAAATGGACAGTTAAACAAGGTCCAACAGGATTTACACTCTACAACTCTAAGGTCACTTTACTCTCGATCAACCACGATTTAAGATAGTACGGTTGCCCAACGAACTATAATAAAAAACAATTTAATTTTGCTTATAGTTTCTCCATTATCAACGATACTCTAGAAACTTTCACATAATATATTGTTCTATATATAAAAAAAAGATCGACTTCTAATGTTTTAAAACTAATGACGTTTTTCTAGTCACAAAATGGACAGAAAATTAAACCCTTTCATGTTCCTGTATTAAAAGTTAAATAAATTGTAAAAAAGCATAAGTTAATACTACTTAATTTCATAATATAACTATAATCTAAAAAAAGTGCACTGCTGTACAGTAGGTTACAAGTGGGTTACTGACTACTGTATAATGGATGGTATTAGATTTGAATTCAATGATATAATATCATTGTATAATAAAAACGATTTTGAGTGGAGACGGTATGTCAGTCTATTTATAAGACATATTATATACTTATCTATGGTAAAAAATTTAACTATAATAAATTCCAAATTAATCATTTCACAATATCCATTATTTAATTATAACGCG
Organism: Macrosiphum euphorbiae; assembly: GCA_949089665.1. NCBI lineage: Eukaryota > Metazoa > Arthropoda > Insecta > Hemiptera > Aphididae > Macrosiphum > Macrosiphum euphorbiae. The sequence goes on from CARXXK010001098.1 coordinate 776,851, forward strand.
TTATACATCAACATGATATAGATATATAGTAGTATATTTTAGAAGTTTCAAGGACCCACGAATATTATTATACAATCAGAACAAAATAACTAAAATAGTTATTGTAGATTTTTTATTATGTAATTTTGTCCAAATTTGAATTTAAAATGACTATAAAAATAAAATTTGCTTATGTATTTTTTAGATTTGTATTAACTACTTACGTGAAATCTTGTTTTAAATTTTCAATCCATAGATATAAAAGTTGAAACTTTTTATAAATTTTTAACTACAAAATAACTATTCAACAAATTTTATAAATTTTGTGAAAATTCGATCATTAAATGCTTATAAAAAAAAATTGTGTCCATGTATTTTTAATATTTTTCAACTGATATTGTACCAATATATCAGGAGCCTTGTATTAAATTTTTACACTTTTTAGCAAAACAGATAAAATATTAATATTTATAGAAAAAACAACTAACAAATTTGAAAACTGTAATTGTCCGTAAACAGCTCAAAAAGAGTCAAAATATTTTCAAAATTGTATGGTGTATAGGAAATGCTAATATAAATATTCAGTGAAATTTTCATGTAGATACAGTTATTCGGTGTTGTAAAAATTTGAATTTCAAACGCTCATAAAAATTTAATTTGACTTTCTTATTGACATTTTTTTTTTGATAAAGGTAGATAATCTTATAATTAATCTTGTATTACATTTTAAAATCTCAAAAAGAAAAAGTTTTATGAATTCTTAACTCAAAATAATTTGCTAATTTTCGTGATTTTTCCATATTTTGTGAATTTTCGAACTTTAAATGCTTATAAAAAAAAAAACTGTGACTAAGGATTTTTAATATTTTTCATCTGCCTTTGAAAAATATACTAGGAGCCTTGTATTAAATTTTCAGCAAATTTACTACATTTTTAATGATATTCATAAAAAAAAAGGCGGGCAAGTGGGTGTCGCTCTGCTGTACAGTAGGTTACAAGTGGGTCACTGTATAATGGATGATATTAAATTTGAATTCAACGATATAATATCATTGTATAAGAAAAACGATTCTGAGCGGAGACAGTGTAGTAACCCGTCGCTCTCACTTGATTGGTTACTGCACACTTCTTTAACGACGAATGCACGTACACGTCGTCGCAATGAATCGGAGGATGGTGGTTGAAGTGAAGGTAGAGTAAGAATAGTTTAACACAAAATGTAATTAATTATAGATATAATGTTTATTGACACGAAACTAATAATATAGTTAATTTAAAGTAATGTAAAATTTGTCGACAGAATAATAATTCTACCGGAGAATAGTTGTAATTGAAATTATACTTGATGTGGACGGCAATGCGGCTGTTTCTAGTCCGCGACCCACACAAGTATTGTTAAGCACTGGTAATTACTTCTATGTCTAAAAAGTCTGTGAAACAGGGCCCCTATTTATATGAGACATGCCCGGGATTTAGGAAAGGATGATTGACGTCATAGGAATGGCGTGATGCGTAGTCGATCCGTATTAACCAATGAGGCGGCAGCCTCAGTGGCCTATTTTGGTGGCGTGATGTTGTTCAGGCCACCTAACCTTTGGAACGCCGTTTTTGTGTAAAAACGTCGGTTTACTACATTCCTCCCTTGTAAGAATGATACTCCGTATCATAAAGATGAAATGGTTGGATACACGGAATATGCCGTGCTCCGTGGTATTAGGGCTTCCTGCTTGATTACGTCTCTCGGCGTGTATGTCCGAAACTTCCTTTGGATCTAGTAGTAGAAGCACCTCACATATGTTGCGTACACTTCTAGGATGTAAAGGATATATTTCAGGACACATGAGGAAGTCACTGACATGTTTACATTGACTTCTATCGATTTCGTCATAGGTGGAATACATTTCTTTTGATTTACTTATAGCTAAATACTTATGATTAGGTTTTACATATAACAATTATTTTGGTCACAATTTGGTATTGGTATTAGCTGAAAAAGAGTTAATTCATGTTGGTATACTAAAAAAAATACATTTACAATAAATACAATTTTGTCATTGGAATAATATATTGTAATGTCTGAGAGATGTATAGATTATCGGATTTGTTTTTTAATTTTTTCCCCCCCGAGAAAAATAAAAACTTCGTAATTAAATCCTTATCTACGTTATTATTATTTTATACCTATTTATTATTTTATTAAAATTATCATAATAATTAATAACCTTATTTTTTTTCATATTATGTAATTGGTTAACTTAATATGTTTTTACCTACGATAATAATATAACAATGACTAGTTTATGACTACTTATAACAATAAAAGAAAATTGAAGGATCCTATAGCTAAAAATATATATATGTTATGCCACCGAAGTGTTCATAAATCGGTCTCGAAATATGTTTTTTTTGTATTATTTACGTGGATCCTATAGTCCTTCCTCCCCATCTTTATTGTTATATTTCCGTTGTCATCCGTAAAAATTTGTTTTTTATAAATAGTTACTGCTATATCAGTGTTTCGGAATATGTAACGGAACATCGTGCGTATGCGCTCGTAGCAGGTCAACGTTGTTAACCCTTCTAGCCTGATAGTCGAGAATTGATTAATTTTTTTTCCAATACAATATATTTTAATCTCTTTAATAGCGTCGTAATAATTCTCGGCGTTAATTGTCGTATAATGATGATTTTTAAGATTGTAGAATATTACTAATTTGTCGGTTTGTTCAATCAAAACAAATTTATTATTATCATTAAAAATTACCTGCTGCGGTAAATCGTTATTGTTCATTACATCTCTTATCGCTGGATGCGTTATTATTTTATCATTTGAAATAGGTAACATTATATTTTCATTATTTTGCGCGTGTTTTATACTTCCCTCTATTTTAGTTATTTTGGAATTAAAAATCGGTTTAGTTTCTGCTTTTTTAAACTCTTCGAAATCGCTAATTGGCTCATCATGGGTAACAACATGTATACGTGATAAGCAATCCGCGTTCGAATGTTGTGAGCCTGCTCTATAGATTATTTCGTAATCGTATTCCTCGAGCTGTAATCGCCATCGCATTAACTGAGACGAAACGTCTTTTATATTGAATAAATACGTTAATGGACGGTGATCGGTGATTATTTTAAATTTTTTTCCGTATAAGTAAGGCCTAAAATACTTTACAGCCCATACTATCGCTAACAATTCTTTTTGTATTACGCTATAGTTTGTTTCGGCGGTATTTAAAGTTCTACTTGCGTAAGCTATGGGTTGATCTTTAGGTACGTCATCTTGAGACAAAACCGCTCCGATTGCGTATTGGCTTGCATCAGTCATGAGGTTAAAATTTCCATTTTCCCAATTAGGGTAGATAAGTAGAGGTGGATTCATTAACGCGTTTTTTAATTCTTGGAATGCTTCTTCACACATGTCCGTCCACACGAACGGTGTGTTTTTCTTTAATAAGCTAGTAAGAGGTTTTGCTATTTTGGCAAAGTTATCAACGAATCGGCGGTAATAATTTAATAAACCTAAGAATGACTTTACGTCTTTCTCGTTTAGTGGTCTCGGATATTCTTTAATACAACTTAATTTGTTTGGATCAGGCGTTACCCCGTTTTCGCTGATCACGTGCCCTAAATATAACACCTCTTTACGTAGAAACATACATTTACTAGGTTGCAATTTCAGTTTATGTAGTCTTAATCGCGTAAACACCTGCTCTAACCTATTCTGATGGTCTACTAAACTTGACCCGTGGACTACAATGTCATCTAGATACGCCGTACATAACTCTTCCAAGCCCATTAAAATAGATTTCATGGCTCGAGTAAAAGTTGCCGGCGCAGAACTAAGTCCAAATGGTAAACGTAAAAATTCATAATGCCCTGATTTTGTAGAAAAAGCTGTTTTATGGGTGTCTCCCTTATCAATCATTATTTGATGATAACCGCTGGCAAGATCAAGTGTAGAGAAGTACTTAGATGAGCCTAAGGATTCTAGTATCTCTAATATATTCGGTAAGCCGTATGCTTCATTTTCCGTAACCTCGTTTAATTTTCGGAAATCTACACATACTCGTAACTTTTGGTTACCGTTCAGATCTTTTTTCTTTTTTACTACCACTAGTGGAAAATTAAATGGTGATAACGAATTACGTATTATATTCGCGTCTTTCATTTCTTTTATTTGTTTTTCTATCTCGTCCTGATACGCGTGCGGTAGCCTATATGGACGTATGTTAATCGGTTTAACACACCTAGGTGTATTAATTTTATGCGTAACAATGTCAGTTGCACTCAAAAGATCGCCTTCGAGAAAAAACAGATCAGAAAAACGACTACACAGGTCTAATATGTTATCGCGTTCTTCGTGATTAAGATGCTCGGTATTAATAGTTTCTTTGATCCTTTTAATTCTATTCGAAGAGTAATTGTTGCTTTCGCTAGCAATAAAAACGTTATCGTGGTACGGTTCCCATTTAAAATTACTCGTGGTTAATTGTTCGATAATAAACGGTTGTTCGGATATATTTATTATATTACTTATTATTTTATCACCTTTGACCGGACTAATACTATTAGCTATTATTACGTCTTCATTAATTTCATATTTTTTTATCGTTATTGCTTCGCAATTGATTTCTTCGTCGGCCCTTATTTGTAATACACAATTACTCCTCGGCGGAATAATTAGTGCGTTATTAATTACTTTTTCTGGGATTATTAATACTTCTTTATCCCAATCCAAAACTACCTTATTTAGTTTTAAAAATGATATGCCTAATATACCTGCTTCGGGTATTGGAAAATTATCATGCACAATGTCGAATTTTACTACGAAAGGTTGTTTGTTAATATAAATTGGAATCACTACTGTTCCCACTGTCTCTACTGGACTTGCATGAATACCTTTAATTTTTTTCTTATCTTTTTCGTTTACGATTATATGCCCTTTTAAGCTTGAAATTTTTATAATGTTCATTTCAGAACCGCTATCAATTAAAAATTTGATTTCGCTTTTAACAAATTTATCGGAAAAACATTTTATATGTTCCCGCGTTATAGGCGTTATTACGCGTACGTTACTTCCCGATTGTATTTCTTCGATGGATCTATTTTGATCGCTCCTATTATTTTTCTCCTCGAGTTTCTTTTTTTCATTATATTTTAATTTCCGACATTCGCTAATGTCGTGATTAGTTTTTTTACAATATTTGCAGAATTTACTAGAATATTCGCGTTTAATTTCTGTCTTCGGACTTTGACCGCTGTTCGGATTTCTAAAAGTAGGTAATTTATGTTCGCTAGTTCTACACTCGTTTGCGTAATGACCTACTCGCTCGCAACGGTGGCATTTAACCGCGCTTTTATCGTTGAACTTTTTTTTATCGAATTTATTTTTATTATTCTGAAAATGATTATTCCCGAATGCGTTATTATAATATTCGGAGGATTTTTCCTCCTCCATTGCGTGTAAAACTGCTACTTCGAATACTTGAATATTGCGCGCTTTTAATATTATTCCGATAGATTGTGAGACTCCCGCTATGAATACGCTTAGTGCATGCGCTTGCACTGTTTGAGCTATAATATTTACTTGCGCTGGGTCTTTATCTACCGTTAACGCGTGTGTTAATTCGTGTGCAGTTTTTTCGATCCTAATCGAGAACTCTTTAACAGATTCTTTTGAATTTTGGCGCATCTGACTTGATTGTACCTGTAAGTACGACACTGAATGTGCCGAACCAAAAACGGTTTTAAATAAATTTTTTAATTCGTCCCAGGTGGTAATTACCTTATACCTAACGGCCTCGAATGCATTACCTTTTAGCTGGGTTATTATGGCTTCTAAAATAATGGGTTTCAAAGTATTAGGGATACTCTTAAAAATGAATTCGCATTTAGCCAAAGAGGAAGCTAAATCCGATTCTGATCCCCCCGAAAATGAAGGTACTAACTTGATTGCCCCTTCTAAACTTAATTGATCTGGATTAGCCATTTTAATTATTAGTGTAACGGGATTATACGCAACGATTTGCCAATTAGATCTATCTACAGACATACAATATTTTATTCAAATGACTTACAAATTTTGCATCCTGTAGTCTTAATTGCCCGTGAAAAAATTGATTTTTGAAAACGCCCTTCCTGGACTGCCCTTGATTGAATGCTCTTACCGTCCTTCCTGGACTGACCTTGTTTGGAATGCTCTTGATTGAATGTTCTTACTGTCCTCACTCCTCCTTGACGTTGTGAACGTGGTTTCGTCGGTGGGTCTCAAAGTACTTTTTTCCGACGTCTCGAAAAGTTTTCGTTTGATGAAGTGAAACCCCACACCTGACACCAAATTTTATGTAGTAACCCGTCGCTCTCACTTGATTGGTTACTGCACACTTCTTTAACGACGAATGCACGTACACGTCGTCGCAATGAATCGGAGGATGGTGGTTGAAGTGAAGGTAGAGTAAGAATAGTTTAACACAAAATGTAATTAATTATAGATATAATGTTTATTGACACGAAACTAATAATATAGTTAATTTAAAGTAATGTAAAATTTGTCGACAGAATAATAATTCTACCGGAGAATAGTTGTAATTGAAATTATACTTGATGTGGACGGCAATGCGGCTGTTTCTAGTCCGCGACCCACACAAGTATTGTTAAGCACTGGTAATTACTTCTATGTCTAAAAAGTCTGTGAAACAGGGCCCCTATTTATATGAGACATGCCCGGGATTTAGGAAAGGATGATTGACGTCATAGGAATGGCGTGATGCGTAGTCGATCCGTATTAACCAATGAGGCGGCAGCCTCAGTGGCCTATTTTGGTGGCGTGATGTTGTTCAGGCCACCTAACCTTTGGAACGCCGTTTTTGTGTAAAAACGTCGGTTTACTACAACAGTATGTCCGTCTAGGTATAAGACATATTATATACATTATACATATCTATGGTACTAAACCAAAATTTGACCTATAATAGGTAGGTACCTATAATAAATTCCAAAATTAATCATATCAAAATATCCATTAGGTACTTATAACGCGTTATACATCAACAAAAACCGTGATAATATCATAGATATATAATAGTACATTTTAGAAGTTTCAAGTATCCACGAATAATATTATTTAATCACAACTAAATAACTAAAATAGTTATTCTAGGTTTTTTAATATGTAATTTCGTCCAAATTTGAATTTAAAATGTCTGTAAAAAATAACTTTGTACATATATTTTTTAGATTTTTTGGTTACAGTATGAACTATTTACGAGAACCTTTGTGTTGAATTTGCAATCCTTAGCTATAAAAACTGAACATTTTATAATTTATTAATTACAATGATTGATAATTTTCGAGATTTTGAAAAATTCTGTCAAAATTCGATGTTTAAATAATGTTATAAAAAAAAATCGTGTCTATGTATTTTTAAAATTTTTCAACTGATATTGTAACAATATATAAGAAAGCTCGTATTCAATTTTCAGACTTTTTGGCGCACCAAATAAAATTTTATTGACAATTATAAAAAAAAAAACTAAAAAAATTGAAAACTGAAAATGTCCGTAAACCGCTCAAAAAGAGTCAAAATATTTTCAAAATTGTATGGTGTATAGGAAATGCTAATATAAACATTCAGTGAAATTTTCATATATCTATAGTTATTCGTTTATGAATTACAACAAAATAAGGAAATCGCTACATGAGAAATCGAGTGAACATCCAATGTTGTAAAAATTTGAATTTCAAACGCTCATAAAAATTTAATTTGATTGTCCGGTAGAGATTTTTTTTATTGATAAAGGTAGACAAATTTATGAGTAATCTTGTATTACATTTTCAAGTCTTAGATTTAAAAAGAAAAATTTTTGCGAATTCTTAACTCAAAATAATTTTCTAATTTTCATGATTTTTCCATATTTTGTCAATTTTTGAACTTTAAATGCTTATAAAAAAAAACTGTGACTAAGGATTTTTAATATTTTCCATCTGCCTTTGAAACAACATATTAGGATCCTTCTATTAAATTTTCAAGCTTTCGCAACCAACAAATAAAATTTTATTGATATTTTTAGAAAAAAAACTAAAAAAAAATGAAAAATGAAAATGTCCCTAAACAGTTCAAAATAAATCAAAATATTTTTAAAATGTTATCGTGTATAGAAAATGCAAATATAAACAACCAGTGAAAATTTCATGTATCTACGGTCATTTGTTTTAAAGTTACACCAAAAACCAAATTCGATTTTTTGGAAAACCAATTTTGCGTAAAAATTCCCGTTTTTCCTTAATTTTTATGTTGTTTTTCCCGGCGCTTGTGAAAACTACTGGAAAATGTTTACTTTTGACCCCCCAAAGTACCAACTAGATTCACTTTCCTATCAGAAAAGGTACTATTGAAGAAAATCTAAGCACTTTTACTGTCCCAAAACGTGATGACAGACACAAAAAAAATATATAAAAATATAAAAATATAAAAACACACATCATTGTAAAACCAATACATTCATCGCTCCGCTCAGAATCTAAAAAAAACTAATAAAATTTTAAACTGAAAATGTCCCTAAACAGTTCAAAATAAAACAAAATATTTTGAAAATGTTATCGTGTATAGAAAATGCAAGTATAAACAATCGGTGAAAATTTCATATATCTATGGTCATTTGTTTTAAAGTTCCAAGAAAAACCAAAATTCAATTTTGTGAAAAATCGATTTTACGTAAAAATTCCGGTTTTTCCTTAATTTTTCTTTTGTTTTTCTTGGAGCTTTTGAAAATTACTGGGAATTTTAAATTTTAACCTCTTCAATGCACCAACGATATTCACTTTCTAATCGAACAAAATATGAATAAAAAAATATAAAAAATAACAAATATATGAAAATCGAAGTATTATTTCGACTACTTATCGTGTACACAGACACAAAAATAAAATTCAAAATTCAAAAAACACACATTATAAAATCAATAAATTCATCGTTCCACTCAGAATCTAAAATCTTAGAATATTGAGTTTATTTTATTGTTGCACCATTTAAGTTAACTTACAACAATAAAAGATATACCTACCTATTTCAAGCATAATAACAAAATAATAACAATAAAATTATGAATATTAGATATGCATCATAAATTCAAATCTTAAACAAATATGTAGAAATGTCAACCTAACATATAGTTAAAAAAAAGTTACAGGATTTTTATAACATGAAGGCACAAAACTGTAAATAATTTTAATATTTATTATATAACTATCATCAGTCATCATACTAGATTCAGAAAAAAATAATTTACATGTATCTATTATAATCATATTCTAATCATATTCTATTTCTATATTCATAATCTATTATCGTTTTTATAATATTTATACAAATATAAAATACATTGTTTAATCTTCATCTAGCTCTGTTTTATTTGCTTTTTGGATTAAAAAAAAGTTCATGGCATAAAATATTATAAAATAACTTAATACAGCTAATGACTATGATCATAGCTTATTTTAAGCCCACAGGAATAGTGGAACTCTACTTTAGCTTGAGTAAAATGCGTAATGATTTTGTTAATCTTCATCTCCGATGAATATTGTCATGGTACCTATATGCCATTTTTTAAACTTCCAGTCAGGTGACTCACACAATAGTATAGAACGTCGTAGGTAGTACCTACTAGGTACTATTGTCATAATGTTATACGTACCATTCTCCTAAATATAAGGAATTAATTTGTATGTATAATGTATATTGATTATACTAGTAGTTTGCTGTTATAAATTATATTTTAATATGTCATAAATCATAATCATATTCAAGCTGATATAATACACATTCGCAAAATCAATTAATACATTTATGTGCCTATACACCTTTTTTTTTTCTTTGCTATAAAACAATAATTATACAATCATAATTATTATACCTATACACCAGGTACAATTGTAATATTTTTCATAAAATTATATAGAAAAAAAAATATTACAACTGCAACCATTACAGATACAATTGTAATAGCCACTATTGACAAATGTAGCATACACATTTTTTTAATCTTTTATTGTCATGAAACTTATAATATACAATCATTATCTTTAAATAAAATAAAACATAACTTTGGTAAACAGATTATTTTAAATAATAATATATTTTTTTAATTTTAAATTGTTAAAAACCCTTATGACATAATAACATTTAATTAAAATAAAATATAACTTTGGTAAACAGATAATCTCAAATAGTAAATAGTAACACAACTTTTGAGTGAATATCCAGTGTTGTAAAAATTATAATTTCAAACGCTCATAGAAATTTAATTTGACTTTCTTATAGACATTTTTTTTTTTTGATAAAGGTAGATAATCTTATAAGGAATCATGTATTACATTTTTAAACCTTAGATTTAAAAAGGAAAATTTCTACGAATTCTTAACTCAAAATAATTTTGCCAATTTTCGTGATTTTTCCATATTTTGTCAATTTTTGAACATTAAATGCTTGTAAAAAAAACTTGACTAATTATTTCTAATATTTTTCATCTGAATTTGAAACAATATACTAGAAGCTTTCTATTACATTTTTAAGCTTTTATACCAACAAATCAAATTTCATTGACAATCATAAATAAAAAGTCACTCTGCTGTATAGTATTTTACAAGTGGGTCACTGTGATGGATGGTCAAATGGAAAATGTTATCAAGTATGCATCTGGAGTCAATTTAAAATATATACGGTTATTGGTTTTTGAATTACTGCAAAGTAGGAAAATTGATACATGACAAATCAAGTGAATATCTAATTTTATAAAAATTTTAAATTCTAATTTCTATGTAATTTATAACAAACCCAGTACCTACCTGAGTTCAATTATTATTGAATCGCAAATCACTATTCGCAATAACTGTAATGTAAAATGTTAAAAATTAATATCAATTAGTACGTTTACGTGTGTTTCAGAATAAGTTGTATTATAATTGTTCCCTAACTAATATGCCTGCAGGGCTGCAGTTATATTATTAATACCTGAGGTGGGTATCGTCTATTACTTTAAAATTTAAATATTATTAACTAATATATAAAAATGAATGTATGTCTGTGTGTCTATGTGTCCATAGTACCATGGCAACCATTTATATATTATTTTGTGATTTCAGATGGAATGTTTTGTATATAAATGGTTTCCATGGTAATATGTAAGACATATAATTTATATAGAGTTGGATTTTGAGATTTCCGATTGAAATTTGTATTTATAATTATAGTTATTGGTAGCCAGGTAACAAAGTTCACGGGATCAGCTAGTTAACTAATAAAATAGGTAGGTATAATAGTAGATACCTAGTTATGTTTTAAATATTATATTATAACTTAGGCTTTGCTAGTCATAAATAATATACGCATTATATCCCAGTAATATTTTTTTTTAAATGTTACAATGTTAAAATGTTTAGAATTCAATGGTATAGGAACCTTCAGTAAACAGTCAGTAAGTTATTGAATATAATAGTATATCTTATATAGGTATAGTGTTAATGATATTATATTAACTAAACTCTAAAATAGGTACACCTAATAACAATTAATACCTGCAATTTAATAGAGATTCTTAATAGGTATGTTAATTTTATTATACAGTACTTAATTGATAAAAATAATATAAAAAAGGTTAAAATCGGCATTAATCGAAATAAACATTTTTTACTGAGCTTTTTAGTAACATAAACTTTTATTGAGATTCATAGAAAAAAAACTAAAAAAAATTGAAACTGAAAATGTTTTTAAACAGTTCAAAACAAATTAAAATATTTAAAAAAATGTATAGTGTATTGAAAACAACCAGTGAAAATTCCATGTATATACGTGTATATATTTAGAGTTACACCAAAAACCAAAATCGATTTTGTGGAAAACCGTTTCACGTTTTTCCTTAATTTTTATGTTGTGTTTCCCGGCCCTTTTGAAAACTATTTGTGAATTTTAATATTTGAAATCCTCAATGCAAAAACAATATTCACTTTCCCATCGAACATGGTACTGAAATACAATGGTTAATCATTGTATTAAAATATCATCATATTACATCCATTACAACTATACTGTACAGCCGAGCAGTATATCCACTTGTACATCTTTTCCTATATAAAATTATACTTGTTGTCTTTAGACTAAAAACTACAGTTGTCGTACGCAGTGGTGGCTAACAGGCTGAAGTCCCCCCATACCATCCAAATTGAGCTTATTAAAACCTATTGAATCGCACTTAGTGGATTTGAGACAGAAAAGCAGAATTTAGTATGCGATTATAGTTTCTGTTGTAACTCTAAAAATATGAACGTAATATGTAGATACATGCAATGTTTATAATAGCATTTTCTATACATCATAACATTTCCAAAATTGTTTGACTCGTGTTGAGCTATTTACCTATATGAATAAGGGATTTTCGATTTATATTAAATTTTTTAATTAATATCAATAAAAAAAATTCAGTCGTTAAAAAAAACTTAAAAATGTAATAAAAAGTTCCTCGCAAGTTATTGTAAGCGTAAATTAAAATAAAAGTGGGAGCATATTCCATAATGATTTCTATAAGTGTTTGAAGTTTACATTTTTACAACATGGGATATTTACTTGATTTTTCAAGGAATGATTTTCTTATTTTTATGTAGGCTATTCAAAAACGAATAACCATAGATACTTTAAATGTATAGCAAATATTTATTTAATTATTTTCTACATTTGACACAATTTTTAAAATATTTTAACTCATTTTGAGCTGCTTATGGACATTTTTCATTTAAATTTTTTTTTTTTCTTGATGATAACATTTATATCATTTATATTATATTATTATTTTTATATATTGATTATATATTTTTTTAATTTAACTAGGCTCATTTTATTTATATTCGATTTTTTATTCAACTGATTTTTTATTATATTTAGAATTTAGTTTTTTTTCTTCTAGGATTTTTTAATTTAACTAACCTTTTTTTTATTGAAAACTCGTTTTATTTAATATACTTATTATATTTAGCTGTTTTTTTTATTATATAAAGATTTTTTTTTAGTTTAACTAAGCTTTTTTTATTAATTTACAACCAACTTCTTTTAGGGGAATAAATTAGGGAGTAATTACTTAAAAATTTTAAATTAATGCTTACAAATACTTATAAATGGTGCCCGACGTTTTGGAACAGTCAAAGTTAGGTCAAAGTTTCAAATTTCAAAATTGGAATAATGTAATGCTTATACATATAACCATCGTATGCCCATCATTGGTGTGGTTACTTGGTGGGGGGGGGGCTCAGGCTTTTTCTTTAATAAATACATAGATATCTATACTATGCTAGATATCGAAGATTTTACATAACAACATTATGTCATCAATAAATATTATTTTCTATGTAGGTTATAATATTTATTAACTTGGAGATTAGTCCAACTTTTATTAAACGTGTATTAGTATAGGATGACCGATCGTATTCTCTCGGAACCTTTGTTCGTGTGCAATCTATCATTTAATTTAACTCTTAGAGTTGGTACATTACAACGATTTACTCAATGGTGAGATACACTTGATGACTACAACTGTACAGCAGAGTGGTTACTAAATCAATACTTTCCATCTTTTTTCTGTTTAACTTGTAACTCTCTTAAGTTAACAATATAGAAAAGTTACTTTTTACTTAAACCTTAATTTTTGTTTTTCTACATCGACTTAACTAGTTAAACGCATTTGTGGTGCAGTTATAATATCATTTCATGTGAATGTTGCGTTAAACGTTCATTTTGAAAACTTCAAACTTGCCGAACACCACTGGCTCGTGTTGTAAATGGTAATCGATCAAAAAGTCATTAGACACAAATTCCGGTATGAAAACAGTTGAACAAAAGTCCGGATTCAGTTTTTGATTGCCTGACAAAACGTCTGAGTACACTTTTACTGAAGGACAAAAAGTCCAAAAATACAAAATTGTCTATTAAATTTGCATTTATAATTAAAAAACCCAATGTAATATTATATATAGTCAGTTCATATATGTACTTTTTTTTATATTTTATTATTCCTTATACCTAACAAAAATATAACGGCGATATCTGCAATTACCGACACAATGTCACAATATACAATATTATAATATAGGGGAAACCCAGGTGAGATGACACGTTTTAACATTTCAGACTTGGCTCTTTCGACTGTTTCTAAATTCTCTTCACCAGCATGAGAGTGTTAACCTCAAATGTTGGATTTTTATAATCGAATTAAATGTTTAAAAGTGTCTAAAATTTATTTTTTTTAAATTTCTTAAGCTTACCATTGGAATTTACTAAAATGGCCGGAAATTTTTTTGAAATTTTGTTGGAACACTTCCACCGAGTACTTGAAACTAGATTATGATGAACAGTATATGCATATCCATTAAAAATGGTTTTTTTTATTTTCTTTTATTACAAAAACCTCCATTTCAACCTCCATCTCAACCAAATAGTGTATCGGGATACAATGACTAAGTGACAAATTCAATTTATAATTCACGTCCTTAATGTCCTCATGCAATCTATTATATCGATGAGATAAATGTACAATATGATATTATAGTTAAATATATATTATAATATTATCTAGATTTATATTATATCTTCGTAATAATATTGATTATCGTTATAAAAGTATGTAAGAATAATCTTACGGTAGATACAGTGTACACATTCTACCGCGAAACACATTAATTAGATATAGCCATATAAGTACCTAAATACAAAACTATAGTGGATTTCCGTTATATTTTTGTTAGGTATAAGAGATAATAAGAAGTAATAAAATATTTAAAAATAAATACAGTAATATAATAATATAATAAAAGTACATCAGTAACATTTTTTAAATAAATATTAATTATATATCGACTGACTATCTAAATATATAAAAATGGAGCCAAAAAGGTATAACAATTCATCAATTGAGAACCACTGGTCCGATTTGTCTCAAATTTTTTTAAGATGTTCGTAATTGCTAGGTGAAGGTTTTGACGAAAGAAAATTTTTAAAAAGTCAACCGAATAATTAGAAAAACTGCAAAAACTATTTATTGATGTCTGGGATTTGAACTTGATATCGTTGTCTTTATTTATTCTATGGTGTATTATATAATATATTATATTATATTGGTTGCTATTGGTTAACCGGGCATGTTTGTTGATTTGTATTATTATTTTTTGTAAATATATCTTATATATAAATGAATGATGGTGTGTAGATTAGACCTATGGGAAGAAGATACGATAATTTAAAAAGGGTACAAATTTGGTTTTTTTTATTCATCAGATTTTAGTACGGTTAGGTTAGGATTTATAGGTAGGTGGAATTAAGTAAAAACGTCAAACTTGGTATAACTTTGGTACTCTTTGAGTTAAATCATACACTTAAGTACAAACAGCACGGGGTCCGCGATCTACCGCAGGTAGATTGCCTACCTGATAATATACTGCTGCGAAACAGAATTTTTATTCTGGGCAACAGAAAAGTTAAGATAAATCTAGAAAATCATACACCGAATATTAAATAACGCATTGAACAATGTTAGAGTCATATAGAGTTGGTACATTTAACGGGAAACGAAGTGCACGGAATCAGCTAGTATAATATAATATTAAGTAAATTATAATTATAAATTTAGTAGAAATTTTTGTATTTTCGGACTTTTTATCAGACAGTAAGAATGCACTCGGACTTTTTGTCCGGTAATCGAAAAATGAAACCGGACTTTTTGTCCAATTTTTTTTCGTCCGGGATTCGTTGTAGATCGATAGTGTCACCATCCATCCGTTACGCATTGACTGCCTCCACATTGACTGGCCGGCCTGCACGGCCTGCAGGGCCGCACATGGCCGTGAAGTGCCGATAGATGTGCCACGTCGGCTATAAATAATATGCTTACACGAGTTATATAGTATATATGCACCATTATTGAAGAGAAGGAGTGTATCATGACGTTTATATGAGTCGATTTTCGATACTTTATTTTCAATGTCCAATATTTAGATCTAAAACTCGTTGTACTTTACTTACTGAAATTAGTAATTAAAATACCAAAAATTTACTTATATACTGTCACATATTCTCTTTTAAATACCTACTACAATATTTCTATGGAACTTGAACATATTCTATTATACAGTTATTATATTATTATCTATTGATTATTACACCAATTATACACAATAATATAAAATGTATTACCTACTTATATAATTATTATTTCATAATTAAAATATAAAATATTGGTCCCTTTAGATAAGGTGTATTTTGGAGGACATATCTTCATGTTAGTATAGGTTAGATAGTATTATTATTCGATATTACAAGACAACACCCTAAATCATCACTTAAAATGGAAGTTAGGTCTTTAGAAACCATGCGCTTGAAAAAAAAACAAGATAAACAAGGATAAATTAAAAACTCCATCTAGCTATATTTATAAAGCCGTTCGTGAGCAAGTCTATAAAACACTATGTGTTTATATAATTTCATCATTGTGGAGTAAGAGTATCTTTCAAAATTATCTTTATGTCTTGACTTTAAAATAAGCCTAAAAACCTGGCGTCTGAGGTCTGAACATTTTTTAACGATGTTTTCCATTGTTATGTTTATATTATGTAGAAATGCAGGTTGTTATTGCAGTTGATAATAATATACTAAATTATTTAAAACTATTATTGAAGTAAGCGTAAATTATGAAGATGAGAGCGTTTTAGGCATTTTTTAAAAGAATATATAAAATACACACATATTTTGATAAACTGTTGTAATCAGCAATCATTATTATTTTACATATAAGAATGACCTCCGTTCACTAAATCAAATCTCAATCAAATAATTTCACACACGTGAAACGTGAATTCAAATACTGCTCCCTTTTCGTGATAAATGGTTATATTCATTTATAATACAAACATCATCGCGTATTCGCATTTAGGTGCTTATTGAATTATTATTTATCATACAAACATTAATCTAACCTTAATAATAATATATTCTGTGTAAAACCGAAAACGTGTTGTTATAATGATAAAATGTATAGTATAGTAATATTCTGGAGGATTCTTAACGAAATCTGTCGATCGGGTATTGGTATGCACTATGCATGTGCAGTGCAGCTGCTGCGACGGAATGTGGTACTTATGGTAGATGTGGTACCGGTGGAGGGGGCAGGGGAGTTTGGTGGTAATGGACTGAAACTGCTGCAGCCACCACCGCCGAAACAACCCCTTTTCCGTTTTATTATACATATATATGTTTTATGTGTGTGTGTGTGTGTGTGTGTGTATACACAAGGCTTGACGGCCGAAAAACATTCCTCTTGATCGTGGTGGACACAAATAAAACTGCTACAAGATACAAACACGTAGGTACGACACGACGAAATAATATAATAATATAATATGTACATCAAACACTTGGAGTCTTATTGTTATCACAGTACCTTTAGGTACAAGGTCCCAACGATGACCGATCGGCCTGCGCCCCATGTATTACATTTTCAGAGAGCAGAATTTTAATAATAATATTATATTTTATATAAGTAACTAACCTATATAATATATACTCTGATTTTAGGGGGAGTATACAAAAAGCGGGCATTCGCAGGTGCAATAAGGGGGATATTTCCCTCCTTGGAAATTGTTGACTGCGTGTAGGTACTTTGATATCAATATCATTATGAATAAATTATAAATAATTATTATCTTGTCCCGAATGGGATTTTATCCTGCGGGCGAGCTTGTATGCAACATAATAATAATATATAATATTATATGAGTATCAGGGGTGGCCTGAACCACGGTTCGCGTCTCATTGTAACATTTTTACTACCTAATATAATGACAGGTATTGATGAAGACAATTTACTCTGCTTTATTGCATGTAAAAGATAACGATTTTAGTTTCATGATAGTAATTTAAAAATATTATTCGATACTTGAAACTTAACGGTATTTTTTACCATAGAAATTATTATAATATTAGTAGGTACACACAATATCATTTTTAAATGTAATATTTTCGGCAAAAATTAAATTAATGTACCGTATTACTAGTATAATAAATACCCAGTAAAATAAATTACTTTAATTATTACAATATAAATTTATTATAAAATATACTTAGTATATATTATGTAGAATAACATAGACTGACAAACCGTCTTCGATCAGAATCGAATTTTTATATGCAATGGTTTTAAATTTAATTTTAACACAGTATAGTGATTTACTCCTCAATTACGAGGTACACTCCGACACACTCGATACCTACTGTTTCATCTAACCTACATTTCCCTTTTTATTATTTTATATGTTTCATTTTGTTTATTTAAAAACTATAGAGTATAATTAATTGATATCAAAAAAATAAAAATGTTACGTTATAGATAAAATTATCTTCTATAATAGAAGATATAATCTTTGATTTAGCATTTTAATTTTTTTTTTATATTTTATAGATTTATAGATTTACAAAATTTCCAAAAACCAAAATTATAATATAATCAATATAATATATTATGTAATAAATAAATATAGTTTTAGTAGGTATACCTAAATCATCGAGTATAACATACAATCTATTTATCTATTAATTGTAGTGTAATCAATATTATAATCTACGATGTTATTAAACTTAAATACTTGTAAAATTGTTAAAATGATCCGTATATTAAATAAAAGTTAATTTAAATTAGTTTAAAAATAATAAAAATAATAAAAATATGAATGTAATATCTAATAAGTAATATTAGCTGTATTAAATTCAGAGTCAGCACAATGATCGATAGTGTATTTAAGATTCTGAGCGGAGACCCACAACGGAGTTAGTTGATGAATTGTTTTTGTTTGGATTAGTTGTTTTTAATAATATATAACTTAAGCAGGATAACCTTTTATTAATCATTTCAAGTTCCATAAAACAATTAATGTAATTCAAATTCCAATTGAATCCTTTCTGTATAATATATTATACTATAATGTAAAGGAATAGACCACATAATATTATACGTGTATAAAGTAATAATAAAAATAATAGTACTTAAAATGTTTGATTTTGTGTTGAATTAAAAAAAGTCTAGAAAATACAATTCTCAATTAAATGAAGTTCATATCATAATATAATCTTTAGGTACTACAGACGTATAGACTAAATAATATTTTACTTAAACAATTGGGTTAGACTTTATTTGTGCAACGCAAAATAAACAAAATTTCAATTTTTTTTCTCGAGTAAGTATTTTTGGCATTAATGGATTTATAATTGTATGTAATCGTTCACCTGCTATGTTCCATGTCTAACATTACTGAACAGTTAACCCCATATAATTTCAATGATAGTATACATTTACCAATAGTAAAATACCAGTAAACAGGATAATTTCTATTATTGAATAAATATTACCTTTCATGTTTATTCAGAAGTGCTTAAAATGTAAGTAGTTGTGAGTTATTTGTTATTAATGGTGTCATAAGGTTAATGGTTATAATATATATATATATATATATATATATATATCGATAATCATTCGAATAAAAACGTTTGATAACAAAATTATCTATAATATAATAGGGCGGCTAGTACCAGCCATAACGTTATTATAAAATAATATTGTAATTGAGTGACAGCGAACATAGATATTACATAATGTAAAATGTTACACATGACCAAACCTTTACTCTGCGTCTCAGGCTGGTACCTATGACGGCAGTTGGCTGAATCTGTGACCTAGTGATATTGAAGGGTGGTAGATAGGTGGTTGACTTTAAAATTTAACTCTGTCCGGAATGTGCTACCAGTCACATGAAAATGGCCGATATCCGCCATAACGCACTGCTGGGTGAATTTATGCATAATGCGGACAGTGAGCACCCAAGACAGTGGCTTAATTAGGGTGGGCAGGGTGGGCATTTGCCACACAACTTGTCATAAGCGGTTCGCTGTCGGCCTGGTATGGGTTAGTTTTTTACCTTCATATTGTAACTAATAGGTAATATATTTAAGTATCCCGCGACATATGTAATAATTATTTAGTCATAGTTATCTCTAAAAAATGTGTTATTTATGCCTATGATAGTAACCTATGATATGCTAACTAGTAAGTATAAAATTATGTAAGAAGGCAATTTGTTTTGAGATTAGATAAAAATGGTATTGTAATGTAATGTAATATAACTATTAGCTAGCGGTTTTTTTTTCACTTTTATTCCGGGCCGGTCAAAAAGTTCCCCCCTCTAAAAAATTAAATGACACCACTTGTCCGTGGTTGAAAATCGAGGACTCATTCGATAGCACGACTACGGCTTCCAGTCGTCATTGCGACCTATGATGGTAGGCTATAAGTACAAGTTTCATACTACGGTGGTAAGACTAGGCTGCTTAGTGCGTTCAACTTAGTTCGAACTCTTTGATTCCAAGCCCTTACGAAGCCCTTACCAAGCCCTTCCAAGAAGATACCCGCCATGAAGACGCCATAATGGAAACATAACGTTCTATTGAAACAGACAAGACATTTCAGACCGATTTATTTTACTTATCGTTTCATTACCTATTTATAACATTCTTGATATGGCAATAGAGAGTTACATTAAATTAAATTATTTGAAAAAAAAATAAGAGAAAATATACTTATATTGTATGATTTTCTAAAGTTGTAAGAATCCCATGACCGCCATAAATTGTCCTATTGGTAATGATAACTAATATACATATGTTATCCAGCGCGAGCTAAGTAAAAAAAAAAATAATAACTGCATGACGGTGTGCGTATTGTATATCGAAGCAGGAGTCACTATTTAAACTGTGTAAAATACAGGTAAGTTTGTTATACGACATAACTAATTGTATGATATATCAATTAACTCCTAGTAAACTCCAAGTTATTAGAAATGTTGTGTAGAATGTGCTTTTGTAACAATCATCAGGTTTAGAAATTAATTTATAGATGAAAAAGTGCAAACTTTTTAATGGAAATTTATATTAAATTCAGAATCACATTGGCCACCATCGTCACATCAGCGTTGCCAATGTTTGTTATCTAGTCATTGGAGAAAATATGACAAAATTATACCGTACTATAATTAACATTACCGTTGTTCTAGATTATTGTGTAAATACCCAATATGTACTCAGTATTTTGTATTTACAAAAACAATTATTTTCTGTACTTATTTATAAATAAAAATATAGATACATTATCATAATTTGCATTGATGATAAAAATTGGTGATATCACAACAAAAATCCTTCGAAAAATGGCAAAGTAAAAAAAATATAAGATCTTTAAGGACTATAAAGATGTGATATCATGAATAAATGATAAGTATATTGAATTTAAGTAAACCTATTTTGTTTCATTAATTTATTTACTTGAAGAGGAATTATTAAGAATAGTGTATAAATATTAATAATAATATTTTTAAAATAATAATAAGTTATATTTGAATAGTCCTTAAATATTTTTAAATTACACAAAAAACCTAAAATTTTTATATTGTTTTTTCATAAATATCAAATTTTGATTTAACTTGAACTTATAATATCTATAAAAAAAAAAAATAATAAATTATATTATGTAAATTTTCACATTCAAATACTTGACCCTCTGGTAAACTTTTTATTTTTAAGATTTGAAACCTATTGAGACATTTTGTGTTAAATTTTGAATAGAAAATTGTTTATGTATTTCTAACTCAAAATAATTTGCACATTTTCGTGATTTTGACGAATTTTTGTCGAAATTCTAATTTAAGACTTTCATAAAAAAATATTGTGAATTTAAGAAACAACTTTTTTTTTTATTTCCACTAACAGAAATTTACGAGAAACCTTGAATACAATTTTTTGAATTTTTTGACTTAGCGAAAACATTTTATCGACAATATTAAAAAAAAATAATAAAAATTAAAATGTTTGTATGCCTGAAATACTCTAAAAATAGTCAAAATAATATAAATTCTGTTAACTAACCTTAGTACCTATTAAGGCTATTATTTGTTATAATATATTTTTCCAATATTCAGTTGAATATTATGAATACGTATATTATGTAGATACCTAAAATATGAAAACTAATATTTTTAGTTGCAGAGTGTATTCTGTAAAGACTAAAGACAAGCAATAATTGATAGTGTTTCTATAATAGGTATAATTTAATGTATAATATATTATAATGTATTTTTTTTCATAATCTGTTGTACAATGTTAAAAATAAATATTAAAATACTATATTTATTTTTTGAATGATTTAAAATTGTTTTCATAATGATGTTAACAAATGCAGCCTTTTTAAAAAAAAGCGCTCTTCATGCCGCCGTACGACACCTTCGCCTTATGAGTTATGAGAGTATAGTAACCTTACATGACCTTATACCTGTCGTTCAGTGATACACCTTTATCGAAACTAGAATTACCAAAATACCATAAATTAACCGGTTACCGATCAGATTGATATAAACAAACACAAAATTAACAATCAAACGTATCTCGCAGTATTGACATACCACGACTGCCCTCACTTACTATTCTTTTCGCCTTATATATATTTTACAATTTAGCTTCCTCAACACATTTGCTTCCCTCGCCTACTCTAAAAATATAATTATTATTTTGTTTATATACATAGTCACCTATTACTACATACCTTAGTCACCAAAATGAGAGTTTTAATATAATTTATTATATTATAAGTATTTACAGCTGGTTTCGGTATTTAATCATTCGGCGATCTGACCTTTTTCAAACTAGTTTTAAGTCTACACATACCTAAACGTAAGGCAATTGTAAATAACGCAAATTTATTGGTAGTGGATTTTAGAGTTGGATTTATAACATGCAAATTCCACCGGTACCTATCTTTCACCTGAAACACTATTGATGATAAAGAATTCTCTATTAAATGCATAATGTTAATTTTATTAGCGGTGGAAAAAACGGTTTGATGTATATTTATTTTTAAGGTAGGTACCTAGTAAAAATGTAGCATCAGAGTTTACATGAAAAAAGGTCAAAACCGGTGAAATGTATATGCGCCACCCACAAACACTTAACATATATTTACGCCACATAGTTTATTAGTTTTTACACGACAAACATAACTAATCCTAACATTGCTAAGACACTACTATACACAATATTACTCATGTACATTACACTTTAAGGTTAGTCAGTAGGACGAGTTAAGCGATAACAAACAAAACATTAGGTACCTAACCATGATCGTGGTTATATAATACTTCCCCAGTTCAAACAGTATTATACAACATATTAGTTTTTAAGGAACTACTAAAAGTTCCATTTTATATAGAACTCAAATACAAATAAAATATGTTTTTAATTTTATTTTAAAATAATTTTATAACTTCAAATACTAAGCGTGAATATTTCTTTATTAAGTAATTTATAAAATACAATGTGTGGAAATGATAATCAACATTAAAAGCAAAATACCCATGATCCCTAATTTTATGGAAAATTAAAAGGTTTTCGTTAGTCTATTACTTATTAAAAACATTAATTAAAGAAAAATTATTTGTTTTTTTTTTTTTTTTTTTGAAAGTTATTATTTAAAAAATTTGAATCAGGGCAATAAATTGTTCATGAAAAAACGTACAGCCCATCAACCCGTCTTCCAGTAATATCTAGACCCTGAAAATGTCAGTTGTGTTGAGTTTTTATCTTCCGATGTCGAGCGCCGATGTCTTGGATTGTCTCTGGGTTTGTTCAACCGCAACAACATTGATCCTTTGAGGGGCGTTGCCTCGGAATAAAACATCATGCGTGACAAGCCTTCACACGATGTGGTACCGCTAACCGCCATCATGTTCATCACGTAGTTCGTCATCTTGTACAACTTTTGTGTATGTCAGAACAAGATAAATAGAAACCAATTAATCAACGTAAACATAATACTTTGTGAGTAAGCTCAAGTTATAGGGAAGCACTTATCTGTGGTAAAAAGGAATAATTTTGTCATCATCTAAAAACTACATAGTGGTTACAGGTTACTTTGTAAGGTCGGGAAAAAATTTTAATTTCAGAACGCGGACACGTTGTACTATTATATAGTGCATTATATATAAAGCATATATATTGTATATATAACTTATATACCTAAGTAGTAAGAACATATTATAATGTCAATTATTAAAATGTAAAAATTAAAAATTATATAAAAAGTAAATCACAAATTGTTTAAAATATAGTATAACAATAGTTAAAATAATCAAAGTTTTTTTAGCTAACAGGTTAAATAACAGCTGAATACTCTTTGGTACTATAATATATTTAAAAATTAATTTATTAACTTGATGACCTAATTAAATATAATTTTATGTGTATAATAGTACTAAATGTCCATGTTCTGCAATCTAAAATTTGGCTGACCATACAAAGTGTCCGCGTTACGCATTTTAAACAATGGGCAGTACAAACTACAAAGTGACTTTTTACTCTACATCGTTCGTACTTTTAAGTACAAATGTATACTCATTTTTATAGTACACTGACATATAAATTGTTTTTAGTGCCTAATGAAATGTACTGTTCTAAAATAATTAACATAGACTAAATGCGATACCTAGTGTATAACTGCAAATATTGGCAAATCCAATTGTCAAGAATCACTTTTTTTAATTAGAACAATAATAGGAATTAGAAAAAAATTGAATTGGGAGCCACAGCACATACTCATATAATATGTTTAGATAAGACATGTGAGGTATATATTATTATACCTTATATTATTACAATTATATACAAATATAGGTATTATACTGATTATTTTAAAATCCAAAGTACAAAACTATTAATATAATTTTCATTAAGTCTCGATGAAGCTATATACTCTGTTTCAAATAAGCGAGTAACCTCAAGAGGCTACATATTTTGTCAAGTTCTGTAACACTACTATACCAATTATGTTACATAACACCAATGTTTAGATGGCATTTTACGGCTGTACTTTCTATATCTACTGCATAATAAAGCAAACCTATTTCCGCGGCGTCCAGCCGACTGAGGTTACAATTATTTGAGGCAGAGTATAAATAGTAATGAGAACCCGAAAACATATTATTATCTAAATTGATTATGATAATATGGAATTGAAAAAAAAATGGAATGATATATTTTCAGTTAGTTTAACAATAAATACAAATATGTTTTCAGATGCACTGGTTGGAAAACCCAATATTATTGTAGGCACAATATACTTACGACACATCTGGTCTGGTGTTTGCCCTCTGGTTTGAGGACATGGCCGTTTAGACTGTACACTTTTCCATTGTCGAAGTCTAGTGGTGGCCTGGCTGATTGTGATTTACAGGAAAACACCAACTGGTCCACATCTGCATAGTCGCCTAACGACAGAATAATCATAAGGCTTGAGCTCGATGAAAGTGGTATGGTATATTTTCAAATCATATTACTACATTATAATTCATATAGTGATGAGTGGAGGTCTTACGTCTTATCCCTCAATGAATAATCATCAGACAATTTATCATATTAATGTGTTCAGTAGTTACGTGTAGTCAGATTGTGGTTGTCTAGGGTAGATGAGATAGGTATAAATTATTAGGTGCAAAAAAATTGTTATGCTTATTTTTTATGAGGTTTTTCAATTCTTTCTTATTTAAAATATAATTATAAGAGAACAAGATTCTTAAGAGAACGTTACACCCGCAAGCATTGTCTCCATCTTACAAATAAGCAAAAGAAAAAAACGAAATGTTTGGAAGCAAATAACATTTATTGTATTTATGTTATCTAAAATATAGATACTGTTGCATAGATATTTTTCCACCCTGTATGTTCAGAAATTTTGAAACCTCTACTACAAACACAGAAAGATAAAAGTTGTCCCGCGCAAAACAGTTTTTGGTATGCTGTACATTTGTAAGAAGGAAACAACACATACAGATGTGACGTCCTCTTAATATATAAATATTTTTTTCTATCATACTATGTAGGTATTATTTTTTTCAAATTCAACATAAATTATTTCAGTTTTTAACGAAAATGGATAGAAATAAATACATTTCAATTTGTGTGATAATTATTATTATTATTTTTTTTTTAAGATACGTAAAAAAGTTAGAAAAAGTAACACCAACAAGAATTATTGTACCTAGGCTCGCTTTATATATAACAAAGTGACATACCTATTTACCTATATTATAAAATTATAGTATTTTTTTCCAATAAATGATCCTGCCTAGGCAATATGAATTGTAAATGAAATAATTAACAATATATTTAATGTGCATATGCTATATTCAGAATAGATGCATGTTATTTTGGAGTAGCTTTTTTGGAGTCACAGAAAAAGTGCAATATATTGTACTATGGAAAAATAATAAATCGATTAAAGTAACTGACACACAAACACCGTTATTGAAGCTACCAAACTTCAAGCTGAATACTTTCATTTCGTTAGAGTCATGACGAGATCTGAATTTGAGTGAAGCACAACCTTTAACCGTTGACGAATCTTCACCATTGAAGATCACATCAAAATCTGCCGTTACGTTTGGTGGACATCTGCTATGGATAGTTGGAATCACTATAACACATATATCAAATCAAATATGGTTTGTGTTTATAATTGATAAATAGCGTTATAATAATAATTATTATTATTATTTGTACTATTATAATTGGGTATGTAATTAAAAATAATAATATAATGGATAAATGAAGAAATAACAATAATAATGAATATAAATTTATATTTAAAATGAAAATAATATTTATCTGAAATCCGAAAAATTTAAACGAATCGTTCATAAAATATAATAATAGTTAGTGGTGTAAATTTGTATAGTAAAAATGTATAATATCGTATGATATTATACATGCTGAACAGAATTATTTTATACAATGGTATAAAATCTGTGTTAAAATTTTTTTTAGCTAAGTAGTTAAACTGTTTGAAGGAAATTATTAAGAAACATGACAAATATAATTTTTTGTCAAATTTAAATATGTATTTATTATTTACAAACAAAAAAGTATAAATTATTTTATTTTATATTAAACAGTTATTACTAATTTTACTTATTATTTAAAAAGGAAACTAAAAGACTAAAGTGTTAAAATTGTTAATATTAACTATTAATAATTACTATTGTTACTTTTTTGACATTAAACATTTATTTTATTTATTATTTAGAAAAAAAAAAACCAAAAGAGTCATTTATGTTTATTCAAATTGTTATTTGTTATTTACTTGTTGACTTTGTTATTACTTTTTTTAAATTTATATTATTTTTCTTATTTGTATTAAAAAGATTCAATTTTCAAATTGGAAATGGACAATGGTTGAGTAACCAAGTTAAAATTGTATATGTAATTTCAAAATCGCATATCTTTTAAAACAGGATTTTATACCGTATAAAATGTGTATAATACGGAATAATACAAATAAATATTATACCATACTTAAATACAAAATTATTATGCAAAGTTCAATACAAGTATAATACAAAAAAAAAATAAAATACCTTATTTTAACATCACTAATAATTGTTATATGCCGAGTGATATTAGAAGTTCAATTTAACGAGTAACGAGATGAGAAATTTCATGCCGGTACTTACCTTCCATATAATCAACGGTAAGTCCAGAGAAGGTTGCCCCATTGGTAATAGTTACATTTGCGATGATCGTCATAATCACTACTACAGTAAATATCTTCATTATTGCGTTGCTTTTTGTAAAATATACGAGAGTAAATCGATGAAGTCGAAAAAACGATCAGCAAAATATTAAAATATCTGGATGGGCGAGAGAAACGAGACGGGAAGACAGGTAAGCCGATGAACTGTAAGAAGTGGGTACACGGATCGCACAGTGCTAGCGAGACACTCTTCGCGAACTTTTTTTATAAGCCGCATATCGGCGGTGGTTGTAGTGGTGGTCGTCCCCTCTGCCAGTTGCTTAATACATAATATTATCTGACGTATCACAGGCTTGCATCGACCAATACTCCCGCCTACCAAATAGCTTATATTACAGTAATATAGTAAAGTAATGTGTCTATCCGTATCTAACAGCAGTGCCAGCCCGTGGGTGGGGTGAGAAGGGTGGATGCGCAACATAGTTTTACGATGCGGGGTCATATTATATAATATATATATCGATCATTGCTGAAAACAAAACAACAGACTTTTTTAACGAGTGTAAAAACATTGTTTTAAAGTTTAAACGCATTTTTTATTGTTTAAAATGATTTTTTTCGATTACATGGTTTAAACTATACTCAGCTTTTTTAATAACCCCTTGTTTACTTTAGGACTGTAATATCTGTAGAATTAATATAACAAAAAAAAATTATAACACCTTGTTAGTTTGAATTATAAAAAGAAATAAAACAGGTTTTAAAAGTTTTAAACATTCATGTTTAACGAATCTACGTGTTTAAACATATTTTTTAAAACATTTTACGATCTCTTGTGAAGTTGAGGAACGATAGAATACTATGCCTCAACGACGACTCACGAGTCTTGCTACAATTCACATTAAAACGGAATAATTAGAAGTTAGAACAGTGGAACTACGTAGAAATTACAAATGACTTTATTGCTTCTACGAAAGAGAGAAAGAAATTTCATTTTATTTTTCCTGTAGTTCCGCAGCATTATACCAAATTTATTAGCCTTACAAAATTATGTGTACATAAAAATATAACGAATATGCTATCGTAAATTCGTACCTATAACGCATTGTATATTATAAAATATATATGCAATAACCTTGTTGATAATTCAATCTTATACTATTTTCATTTAAAACTTATTTACGAAAAGTGACCGTAGGTATACAAACAAATAATAGGTAATAACAGTCTTTTGCTTTTAATAAAAAATTATATTTCTTTAAAATTTGAAAGTTTTAGGATTTATAGTGAAAAACCCAAAAACTTTATTGGTAACTCTTATATGTTTTTCATATGTTTACATTTTTTTGGAGCTAAATCCTATTTTTCATTTTATTTGACTGGGCTATTAATGGGCTTCTAATTTGATTTTTTTTTTTATCTCTCATGTTAAAATGTTAAGTACCTATACCTGCAATATGGATATTATAAAAATATAGTCCACCTTTATTCAAAATCAAGCTTGAACAAGTTAATTACAATTTGTGTTTTAATTAAATAAAGTTTTTGAAAAATATTATTAAAACATTTTAGTTAGTAGTTATACAAATTTATTTTTCAACTCAGTTAAGTTAAAAGTTATATGGAAACTTACAATCAACTTATTAAGAATACGATTGGTATTATATTTATTATGTAATTAGGTACGTATAAACTGTAGTAAATTGGATTTGTTGAACTATCGTTACTTATTAAGTTTATATCAATTCAAATCGTTTAGTTTAAATATTAGGTTAATGAAAATTTAATTTGAAAAAACTATTTATAAAGTTAAAATAAACTAGGTTTTTACTCGTTTATGCCTTGCTTATGCCCGTAAGCTTGGACTATACATGGATGGATATATTATGAATATAGAATAATTCATAATTTATAAATGTAGACATATATGTCTATATGTGTGTCGGTAGGTAGGTGGTTTCTTACATTATTATAATATATATAACACTTAATTATTTAATGATAATATCAACTTTTGAAACACTACCAGCTTTAATTACATAGATACATTATATTATTAAATACACGCAGTACGACTCCTCCCCTCCCACACACAATCATAAATCGCCGGTCGTTCACGTTCGTGAACTTAGCGGCAATCATGTAACAGATTTCAATTAAACCTATCCAACAATTTTTTTGAAAAGGTTTCACAATTTTTTTGGACCGTCATTAAAAAGTTATAAACATTTATCCAAAACCACCGCTAAGTTCACACTAACGGCCAACATTAAAGCACACACATAAAAAACTATACGTAATTGTTCTCCACGGTTTGTAGGACATTGTTGGAACTCCCCAATCGGAAATCAACAACGGGCGCAACACTGCGTCACTACCGACTTATACTGACACGTTACTGGTAGTCAGTGTTGGCCCAGTGCTGGTAAATGTCTGGGATGATAACACCGTTCAGTACTGGTATATCAGTAATGGGTCAGTACTTATGGTCGGTACTTTCTTTTAGTACTGCTATAGTACTGGCAATACTACTGGTACAGTACTAATTTATATTACTGGCGCAATGCTGGTATATGTCTGGGATGATAACACCGTCCTGTAATGGTATACCAGTAATATTATGCACCAGTACTTGTTTTTAGTACTGGAGTATTTGGTTTTAGTACTATTATAGTACTGGTAGTACTGCTGGCACAGTACTAATTTACATTACTGGCGCAATGCTGGTATATGTCTGCCATCTGGGATGATGACACCGTTCTGTACTTGTATACCAGTAAAACCTAACAAATAGATTAGCAACCTAATATTTGGTATATCAATTATACCTCTTTATGTAATAAAAATACACTAGAAATTATTAACTCATTATAACTATTACTACTGCTTTACAAACAATTAAAAACAAAGTATATGATTCAATTATAGATCATAATTTATTATATAATATTATTTTGTTTTGTCCCTTACAACAAATAAAAACATTTACATTAAATTTATTTGATTTCACTTATTTTAATTTTTTTTAACAATCTTTCTTTTTTGCCGCCTTCTCTATCCTTAGCTCCTGAAAACCAGCGACTCATTTGGCTGGCAATTTCCTTACTTTTAACATCCTCAAACTTTGTTGTAAGTGATTCTAAAAAAAAATATACATATTATACTTAAAAATAATAATAGATTTTATATTTTGTTTATAATTAATGTGATCTTATACCTAGCAAGTGTTTGTAGGTTTCCGTTGTAGAGAAATTTAACTTCCTTATCCCATTAGTTTCTCTTCCGAATGCACTGTAGAGCACTTGAACACTTTTTGCCATGATTTGCGGGATAACAACCGTCAAATTGTCGGATAATTTAACCGAACCTTTGATGTTAATCGCCATGAAACATTTCTAAAAAAATAAATAAAAAGATAAATATTTAATAGAAATTAAATGACATAAACTGAACAATCTAATCTAATTTGAAATAAATCTTACTAGTTTTTTTATCAACTCTACGTCAGTTTTCAACTGTTCATCAAAAACTTGGAATGATTCCAAATTCAATTTGGGAAGGCCAATTATATTATCATCTTGCATAATTTTTCCTATGAAATCATTATTACTATTTGTGGAAATTAACGTCCTAGTAAGTTTAGCTTCTTCTCTTATTGAGTATAGGATGCTTCTCTTGGCCGATTCTATATTTGATTGTATTACTGAAGATTCTGTAGCTGAAATAGTTAGAATAACGTACATTTATTAAAACTTGGTAGTGATCAGTAGTATACAAATCATTTTTTTTTATGATATTTTGTCAAACAATTTAATAAGAATATCAAGGTATTGACCTGTATGAAATTATTTTAATGTATCACCTATCTTATTAATGTATAGACTGTAATAAATCATTTTTTAACTCTAGAAAAATCAATGCATATTTTTAGATTAGAGAATATACCTAATATATTATAAGAAAAAAAAAAAATATTTTTTATTTTTATTTCCTTTTGGTTACTTGATAATGATTCAAAGTTAGAGCTAGTCATTTTAGTATTCATTATTTTTATGATTTGATTTTATGTAACTAAATGACTCATTATCTTTATACACATATTTAAATTTTTGAACAAATACATTTTATTTCATAATCATATTTAAATTTTGATAAAATTACCTGCTGCACCACATGTCGGACAATGATTTCCTTGAATATGTATTTTTTTGCCTATAACATAAAATTATAATTAAAATACTACTGGCTTTTTTTTGTTTTGTTTTTATTACCTACCTATTATGTTACTGCTTGTTGGCTGGACTTTTTCTGGCTGTCTAATATTGCTTTTACTTTGGATGTTAGTTATCGCTACTTTCTCAGGTGGTATAATAAAGCTAGTTTGGTGTTTCTCTGAAACCCATAATGTGTTACAATTATTTATAAACCTAATTGTACTACGTTTTTTTTTAAATAACGCCCAATTGTAAGTAATATAAATTTTGATACAAAAACAAATAAATTTAATTTGTAGTTTTAAAATATCAGTTTTGTAGAACACTGTAATTTACTTTTAAGTTTTTTGATGGATCTCTTTTCATTTGATGACGATGAAGATGATGATAAATTACATTCAGAATTGGAGTGTTCTTGTGATACTTCTGACTGAGAACCATCTTTGTAATCTGTTTTAAAGATTATTATGTATTTTATTATTATTATTATATATATTAATATATTTAAAATTATTTTTTTAAACTTATATTAATTAAAATGAATTATGTACCGTCTTTGACACTCCCAGGCCTAAAATTTATTTTACTTCCACTAAAACAAGAAACATCATTTAAGCATGCTTTTAAATCTTTTTCGTTTAACTGTTTAGGACCTTCCTCTTCTTCCGAGCTGTTAGCAAGTTCTTCAACACTACTCTGAACTACAGAGTCAGAAAATGCTTTTTTCATTCTCCTGAGTCCTTGACTATAACTATCTAAAACATACATTTTTAATTAACTTTATGTTTTTAAACTCACAATAATTAAATTAGAAAATATACATATTTAAATCTTAAATTAATTACTTACAAGCTTTCTTAACTATAGTAACCTTGAAATCATTCCATGATGGGTCACATGCCGTGGACTGTTTGCATAACTCGTCTATTTTATGATATTCGTTTTGATTTGGATATTTAGAATACATTTGTCCATTTTTATTATAACTCCATGAAATAGGTACTAGATCTATGGTGTCTTTTCCCTGCTTATTTTTTTCATTGAATTTAATGATACAATGGGTGACATCATTTTTATAATAGTCCATAGTACTCTATAACAGAGATGAGAATATATTATTTTCAGTTATACTACACTTATATTAGGTACATTTCTTTACACATATACACATATTGTTACAAAAAGATTTTTTCCTTATTACTAATTCATTAAAAGTGAATGACATATATTATGTTTTTGTCTTATGATAACTATTAGAAAACAATATTTTTCTTTAAAAATAAAATAATTATAAATCATGGAGAAGTGTGACTGTGAATGTTTCACTTTCATTTTCAAATAAAACACACTTTTTGTCAATATTATCCAAAGAGAAAATCCTCTCCCTTCTAGACAATTGTCCTAGCTTTTCAATTCCGATTTTTGATGATTCACAGGGGAACTTGAAAACATTGCTCACAGTTTTGAATGTAAAACCATAAAAATTAATATTCTGTTCCCCTTCTCTGATATTTGAAATAGATAGGATTTCACCAGAATCTAATTTGACAATATTATTTGGTCTCGATGTACTAAATTCAACTCCACGTAAAGTTACACTCTTTAAACTGATTTCATTCTCATGTTCATGATTAATAATGAGGGACTGTTTTTTATTTATAGCATTTTTTTTTACGGTTTCCATGCATGCTTTTTGTTCAGATACTCTTCGAACCAATTGGGCAAGAGAATTATTTCTTCCTTTAATAAGCCTTTTAATTTTACCCAAATAGTTTTCAAAGGTAAATGCCGAAATTGCTGATAGATTTGTCTCGGCGTGTTCTACGTCATCTGCCAAATGAATTAAATTATGACTATTCATGATTTGAGAGTCTGAACCATAAAACGACGGGAGAAGCTCAAAAAATTTTCTTAACAACTCAATTGCATAAT
This sequence comes from Macrosiphum euphorbiae, assembly GCA_949089665.1. Lineage (NCBI taxonomy): Eukaryota > Metazoa > Arthropoda > Insecta > Hemiptera > Aphididae > Macrosiphum > Macrosiphum euphorbiae. The sequence goes on from CARXXK010001098.1 coordinate 810,626, forward strand.
TGGCATGGCTAATACATAATTTAGGGTCATTAAGAATTCGACATGCAACTACTAAGAGTAAAAAATGTTGGTACATTTTTTTTGGTAGAATGTCATACAGAACCAGTGACCCACAGTAGAGTAAGAAAAAACGAAACTGCGTAGCTTTCCAGTGTTTCCATTCATTTAAATCATACTTTTTTCTCTGGAATTCTTTTGGTACAAACCTTGTGATTACCTTTAAATTTGAATTTAAACGTTGTATATTGCACCGAGAAAGCCTGCACCTACGATTAACCTTTTTTGTAGTTCCAAGCCATTGCTGCAATAACCATTTCATTATACCCAAGTACAATAAATGCATCGAATCTAAGAAGACAGATTTGATAGGATCAAAGTCTGGAATGTCTAACAATAGTGATCTGAATTCCAAATGATGCTCTTTTTGACTCTGTATTGTAAACGACCTTTTGGTGCGAAGTCTAGAATTCATGCTAGGATATACTCTTTTTTTGTTATTTGTTTTTCCTCTAGTTTCACACCGCTCACATGCATAAAACCCTCCATGGCCCTTACACTGTTTTAAAAATGATCTTGCTGGTGTGTCACAAGAAAATCCAACGATTTCTATTTCAAACTTTTTTTGATTAATCATTAATCCATTGAGAACTAATGTTTTTATTTCTTCTATAAATTCCATTAAAAAGTCATTTACATTTTGCGGTTTAGAATCACCACTGTATACAGCAATAATAAATGGTTTTAATTCATACTGATCATGAAGTATAAGTCCTAAGATAGGCCAAAATTGTTGATTTGAGTTATTATATAATGGTAAGCCATCAATATTAAACAGTAACCGAATACTGTTCTCAGTATATGTGTCAGTAACAATTGTTTTCAATCCTTCTCCTACACCAAAATATGCATAAGACCCATTTGTGTTCTTCAAGCTTTTCATTATTTTAATATCAATATATGATTTACTTTTAAGTAACCCAGCTGCAGATTTTGGTAAGTTATTATAACAATTTTCAGTCCGTAAAATCTTGAGCAAATCTTCAATCAACTCAATAGTCATATTACTTCTATGTCTTACAGCCCAGTTTTGTAGTTTTTCACGGAAAGTAGGTACTGTAGAAGTTACATTTGGGTTATGATCTAAGGAGCTACAATTAGGTGATCTATTTGAGAAGTTTAAAGATGAAATTGATCTGAAATTAGATGATGTACTTGAGTAGTCGAAAGATGAATTTGATAAGTAATCCAAATGACCATCAAAATCATGATTACTGGAATTTGTGGGTCATTTATCATATTGCAAATTATGTCAACTCCCATAGACACATCAATATCCATAGATAAGTTTGAATTTAATTCATTTTGTTCAACCCGGGGTTCAACCTCTGGTTCATCATTTGATTGTTGAGCCAATTTTTTTAGCTGTCTATGTTTTTTAAGTCGATCGTATGCAGAACACATTTTTGATTTAAGTATCTACACTAAATAATAAAATTGGCAATTTTAATACTGAATTTTAAATGGAGTTTGATTTTATAGATACTTAATATATAGATATATATATAATATTTTATTTTATCACCTACCGGAGTATTATAATAATTTTTTTTTATTTATACAAAATGAGTAAATATTTTACCACATTAAGAAATGTAGGTATCAAAGTTGCCCAAAATGTTGTTTATCTTTGTTAGCATTTTAAAAAACATTAATAGGTATCTCAGAAGAAAATTTACTGTTGTAGGTAATGTTGAAAATGAATTAAAACAATAAATATTGAGCATAATTAATTGTAAATTTGAGATTGAAATTTAATTAAGCGATTTTTATCATTATTCTCACATATTAAAATTGTAATTATGTCAATGCTTTAAGAAATATCTATTTTGCAAATTTAAGATCTCAATGGTTTGTGCATGCTTCTTACTATCTGATTCTCAAATAATGTTTAAATTTAAATTCATTAAATGAGACTAGTAGTTATCTTAGGTTTTTGTAAGTAACTTGATTAATTGTAATTATTTAAAAACATTATATTGCAAGTCATTACCAACACTAAGAAAAAAAGAAGATTTAACTTAACTTTTGTCCTACAAAAAAGTGGTGGGGCGACAAATCCATTAGGAGGTATATATCATTATAATAAACAAGTACCAAATAAACAATAATTATAATTTAGTATGTGATATAGGTAGGTATTGTGATAATAATATAAAGAATAAAATATAAAATGGTAAATGACTAACCGCGTTTGGAAAATCTACACCTTCAAATATTATTAAAAATGTACCCTACATCTCTTACTGTTTCCAACAGGCTTCAATTTTATAAAATTTTCTCTAAATTATTTTTAGGCAGGTATAATTTAAGCGAGAATTTAAGTAAGACTATTTAATATGGAATTTGAAGACTGGTGTAAATTACTGGTGTCATAGAAAAATAATGCTCACAGCTAATCAAATAAAATTAATTGATATGTAAGCCAAATTAGTAATAGCATTTATTATACATAGTATGTATAATCAATGGTAATAGTGTTAAGAATAATTATACAGAACAAAAGCTATAAGTATTTTGACCACAGTAAATAATAATGTGAATGTTATTAAATAAAATTAATATGATTACAACCTAAAGTAAACAAATAATTAATAAATAATGACAAATCATATTTTGAGCACATATTTTTAAACATTTCTAATGATTTCTAAAGGTGCACCGATTTCCAACACAACAGTGGGTTATCTCTACCTATATTATAATTATTTAATAATAATAATGAAAGGTACTCCTAATAATTGGTACTCCTAATTCAAACTTTGTGTCAAGGAAACGGTTATACAATAAGGTACAAAAATACACTTTCCTACAAGCTACCTAGGTATTCACAACCGTTCACCGCCTTAATCACAATAATAAATAACACCTAATATAATGATTGTATTATGACGTATAATACTAATACATCTAATGTTATAGTATGTAATAATTATAATATTATGATATAACGGCGTGTCCTACGACTCCTAAGCATAAGCGTAAATTGGGGGCTTAGATATTTTGGTCATACTGTTCCGTCGCAATACGATACATCCGATGCGACGAAATACAAAATTTTTAGTTTGAAACGTAGAACACCAAGTACCTAATACATTATTTTGTATTATACAAATTTACATCCCTACCAAAAATTATAAAAACAGTAGGTACTTACCGAAAAATCTGCTGCTTTAGGGTTCAGGCGTTCAATAGTTAGATACAATTATAAATCTGAACAAATTTTCGAACACAAGTGAATACACAACACGATCAAAACACACGACTACGGTCTACGCCAAAGATAAAGTTAACAATCAGTCGGCGGACGGCGGTCCTCTAGTCAATGGAGTTATAGTTAAACGATTAACCAACAATAGTGCAGGCGATGCATTGTTAAAAGGTCGCGGGGCCACGGGTTGTTGTTGCTACGACGGATATTGGGGTTTCCCAGCTATTAAACTGATAAACAAACCACAATGTTACCACTTATTATAAATATTTATACACAGATGCAAAAATATAATCGTATTGTTTAAAATAAGAACGCACTGGACGCTTGACACAACTACGACTTTTTCTTTCCTGTTTGAATCGACAGCGCCGTGGTGACTGCTTTTGCATTACTTCCGCGTGACACAACTTCGACTAACACTGGCTGGCCCACGCTCGCAATTACAACTGGCCTGTAGTACGCCAGTATACCGCCAACGATTGGCACAAGTGCACAACTACGACTAATACTGACTGGCCCACGCTCGCGATTCATTCGCTGCCAGTTATATGCCAGTATACCGCCAACGCTTGGCACACCGACGACTAATACTGGCTGGCCAAAGCTCGCATTTACAACTTTCCTGTAGTACGCCAGTATACCGCCAACGATTGGCACAACTTCGACTAACCTGGCTAGCCCACGCTCGTAATTCATTCGCTGCCCGTTATATGCCAGTATACCGCCAACGCTTGGCACACCGACGACTAATACTGGCTGGCCAAAGATCGCATTTATAACTGGTCTGTAGTACGCCAGTATACCGCCAACGCTTGGCACAACCACGACTAATACTGGCATGTCAACGCTCGCAATTCATTCGCCGCCCGTAGTATGCCAGTATTGAATCAACTTTGACTGCCAGTACTAGTTTTCCAGTACTAGTGTAGTACTGGATAACATTTTGGCCAGTACTTTACCCGTAAGGGCCAGCCAACTGTTAGGAAGCCAGTATAGTCGCAGTACTGCGCCCTTTGTAAGCATCGGCGTAAGTCATACATTTCCGATTGGGTCTGTTTATTTTATACGAATTTTTGAAAAAGTGCCACTTGGATAACTTTTTTTAAAAGTTCCAAATCAACAGTTTATGAATCACAATAACATATATTAGTAGGTTAGTTCTAGTTATTGTAATTTATTCTGTGAATTATTTCTAAACAAATTGTCTAAAAAAAAAAAAAAAATGTAATAATAGTGTTTCAAAAATTACTTTACCTTTGTTAAAATTGCCCTAACAGGCGTTAATTAATAATAAATAATATTATAAACTTGCAATTCAATAAATTATAATAATCTGGCTAAATTACAGTTTTGTAATATCAATGAAATAACAATTTTGGTACTCTCAGATGTTTTTGTGGAGCGTAGACTGGCCAGTGTACTTCCTGTTACAATAATAATTTCACACAGCAGTACAAAATATATAGACAATTTAAATAATAATTATAACACAAATCGCATAATAGAATATAAATGACGATTCGACTATTTGATCCTTTATATTATACTGCTCACTATAATTCAGAGTACACTATTAAAAAATAGATACATAATTAATTAATAATAAAGTTATACATAATATGGGATATTTTATACATCAATATCACAATCATCAATTTTCTTCGCTCGCTATTGGGCAGAGCACACTATTCGTTTTTTACAAGTTATACAATTTAAAAAGCTTTTATTTTTCTGCACAGACGATAATAATATATTGCTCACTATAAGGCAGAGCACACTATTAAAATAAAGCCGAAACTAACACAACTCGGCTGTATATAAAAAATCCACACAGGAAAAGGTTGAGACTGTACGTACTGACTATTTGGTATGTCTGTGTGTGTGTGTGCGTGTGTGTGAGATACGGTATTCATTATTATGTTATATATATTATGTAATATACCTCGTACATTGGGTTGTCAATGCGATAGTAGGTACGCTGTGCCTTATCTTATAATTATTACTGGCTATTATAATATTTAATTTTTGTTGACGATATGCTTTGTATAGGCCTCAACATAAATCATAAAACAACATACTTAAAATAATGGTGGTCATTCAAAAAAGTAAAAAACTTAAAAAAATGTTTAAAGTATGATTTTTTAATAAAAAAGTTATTTTTTCAACAAATTGAAACTATATCAAAAATATTTTCAAAAAAATTAACACTTTTGGAGATAATGAGTGTTTTACGCAATGAATCACCCTGTATAAGATAAATTTAAGTTTTTTCTGGTTACATAATACGTGTAACTGTATACATGCCTCTTTTTAGTATTCTGTTTCAGTTATGAATTATGAGATGTGTTTTTTCATTGTACTATACTATTATAAAAGTAAGTACCTAGTAGTACTATAATAATACAATCGATGTACAAAAAAAGGGTGCCAAACATTTCACTCCATAAGCAAAAACAATAACTTTTTTACGTATAAGGATAAAAATGGGAAGTGTAACAGTGTTTTAAATGTGTGCGATATCGTAGAACTTGTTTGGTATTGGGTATTTCAAATAAAGGTAACTGGCTTTTGGGTCGATAGGCCAAATACATCGAAATCCGGTTGCCAGCATCACGTGACGCTGGCACCAGGAAATCGATTTTTGATTTTACGGGTGACTAGGGGGTGTACAAATTTTGGAATTGTGGTTACAAATTTGTACAAATCGTATAACAATTACTGATGTGGTTTTTGAGTTGAATTTAAAACTTGCGGGTGCCAGCGTGACACGCCTGGTCGTGATGGAACGTGTATGTGGTTCTGTGGCGGCGCGAATGTTCGCCGCCGGATTTACGCGAATGGCGATCGCGGTGGGGCAGTGTGCTCCGAAAATGAGGGCTACCACGTCTTGTGTTTCAGCGCTGGCCGATCTCGGCCGCGGATGGGCCACCCACGCAGTCTGTACCGTACCCTATAGTCGGCCTCTGACACAAACTCTGCCGCCGCCCCCTCTCTTGCCGTATACCGCGCAAATATATTACGTACCAATATAATACAATATTATGTTACCGTTGTGACGACCCATGACATTTATTTATGTACCAACTTAGTGTCATCAGTTACCGCGGTATCACAACAATTATTAACCATACGTTTATATACTTCGAATCATTTTCAGCTGCGCCGGTAAAAGCTTGCCCCCATGCGGCAACAAGTGGATACCTTATTTTTCAAAAAAAATTTTACGTATAGAAATGAAAATTTGAACTAGTAGCTTTAGAGAAATTTAAATTGTGTACAAAGGATAATAGGTCTATTATAATTTATTTTGAATATATGATAGCTATGGACTATGGTAATAACTAATAGTACAAATAAAAGTGTGTATACCTTGGTTCAATATAATCTTGTAGGTTCCAATATCGCCAATATTACACTACTTGACTATGATAACTCTGTATTATTATAAATAAATAGGCGTTATTATTATGTTTAATTGGTTTTTTGGGTGCTACAACTATTATAATATATTTAGATTTTTGTAATTATGTAGAATATGCCCTAAATCAGTTAGGGAACGTAGTGAAAAAGTAGTGAATTTACTTAGGTCCTAGAATAATAGTTATACATCCTCTGAATTTTAGTGAAATTACGCGCCTGTACTTGTGATATAATAGTATAATACGTATAACCGTGTAAGTAGGAGTAGGAAATTTAACATTACGATAAAACATTTATCTTAGATTTTATAATATTATCGTGTTATTAAATTTGGCAACATTGTACAATCGTGCGACAGTATTTGAACTCGCCCATCGTATTCTAAACTCCTATAAACCATGTGTCGAGTATTCCGAAGTAAATAATAATAATAATATTATAACAAAAAGACTGCGCACTGACCATATTATACCTACGTGAAGAATTTACCCCCTAAACTCCGCGCCCGCCGTTGTGGTGAGCATTGACAGCTGCAGGTTATAATATATTTTATACTTATGGAGGATATCTTTCAATTTTCAAAATATTTCGAACCTCGCCTTTGTTACACACCCATACACAACCACACACACAACACACACCACACAAAACCCCACTAACACACACTCACTATCTAAGGCTTAAATCGTGGTTTTTTTTTCGTAAAAATACGTAGGTTGAATACGTTTGGGGCAAAAACGTTAGATGTTTTTTTTTACCAATGCCTGTTGTCTGTTCGGACTACACCCATAAAAAACATACAATAATGCACAGTGTAGCATATATACTTCGAGTATAGAGGTGTATAAATAAATAAAAATGTCACTGGCCTATATTATTGTTGACTACGAATCAGACAATATTATTGAAGTCATGAATTCAAAAAAAAAAAAAAAATAAACGCACATAATAATAGTATATTATGTTTTACGTTTTATAGATACAATTCGAATTACCTACTTAGTGGAAAATATTAAATTTATATATTATTATGTCCTAATCTGTTAAATATGCTATTATAGAAAACCCGAAATATTAAATATATTTTAGTAAATAATAATTTATAATAATAGTAAGTTATGATATTGCATATTCACAGAAAATATTATATAACTATATTATAGACGGAAATGTTATAGGGGTAACAGCCTCATAAATAAAAGAAAATTATAACAATTTACTCAGTACCTAATCATACACGACATAGTATAACCTAACCTATAGCTAATCATTATTAACAGTATTACTTATTATATTTGTATTTATTTATGGAATCACAGTGATAACTTGGCCCATCGGTGTAAATAATAGTATAATACCCGTAATAGCGTGGTAGATCATCGTATTTACATATTTCTAAATTCTTACTATTAATTGCATACAATTTGATATTATATATTCTAATAAATAATAAGGAATTTGATTTTTATAATATTTAGTATAGTTGTGGACCATTGAAGTCAACAAAAACATAACAAGTATTTTATTATTTTGTTGGATATCATCATTGAGTAAAGTATAATTATAGGTATACAAATATAAGTACCTACAGTAACTTATTTTATTACAAAAATGTATTTAAAAATAAAAGTTTGTAAGTGGATGACGCTCTGCTGTACATTAGGTTACAAGTGGGTATAATGGATTGTAATAAACTTGAATTCAATGATATAATATCATTGTATAAGAAAAACGATTCTGAGCGGAGACGACTTATCAGTCTGGATTTTTTAAATTTTTATTATTTATTATAGTCTTTGAGTTGAATTAATATTATGTTATAATTTTTTATTCGTTGCTACGGTGATAAACAAATCGTTAGAAATTAAAATCCCATTTTAAGCGGTTTTTTGTAATTTGTCGGTAGTTTTTCCCGTGGCATTCGATAACTTCTTAAAATGACCTCTCTAAAGTACTATCTTGATCCAATTTGATAAAAGATAAGGTACTGTATTATATTGAAATCGAAGCACTAATTTTGGTAAAAATTTTATATACAGGATACAAAAAAGAAACACCATTGTAAAACCATAAGCTTCCTCGGTCCACTCAGAATCTAATAACTAGTAGACTTAAGAAGAATCTAGTATTACATTTTCAAATCTTAGATTTAATTAGAAAATTTGTTTTGAATTTCTAACTCAAAATAATTTGCGAATTTTCGTCTTTTTTACATGTTTTATCGATATTTGAACTTTAAATGCTTATAAAAAAAATAGTGACTACGGATTTTTAATACTTTTTATTTGACTTTGAAATAATATATTAGGAGACTTCTATTAAATTGTCATGCTTTTACCAAATAAATAAAATTGTATTGTCATTCATAGAAATAAAAACTAAAAAAATTGATACTGAAAATGTATGTAAACAGTTCAAAACAAATCAATTGCTTATTTCTTGGCACTTTTGATAATTACTGGGAATTTTAAACATTGACTTTTTCAATGCACCAACAATATTCACTTTCCCATCAAACAAAATACTGAAGTTGAAAATTGAAGTATTATTTCGACTACTTATCGTGTACGCAGACACAAAAAAAAAATATAAAAAAAAACACACATCTTTGTAAAACCAATACTTTCATCGTTCTGTTCACAATCTCAAATCTATGAAAAACTATTTTGAACGAAGACGGTCTGTCCGACTACTAAGTATATTTGATGATATTATTGTCATTAAAGTAATTGATTTTAATATTATTCATTAGAACAACACTATGATAAATTCATTTTTTCCAAAAAACAATTTCATTTATGAATATAATTTTGTATATAAAAGTAATAATGTACTCTAAGAAATACATATACCCACACAGGCCCCCACATAAATTTTTGGCCCTTGTAGCTACGGTTTTGGGGGCCCTTAAAATCTTATAAATTATAATTTTGAAAATAACAAACAACAAAATTACCAGGTGATAACAGCACGACGATTATCATACAAATATAACAAATAGGTGATAAAAGTACTTACGACGTTCGTAATCAGTGTTGCACTGTTGCCGTAACCATAGTGTATGATATCGTATCGGAACATTCGTTATACATCACACTCGTTGTCGCGAATCACGACTGATATCGAACAGTCATTGTTGCTCGAACAGCAATAAAATATTGCCAATAGTTATACTTACATTTTAATGCACAACAAGTCCGAAGGCGGAGACAAGAGATTTTTATATTATATTAGATAGTTTATACACGTATATAGTCATCAGTCATCACTCATCACTAATAGTTACCTACAACTGTTTAATAAATGTAGCAACGTGGTTGTTGATTCGATTAAAAATAGCAAAAACTTTGAAAACCAATCCGTAATACTGTATATTATTATAAATATTTTAATTATACCTCAATTGACACTGTCAATAAGGGAGATGGCAAACCGACCTGTCAAGGACAAGGAGTTTTATTTAAACAGCGGAAACCTGTTCAGCGATAAGGTAATTTCGAAAAGCTCAATTTGCGCTAAGATATCATGTAATATCAGGGTCAAATATAGGATTGAGAAACCAGAAATTCGTGTACGGGTGAAATATTTTCTTAATTTTTAGACACGTAAATCTGTTTTATACATTGATGCATTTTTAATTTATGTAATTCATTGTCATTCTCATCAATGGAAACATGATGAGTGAATTGTAAAAATTATTTTCAAAAACTAACATCAACTTAAAATGCTTGATCACAACAGCATTTTCGAATATTCGCTAAGTCCCAAACACATACACCTGCTCAATTCAATTAAATTCACCCGTTTTTTGAACTTTAATATAAACCAATAATCAATAATATGTATTAGTACAAGTTTTCAATTCTGCCTACCGTCACTAGACAGTAATTCAATTTTTTAATATTAAATCAAGGAATCTGTTTTATTATATTTTAATGCATACATGTACATTTATAAAATATTATTTTAACAATTCAAAATATTTGAGGACCTATCAATCATTTTGACGATTATTTATAAATATTTCTTAAGACTAAAATAAATTCTAAATACAAATGAGTTAAACATTTATAAATATTAACATTATAAAAATTATCACATGAATCATAACTAATATGTAAGTGTGAAGAATTTTTTTTTTTGTATTTAGAATATTTTCTGAAAAAACACTAAGAGTATTATAGGCATGCAAATATGAAATATAACCAAGTAAGTCATATCATCTGTTTGGAAGGGTTTATACAATTATTTCCGTTCCATCTCAGTTATTTCACTGAAAACTGGTGTTTCTTGTGTATCATCATACATGGGTGTTAACATTAAAAAAAAACAACCATAGTAATCAAGGGCTTTGTAAAATTAAAATATTTTTTATAAATTAATATTGAAGTGATTTGACGTTTACAGGTCGGGTTGATGACTAGACGCAGAGACTTCCGTGAATATCTGGACCGGAAGGGCGTGCTGGACAAGTTGACTGAAATATTCATGGATCAGCTCGAGTGTCCGGTTATGAATTTTCCGAACCCAGAGTAACTAATACATTTTAAAAAGCAACTAATATATCTATAATTATTATTAACTTCTGTGTACGCCAAGTGACCCAACGAACATCGATTTATATTCTTGGCAATATATTATTATAATTGATATCATTGTTTTTGCGTGTATAGATACGTGAGAAAGATGTTAGTCATCCCGAATCCAGACGAAGAAAAAATATCGGAAATCCGATCGAAACTCGATGAAGCTATTTCGTTCAGGGATTTTCTGAAAACAGAAAACGATAATTTGAAGGCAGTATTCGAGACTATCGGTGGCATCGTAACAACCGAAAACGATGAGTTGAGTAAATAAATTGTGATACTTGTCATCCTCGAGAGTAGGATAAATTTAGCAGTGCGAAACGTACCTATTTTATATATTTCCTGAACATTATATAAAATGCCCGAACTATAAACTTTGTCCGTAACATATTAAACGTTACTTAAACCATTCATAATATTTATTTATATCGTACATTTATTCGGAACTGCTTAGTTGTACCTACACACAATCGTATGCCGAACACATACCAAAAGAAAATGTTGTTCCGGCGGTCCGTAGTCATAGTGATATACTACATAACATAAGCTAATATTAATTCTCGTCCACCATCATGGGCACATGTCCACTTATATGCTGTTTCGATGGTCATGGACACCACCCTCTTAACTTTCGTTTTCCTTTTTCAGGTAACCCCTGAACGAAATTGGGTCTTCAAGTTTCGTCCGGATTTGGGTTGTTTGGCATACACATACTTAAACAGTAATAATAAGTGTACCATGTGCTTTTTAAAATTCATAATTTACCCTACGCTTGGACATAACATGGAACTCGAGCTGATCTATGAACATATCTGTGTCAACATTTGTCAAGCACGCCTTTACGGTTCAGATACCTATTCACCAAATTCTATACGTCTGGCCATTAACCAAAATTGCGAACGTCGAATCACTTTCATTATTAATTTATAAAATTATAATAATATTACACAGAATCAGATCTAATACACACAGAAATAATGATTATTATTACAAATATGAATTAATTCAATTTATTATAATTATAACTATAATAAAAGGTATTATATTGTAGTAATATGTATATTAACTAACACCAAATCGTTAAACATTTGGATATTGTATACTATATGAGGAGAGTGTACATTGTGTCGACACAAATTTTAAAACTCTCATTTCTAATGAAAGCTACTATAGCCTGTGTGGACGTAAAGAATAAGACGATACACTTTATCTTTGATTACAAGGCTATTCCACTGAAAAAACTTGCGTTTGAAAACCATTTATATTTATTAAACCGGATACTGTTCATATTAGCACATATAAGGTTACCCAATATTATTGATAAGCATTTTTGATGATATTATTGATTAAATAGTAATAAATTTACTATAAGACATTAGCACAACAGTAGGTTAAATTAATTTTATCAAAATAATTACATTTGTAAATGTCATTGTGTACATAAAATATAATAATATACTCTAAAAAATATATAATATACCCACGCAGACCCCCCCCCCCACAAAAAAGTTTAGACCCATGTACCAAATGTTTTTAATGTTTTTGCATGTCCTTTAAAATATTATTTAAATATTAATACTTAAATTAAGTAAAGCTATCAAAATTTACAAATTTACAAATTAATTTCAACGGGCCCTTAAAATAGCTGGGCCCCTATACTCCAGGTCTAACTGCCCTCCCCTATGTTGTTCTTGGTTTCAATATGTAATTATTTCTCAATTCGAACTTGTGTCTGTAAAAGATAACTGTGTTTATATATTATGTGTTCATTTCACATTTATATAGTTAGATAATTTATAATGAGCCTATATAATGATCCAGTGGTGAGGTTGAGTTTTACACCTCGGGCCCCCTTAAGCAAGTGACGTCCGCTCTTGGGACTCGACCGGTATAGCGTTGCCTAAGCAAGCGCTCGGGGGGGGGGGGGGTCCTGTCTTACGTGGTTGTCCTGAAAAGGGCGATTTTGGTTCCGTCATCGATCGGCAGTCCAATCCTTGACTGTGCATCAGGTTTTGCTCCTTCGGTGAACTGTAAAACGATCACCAGTTCCTGGTCTGTCGTTGATTACAAATTAAATAGAAACAGCGTCGGTCTGGTCCCTCCTGATTGTCCACTCGTAGCTGGATTACTCCGTGGAAGTCGGTATCTTGGATTTTTTATGAAATTCGTTATATAAATGTGAAATTTAAGAAATATGTTTCAGTATTTAAAAATATAAGTAAAATGTATTTGCAGAATAAATTATGTCATGCTTACCCTATTTTATTTGTCAAAATTATTAGGCCGAGTTTACAACAGACGTTTTTTTTTACTATCTTCAATTTCCGGGCGATTTTATAATCTACCTATTTTACTACCTAAAATTTCCGGGCCGAGCTTACAACAAAAAAGGTAACTGAGGTCCATTTTACATTTGACCATTTTACCAAACTACCAAAATTTTACCGGTCAACCGCTCTATATATCTTAGATCTAGTCTAAATATTCTATGAACTTAATATAATAATTATTATACTAATAAATTGTAGCATTAAAATTATTGACAAAAACGGAAACCGGTAACATATAATTTATAGAACATCATAGAAATTATAATATTATAATTATATATTGTTTTATCCGAAATTTCTCGAATACCTATATCAATTCTAAGTAGTAGACGTTAGATTGTCAGTCGTGTTTTTTATATCTAATATTAGTTTTTATTACATTATTAGTGGTTTATAATAATAAATAAAAATAATACCTAACTAATAAATACACAATGACAACGAAAGTACTCATTTCGTTTATGGGTAAAAAACGCATGTGGGTATTAAGTTAAATATTACAGTAACTATACTAAATATTGTTTCACAAAATATCAATATGATGTAAACCCAACTCATTCACAAAATAACTAATCTTGTATAGTTGTGTGCACTGTGCAACACTTATAAAACTAGTTAACATATTATATCACATGTTTTTATCACACAAATAGAATTTGAAAAAAAATTTACTTCGTAGTGTAGTATCATGATACATAAGTTTAAAGTTCATTACATTTTTGTGCAAGCGGTGACGTGAACTCATGATATCAATGACTATATAACCACTCATATTTCCACTTAATAACTTGTTCAATAATTTGGAACAACAATTAGAAAAAAACGAATTCAGGTTTTAAATAAATTACTTTTTAATGTACTGGTGTTTCAAAAGTCTTCATCCGATTACGAACTGATATAGTTCGGCAACGATTAATCGCAAGTTAGAAACCCATGTATTAATGCTTGACTGATAAATAAAACTTACCTATTTTAAGAATATATTTTACTTTATTTCACCCTTATATCTTCATTTTTAAAATAAATATAAATTCTTGAAATAGGATGAAGACTTTTGAGACACATTATATAAATATTATAATTATTTTAATTGTTGTAGTATGTTTTAAGCAAATTACGTTATAAAAATTATTAAAAACACAAGTATTTACCAATTTTATTTAGAAATTGAAATGAGTTACAAATCTATTATGCCTGTATTAGGAATTTGTATTCCTGTTATTTAATATAAAATTTCTTTTATTTTTTTAATACTGAACTTTTTCACATAACGTTACTATGATGTGAATTCTGAAACACTTATAGTAAGTTAAGTATGTGTTTTAGAATACAATACTTTTCATTCACAAAAATTAAGTTATATGTTAACTATATTCATTTTATTATTTTAATACTCTACTATTTCGAAAAATATTACTATGATGTAAACTCGATTATAAAATAACTTTTGTATTTGACACCGATAAAAAGTAAAGTAAAAATTGTAAAATGTATTTGTAAGGAAATTCGAATTGACTTAATTTCATTTGTGTGATAATATTTAGACGTATCCCCTTAAAATTTAAAAAAAGAATTAATTTTAAATAAAGCTATTTATGTGAATATTTTACTTACTTTTATTTTTCGGTAGTTCAGAGGTTTTCAATTTCAAATGTTTTCAATTGAAGATGCTCCTCCGTTGAAAGCAGAATATAAAACCAATATAGGAAATGTTAATATAAACATTCATTAAAAATTGTATGTACCAACGGTCATTTTTTTAAGAGTTGGTAAAAACCAAAATCGATTTTTTCGAAAACAGATTTTGCGTACGAATTCCCGTTTTTCCTTAATTTGTATGTTGTTTTTTTTCGGTGCTTTATAAAACTATTGAGAATTTTTCACTTTTGACCCACACAAAGTAAAAACTCAATAAAACTTCCTTTCAGAAAAGATACTCTTGACTAAAATCTAAGCACTTTTATTCTAGTAAAAGGTGATGAGAGACACACAAAAAAATAAATAACCATGTGTGTTACCAGTACGCGCGCGGGAAGTTAAACTTCTTTTGAATGGTACACGTGAGTGAGTGAAAAAGAAAGAAAAAAATATTAATTAATTTAAAAAATGAGAAGAAGTATCCGGAATTATTTATTATTGATAGTTTTATTATTATTTTTATATTTTTATTCGACAGATCGATGGGTAATTGTTTGTAGTATTGTTTTTATCCAGACAATAGATTTGTGAGTGAATACTAATAATTATAATAAAAATAAATAATAATTGATCATTAATTATTCATATAACAAATTTGGTTGCTCGTAAAAAATCACAACTCTTAAAAAAATTATGATTGTTGAACTCCTTTTGGGTGTAACTTGCTGGGGTAAGTGCAACTCAGCCACTCTGGTAGGCAATGTTCAATAATTTGATTTGATGCAAGCTTGTACCTGATCTGCCCGAATAACCAATGGCAACCAATAAATAAATGCTAATTTCTAATGTAGACTGTAACCAATGGTAACTATTAATAAATAAAAATAAAATTTCCAATTTCTATCTTGAATCTCAATGTCCCTGTTTGAGCACCTATTTAAAATGCGAATTTCGAAAAATCCTTTCTTAGCGCACGTCTACATCATAATAGCTATCTGTATGCCAAATTTCAGCCAGATCCGTCCAATGGTTTGAGCTGTGCGTTGATAGCAGTCAATCAGCTTACTGTTTTATACATACAGATATATATATATATATATATATATATATATATATATAATAAAACAACATTACCATGACAATATTTATTTATTTACGGACATGTACGCTTTCGCGTTCGTACGGCCGCCCGTTCGCTTTTTTTTTTCCTCACTACCGTGCGTAAAGAAGTATAACTTCAATAAAAAAAAAAAACACATCATTGTAAAATCAATACATTCATTCGATTTTCAACTTCAGTATCTTGTTCGATTGGAAAGTAAATCTAGTTGGTACTTTGTGGGGTCAACAGTAAAAATGTCCCAGTAGTTCAAAAGCGAAGTGATAAACAAAAAAAAACTAAGGAAAACAGGAATTTTTCCGCAAAATCTGTTTCCAAGAAAATTGATTTTGGTTTTTGGTGTAACTTTGAAACAAATGTCCGAAGATACATGCAATTTTCAATGGTTGTTTATATTTTCTATACTATTAGCATTTTCCATACACGATCAAATTTTCAAAATGTTTCTATTTATTTCGAACTGTTTAGGCTCATTTTAATTTTCCAATTTTTTTTAGTTTTTTTTCTAAAAATATCAATAAAATTTTATTTGTTGGTTTAAAAAGCTTGAAAAATTAATACAAGGCTCCTACTATATTATTTTATTACAATGGAATTTGAAAAATATTAAAAATCCTTATTCACAGTTTTTTTTTTATAAGCATTTAAATTCAAAATATGACAAAATATGGAAAAATCACGAAAATTAGCAAGTTAATTTGAGTTAAGAATTCGTAAAAATTTTGCTTTTTAAATCTAAGGTTTTAAAATGTAATACAAGATTCCTCATAAGTTTTTCTACCTTTATCAACAAAAAAATTTCTAGAAGAAAATTAAATTAAATTTTTAAGAGTGTTTGAAATTCAAATTTTTACTTCATTGGTTATTCACTCGATTTCTCATGTAGAGATTTCCTTATTTTGTTGTAATTAAAAACGAATGACTGTAGATACTTGAAAATTTCACTCGATGTTTATTTTATCAATTCTTATAGTTGATTTTAAAAATATTTATATTTATTTTGAGCTGTTTATGGACATTTACAGTTTTCAATTTTTTTAGTTGTTTTTGCTATAAATATCAATAAAGTTTTATCTGCCAAAAAGTGTAAAAATTTAATACAACGCTCCTGATATATTGTTACAATTTCAGTTGAAAATATTAAAATACAATTTTTTTTATAAGCATTTATAGATCAAATTTTGACAAAAGTTATTAAATTTAAAATTGAATAATTATTTTGTTGTTAAAAATGTATAAAATGTTCAACTTTTATATTTAAGGATTGAAAATTTAAAACAAAGTCTTAGTTTATTATTTTTCCAAATAATCTAAAAATACATAAGCACATACTAGTCTAGTTATAATTTATTGTTATTTTCAAATCTATTGTACACCAGGGCTTATTAATTATTATTTTGTTATTATTTGCCAATATGTTGTAAATTAAAACACATTATTATTACATAAAACTAATATCTATATTGAATTTTAATAAAAACAAAGATGTTAATTACCTAATGTTCTTATTATACATTGTTATTAGACTTACATGTATTTAAGAATAAGTAATTACGGACGAATACTAAAATTGACACATAACATAGACAGCCGGGGCCGTGTAATATCATTGAGCACCCCGGCCCCCACAATAATAATAAATCGAAAAAGCATATTACAATAATAGTACTTACATATAGATAACAGATAATAATCATAATTAATAAATAATAATAATATATTCACTCATCAGTCAATTTTTGACTGTAACATAATAATAATAATATTCGAAAGAGTTTAAAACAATAATTTATTAAAGTATAAATATTCTGTTGGTTATAGTGTAATACTGTAACATAATAAAAATACTCAGCTATTGATAAATATTTTAACATTTTGACTGGTCATTAATAAATATATATATATATTATTAAGTATAAAATTACTATAACATAATTATTAATGGGTACACAATACACATACATAATAATAAAGTCTATACCAGGGATCATCTACTAATTTCTACGAAGGTCCGTTTTGAAACTTACCAAACTTCCACGGTCCAATACAAATTTAAATAACTAACGACTTTTTTCACACATTAAAATTGAATAACAATCCTACTATATTGTAATAAAATGTACTTTGTAATTACATTAAATATTTAAATGAAGAATATAATATAACGATGCCAGTATTATTTCGTTGTAATTCAAAAATATTATTCGTGGTTACTTAAAAAATTATAAATTTTATTACCTACATCATAGGTATTACCATGCAATGACGTTTTCAAAATATTTAGATTAATTTTAAATGTTAAACTATTAGCTATTTGTATCATTCACACTGTTCTAATGAATATCATACTAACTCAACAATTATTAACAATACTAAAATATGATAAAAAATATAGACTACCTATTATAATAATTAAATATTAATTAATACAGTTTTTGAAAAAAATTAAACCAACCTTATGTTATACTAATATAAAAATGAGTTACTTTAATAGCATTGAATAACAACTATCGATTTTGATATAAAAAGTAGTATGACATATTTTTTCAATTATTTAAATTTTACATTAGTAGAGTAGGTAACTCGAAACTGCTGATAAAATTAAATTTCTTTGTTGGGATGGTTAGTGAAAAAGTAATAACTAACAAAGTAACTTTAACTTCCTTATTATATTTGAATTATAACAATAATAATATTAATTTGGCAGCTAAAAATAAATTCTTGTACACGGGCCTAGTGTTTAAAGTTGCATTTTAATAGTGTAAGGCAAAGCACCAAAAATATTTTGAAATTACAACAAAAGAACTAAGAGGTTTTTTCTTGGTTTTAATATGTAATTTCGTCTCAATTTGAACTTATAACGTTTATAAAAAAAAAACTGTGTTTATACATATGTTTTAGATTTTTTTGGTTACAGTTTGAAATATTTATGAGAATCTTTAGTGAAATATTCAATTCTTAATGCTATACAATTAATATTTTAAACTTCATGCTAATTACGTGCTAATTATTATTGATCGAAAAAAATTAAAATTTCGATATGGGACCGGATGCTAAATATTGGCTTATCTGTATAGTCGATAACTATATTTCCATGTAAATAGAAAAAAAATAATAAACACATAATCAACTCATAATCTAAAATTCCCACTTATGAACAAATTTTTTGATTTAATTGAAAAAAAACAGTGTATAAATTTGAACAATTAAAAACAAATCTCAAAGTTCGTTAAAATCTAAAAAGTACGTCACATATTATACATTTGTCTACCGTTCGATGTTCATTTTTCTATTAATGATAACTGTTTCAAGTTACATATGTAACATATTTATTTAAGGTATCATTACCAATAGGACAATCTATGGCGGTCGTGGGATTCGTTCGACATTAGAATATCATGCTACATATTATTATGTATGATTTCTCTCCTATATTATACTACCATAATATGATGGTGTAACTATGATCACACGTGCGTTTAAATTAGTTCTTATCTTACAAAATTAACTCAGAAATCTATAACTTACTAACATAATGTGTAATATGTTTAGGTATACGAAATAGAAAGTAAATTATAATTCCGTGGTTTTAGAGGAAATAAATTATTACAATATTTATTTTTTGTATCTATTGTAGATTAGTGTAGGTATAATATACATTTGTTTTTTTCAAAATGAATGTTGCGTAAAATTAAATACAAGGTTTGCAATATGAAATTGTCATCATATTTTATAGGAAACGTGCATATTCGAAAATTATAGTTACAACATAAGTGCATTTTTTAAAATATAATTTTTGAGATTTTCATCAGATACATGATTGAAGTAGATGTATAGTTTATTCCACGATTATTTTTACGCTCATAACATAATATTATAATTTCAGTCAAGTTAAGTTAAGGAACTGTTATTCACAGTGTACCTAGTGGAGTTACTTAACTTAAATTACACGAAACAGCAATGAAATTGCTTTTTAAGTGATTTCATTATATTTTATTTTTTTTGTGTAAGAAATGTATATACTTATGATTTTAAATCACTCTTAGATTCTTAGTGAAACGATGAATGTATTGATTTTACAATAATGCGTGTTTTTTTTTTTTACTTTATTTTTTTTTTTTTTGTCTCTGTCATCACGTTTTAGGACAGTAAAAATACTTAGATTTTCTTCAACAGTATCTTTTCTGATAGGAAATTGAATCTAGTTGGTACTTAGGGGAGTCAAAAGTAAAAATGTCTCAGTAGTTTTCAAAAGCGT
The DNA here is from genome assembly GCA_949089665.1 of Macrosiphum euphorbiae. Taxonomy (NCBI): domain Eukaryota; kingdom Metazoa; phylum Arthropoda; class Insecta; order Hemiptera; family Aphididae; genus Macrosiphum; species Macrosiphum euphorbiae. The sequence goes on from CARXXK010001098.1 coordinate 831,249, forward strand.
CGTGAAAAACAAAACAAAAATTAAATAAAAACGGAAATTTTTACACAAAATCTGTTTTTGAAAAAATCGATTTTGGTATTTGATGTAACTCTTAAACAAATTACCGTAAGAACATGAAAATTAGACTCAGTGTTTAAAATACCATTTTATATATACCATGCCTTTTTTAAAATATTTTGACTTATTTTGAGCTGTTTACGGACATTTTCAGTTTCTATTTTTTTAGTTTTTTTTTTATAAATATTAATAAAATGTTATTTGTTGGTTAAAAAAGCTTGAAAATTTAGTAGAAAGCTCCTAGTATATTGTTTCAAAGGCAATTGTAAAAAATTTAAAATCCACAGTTTTATTTTACAAGCATTTAAAGTTCAAATAAATACGAAATAACAGGGCCACTCTTAAAGGAGGGCACTTACGGGGCCAAGTCTTGGGATTAGTGAATTGTAGATACCTCGCCCTTGGAAGTCAAACTTTTTTTTGAACTTTTAATTGTATACATTTGTAAAGCCATTTATCACTCATCGATCGCCAACCTCATCTGATTATTAACGGACGTGGTGAATGGCGATTGTTGATCAGCTTACAGCTACGAAGCACTGATCATGGAGTAATATTATTACTCTATGTTACAGACAAGTGCTGTTCAACGGTCACACTAACACACACATTTTATATTTAAAATAAGTTCTTCGTTTTAAAAAATTGTCAATATAAACATCGATGACTTCATGCAGTCTACAATAATAAGTAATAACAATAATATTAATTTATGGAATTGGACTTTGCGTCCGTATATGAATTGTTTAAATAAACAAATACATATGATTTATTACACACAAGGTAAAAAAGGTACTCTGCTGTACAGTAGGTTACAAGTGGGTCACTGTTTAATGGATAGTATTAAATTTGAATTCAATGATATAATAGCATTGTATAAGAAAAACGATTCTGAGCGGAGACGGTATGTCAGTCTAGGTATAACATATATTATATATTTATATACTTATCTATGGTCTTAAAAAAATGTTACCTATAATAAATTCCAAATTAATCATGAATATCAATAGAAAAATAAGTATACGGACCAAGTCTTAAGAGGTGGGCAAGTGGGTGTCGCTCTGCTATACAGTAGGTTACAAGTGGGTCACTGTATAATGGATGATATTAAATTTGAATTCAACGATATAATATCATTGTATAAGAAAAACGATTCTGAGCAGGGACGGTATGTCAGTCTAAGTATAAGACATATTATATAAAATCTATGGTATTAAACAAAAAATTGACCTATAATAGGTACTTATAATAAATTCCAAATTAATCATATAACAATAGCCATTAGGTACTTATAACGCGTTATACATCAACAACAAACCGTGATACTATCATAGATATATAATAGTGTACTTTAGAAGTTTCAATTACCCAGGAATAATATTATAGAATCACAACAAAATAATTAGATTTTTTGGTAACAGAATTAACTACTTACGTGGAATCTTGTTTTAAAAATCAATTCTTAGGTATAAAAGTTTAACATTTCATACATTTTTAACTACCTACAAAATAACTATTCAATTTAAAATTTGATAAATTTTGTCAAAATTCGATCTTTAAATGCTTATAAAAAAAAGGTGACTAAGGATTTTTAATATTTTTCATCTGCCTTTGAAACAATATACTAGAATCCCTCTATTAAATTGAACTTGTTGTGATTGTATCTACCGAAAAGATTGAAGGCGTCAAGCATAGGCAACCAAAATTTCATGCACAATTAACGTTTCAGAAGAGACAGTATGACAACGCCTACTTCCAAGATATAGTATAATAATGATATAATAATGATATTATAGATATAATTCAACACACAGCACAACGATGTGGCGGTGGGTAGCAATGACGCAAAGATGGACAACAAGAAATTTAAATGCACCGAAACTCGAGGGTGTGATGGATACAAGTTATACAATGGGAAAAAGGATCATGCAATTTAAGTATATGGAGGGGGCTTCTCTCTGTGATCAGATTGTCACCAGTTGTCACGATATCCATTTTACTGCATCAGTGACATATCAGTAGGTACTATGTAACTAATGGCCTATGTTGTCAATGTTTATTTACGATAAAAAATCAAATTGGTTTCTTAACTTATAACTTAGGCCTTTGCCTAATCAATCATTTTCAAAGCGAAAGAGTTTTTTTTTATAATCTTGTTATTAAACAACATCCAAAAAGGTATTACATTTTAAAACCTTAGATTTAAAAAGAAAAATTTTTACGAATTCTTAACTCAAAATAATTTACTAATTTTCGAGATATTTCCATATTTTGTCAATTTTTAACTTTAAATGCTTATAAAAAAAAACTGTGACTAAGGATTTCTAATATTTTTCAACTGCCTTTGAAACAATATACTAGGAGCCTTTTATGAAATTTTCAATCTTTTATAACCAACAAATAAAATTTGATTGATATTTTTAAAAAAAACTAAAAAGAAATGGAAAATGAAAATGTGCCTAAACATTTCAAAATAAATCAAAACATTTTGAAAATGTTATCGTGCATAGAAAATGCTAATATAATCATTCAGTCAAAATGTCATGTACCTACGGACTTTTTTTCAAGAGTCACACCAAAAACCAAAATCGATTTTGCGTAAAAATTCCCGTTTTTCCTTAATTTTTATTTTGTTTTCCACTTTTGAAAAATACTGGGAAATTTTCACTTTTGACAACCTAAAGCACAAAACTAGATTCACTTTCCTATCAGAAAACCTACTGTTGAAGAAAAGCCAAGCACTTTTACAGTCCTAAAACGTGATAACAGACACAAAAAAAAAATAAAAAATAAAAAACAAACACAAATCATTGTAAAATCAATACATTCATCGTTCCACTGAGAATCTAAAAGAAGAAACAATAACAATAACGATCTACTAAGGCTAATCAACTTTTAGACTCGTTATCGATTTTATCTATAGAAAACGAAAGCTCCAGAAATTGATTTTTTAACCAACAAATTAAATTTTATTGATAAAAAAAAAAAATCTAAAAAAGAATGGAAAATGAAAATATTCCTAAACAGTTCAAAACAAATCATAATATTTCGAAAATGTTATCGTGTATAGAAAGTGCAAATATACCAGTAAAAGTTTCATGAATATACATTCATTTGTTTTAGAGTTACACCAATAACCAAAATCGTTTTCTCGAAAACAGATTTTGAGTAAAAATTCCCGTATTTCCTTAATTTTTCTTTTGTTTTTCCCGGCGCTAGTGAAAACTATTGGTAATTTTAAAATTCAACCTCCCGAATGCACCAACAAGATTCAATTTCCCATCGAACAAGATACTGTGGAAGAAAATTGAAGCAGTTTTACTGTCCTAAAAGGTGATGACAGACAGAAAAAAAAAAACACACATCATTGTAAAATCAATACATTCATTGTTCCACTCGGAATCTAAAAATGTACTGTCATTTGTTTTAGATCTACACCAAAAATTCAAGTTTTTCTTAATTTTTCTTATGGTTTTTTTTATGGTGCTTTTGACCAGGAATATTTTTAGGTACTTTTGTCCTCCTCCCGAAGAAAATCTAAGCACTTTTACTTTAAGCTACTTTTAATTTGGTTATGATTGAATAAATATTATAAATTAAAACGTCTTTGTTATTATATTCAGATTGTATTGTGTTCTTTATTATATTTTATAGGTAAAAATTAAAAATTAACGAATTTCCATCCATCGATTTTTGGTATTTTGTTGTAATTCAAAAACGAATAACCGTAGACACTCGACCCAAACTATTTTGATACTTTTTGAACTATGTATAGCCAAGAACATTTTTTTAAATGTTATAAATTATTTTTCAGTTAGATATTCATAAAAGTTTTTTTTTTTCATTTCTTACATACTAAACTCTGCCCAAATTTTTCAGGTTAAAATTATCAATATGTAAATAACTCAGCTCAAATAAAAATATACCCTGATCTTCTCATATCTAATATTTAATAATTTTGGAAACCATTAAGCATCAACCAGAAAATCTAGAAATTTTGAAGTTCTAATCATTGATATTACAGTGTCAACGGGTTGATAGTTGAAGTCAGTGGCCAAGGAGTTCAACATAACTCTCTAAAAGTGTTAATCCAAAAACATTTATTATGACAATAATCAGAATTCATAATAAATATTGAGGAGAAGTGATATTATTATTTTTTTATGTCATTCAAACATTATTTGGTGTTATGTACACAATAAACTAAAATAATCTAAATGATTCATACTTTAATTTAATTTATACTACGTAGGTTTTAATGATTAAATCGTGGGTCCTAGTGAACATGTAATGGTATTATTTTAACAGCATCACACTACTAACTACCTACGGTAAAGCTTATTATAGTTTAAGTAACTAAAATGAAAATTTAAAACTGTACTAACTAATTGTTAAAATAAATAAATAATGAAAATGCAGTTTGAATATAATATTATGTGTAGTTTAGACATTTAAATAATTGACTATTAAGAGCAAAAACACTTATATGAACACCATATAAGATATTACTTTAAACACAGTATACCAAATTTTATATAAAAACAATATTATTTTATTTAACTACGAGAGTTGTATACTTGTATTTATGTCAACAATAGGTATCTTTATTTTAATATTCAGTGGTTAGGGATCAGTATTAGGGATTTTAAAATGATTGAAATAGAACATTTTAAAATTGTATATAGAGTTTGTTTTTGGTAGGTACCGATATTCCTGTGCTCAGCCCCTTCAAGCCCCCAATTCGATACAACTGAAGGATACAATTATATAAGCTTAATTTTTTTAAAGTAAAAAGCTTTGTATTTGTGGACGTATTCATTTACTGATATTTATTTATGTTTTATACTTTTGAAGTGCGACTTTTAACAAGTTTTTTTAAGTTAATCTAAGTTAAATTAAAACTTGTTATTTATTATATCGTTAAAATCGATTATAAGGAATACAGATTTATTGTGTGATCCCATACAACGCATAATAATATATTTTACTGACGAGATGTTTAATTTTGTTCGTTAGGTATTCAAAATCTAAAAAAGTAACACAATTAAGTAATACTGAATCGCCCAAAATAATATATTAATATATTATTATAATATACAGAGTGATCCACACGATACTCGTTGTTTTAGAAAAAAATATTTATTATATATTATTAATATTTAAAACTATATATTTTAAGTCATGGTTACAAAACAACATTTATAAATAACAATTATTTTATACTGTTTTCTAAGTTTATCAGTATTCCGGATGCCAAAATTTTTTTTAATTTTTATATTCCTAAGCAGAATATAATATATTATATTATATTATATAATAATATTATTATTTGGAGTGTTTTGATCAATAAAAATGAAATTGTGGGACAAGTACCTAGTTTATTAATTATAAGTATAGTGAATGGATTTTTATATTTTTACATAATATTATATTAATGGAATTTATGCAGCTCAAAGGAGGGAAAAAATATAGACGACTTATCCATTACATAATATTTATTGTTGATAAAAAAAAAATCATATTTGTTTCAATTTCAAGTTGTAATTACAAAAAAAAATATATTTATACGATAATAGGTACTAAATTTCAATTGAACTCGATTACTGTTGCTTCTGAAATACAAAAATACTATATAATATTATAATGAACATGAAATTCTAAACTGAGACTTATAGTGTAACGAGTACATATCAGGTAATATAATTTTTTTCTGTGCTTTTATCCCACTACTGAATTAGAAAAAAATTTGCGCTTTTGGTTTTCGCCGATAACATTAATTGGTTTTAAGCTTCGGGTTGTGTGTTTGGATAAAAAAATTTTAATGCACGCATTAACGCGTTATAATATAACAGCTATTGATTATAGATATAGGTACCGCAGCTGCAGTATATAAATGCTGGTACTTACAAGTTACAATAATATTACAACCGAGAAGTTATATTATAATATTATATTTTTACGGAAAAAGACGTGACCGGGGACGTATAATATATATACATTTAAGACAAACGCCGTGGTCTATCTTGAAAAAATTAACGAACTGGTATTTGAATTCTATTTTGTACACGATAAATATTCAAAAAAGTACTTCAATTTTCAACTTCAGTACCTTGTCCGAAGGGTAAGTAAATATATAGTTGGTTGCGTTTGGGAGGCTACATTTCATCTATTTTGTCAAAATTCAAACTTTAAATGCTTATAAAAAAAATTGTGCCTGTGTATTTTAAATATTTTTCAACTGCTATTGTAACAATAGATCTATTTTAAAAAACACTACACTATAAACACATCGATATAGATTATTTTGCCTTTCGTGGTGTGAACTGTGGTCTTTAAATGTACCATACTTATAATATTAACAGCTACCGAAATAATTGGATATTATTTGTATAGCTATAGCAGAGCTGTAACTCATTAAAGTAATGAACGATTTATGACGACAGAGTATAACACCCACCAGGATTTGAGTAAAGTATATTTCGATTACGAATCTATTTTACAACTAATTATATTAAATGTTTCGACAAGTATTATATTATTCTCCGACGAGGCTTGTCCCTACTGCCTGCTCACAATTTTTGACTGTCCACACTGGGAATCAATGCGGCTGACAGTGAACGATTTCATATTCAACCGAAAAGTCACTTCAAGTGACGTACAGGATCTGCTGTGTGGTCGCACCGACGTCCCGATCTACATTAACGATCGAATACAGGTTGCCTCTCAGCGTGCAACGCAGGCTTTCTATGAAACGGTCGAAGGCATACTTAGCTGCAAGGAACAGGATGCGAGGCTAGATGAGACTGAAGCAAGAGCCACTCCAAATCAGCAGAACGAGATTCCAGGCAGGTGAGTGCTTGCGATAGGGCCGAGAATCGGAGCGACAAACGAGACTAGGCATGACAAAGCAATACCTGGTTAATTATTCGTGATATGTATATTATATATATGTGATTTATTGTGTGTGATAAATGTTATTCATCAATAAACGATGGTAGCAGAGGAGTAATATTGTGCAAACAGACCTTCCTATGCTGTCTGTTCAAAACGGACAGAAAAAGCATAATATTATTATCTAATGTTTAAAATATAAAACTCATATGTTTATTTGTTGTTATATACATTTATATACATAATATATAATATATTTATTTATATGATCTGTGGTAATTATTAGTTCCAATAATAAAGTGTATTATTCTTGGATATATTGTGGTCCTTGATAAACATTTATAGGGTGTGAATCGTGAGAAAATATAAGCAAAAAAATTTATTTCATTATTTTGACCTCCAAAATGCACCAACAATATTCACCTTCATATCAAACAAGATACTGAAGTGGAAAATCTAAGCATTTTTTCAATTATTATCGTGTATGCAGACACAAAAAAAAATTTAAAAAAAAACACACATCATTGTAAAACCAATAGTTACACTCACCGCTCCTCTCAGAATCTAAAAATAAGGAAAATGGGGATTCTGATTCTTGGTTATTGAAAAAATCAATTATGGTTTTGGTGTAACTCATACGTAACACGTAGATCCGTGAAATTTTTATTGAATATCTTTATTAGAATTGTCTATAAACCGTAATATTTTCAAAATATTTTGACTGTTTTCAGACATTTTGAATTTTTGAATTATTTTAGTTTTTTTGTCTGTACATGTCAATAACATTGTATTTATTGTGTCAAAAAGTGTGCAAATTTAATACAAGGCTCAAGGCTCCTGTATCTTTACAATATCAGATGAAAAATATAAAAATACATGAGCTCAGTTTCTTTTTTTAAGTATTTAAATTTCGATTTTTGACAACATTTATCAAATTTAAAATTCAAAAATAATTTAGTATTTTCAAATTTTAAAATGTTCAATTTTTATAGCTTAGGGTTTCAAAATGTAAAACAAGGTTCTAGGTAAGTAGGTTATCATGTAACTTAGAATTCTAAAAAATATAAAAACACAGTTTTTTTTTTTTAGTGTGTTATGTACAAGTTTTGACGAAATAACATATTAAATAACCAAGAATAACTATTTTAATTATTATGTTGTTATTTTTAAATATTAATTCAACTTACCGGTGTCATAGGATTCTATTTCTCTCAATAATTTTTGCCTTACATTATTTTATAAATTTAAATAAATAGTAATAAATCAAGTAACATACGTACGTCATAATTCAGTGAAATTAGGGAATCAAAATTATTTTTAATTATGATTTTATTAGGTTTGTTAGTCAACATTATTTTAACTACTGCTCTATAATATTATTATTATCAATTAGTTACATAGGATAAAGAATGTAGCAGGGCCGTGTATCGTCGCGCGTCGGTTAGTGAATAATTCATTTTTAAGAAGAACTTTACCATCACTGCATCATATTCATTTCGGAGACTTAGCGAATTTTATTTTTTAACATACAAGGATACATATTATAATATATTATTATTGATGGGTATCAAAAACTAAAGTTATCATTTTTATTTTGTTTTGTCAAACAATCACAACTCGGATGTATTGTGCAAAAACCGAGGACGCAACTGGGATATCTAATTATAATTAGTTGATTTCAAGGTTAGCATTTAAGGCTATTTAACCGATATTTTTTACCTGAAAAAAATGTAAATTCCATCGGTGTATACCTATTTTTGACCTGAAAAACACTTAAACTACTGATTTTAAAATCTACAGATTACAAATAATTTTTCCTTATTAAAATATAGCTGCAGTCTTAGTTATTATTAATTTAATATTTATTATATTTTTACTAACTAATATACATACGCTATACGTATTATACTACTTTAAATATTATTGTATGTAAATATAATATAATTTAATAATACATCTGTATGGCTCCAGTAAATATTACCTACATAATGTAAGTTTTGTTCCAGGTAAAAATAAAACCAGTGGAATTTACATTTTTTTTACAGGTAAGTATTTAAAAGTTACCTGAGGAATTAATAAGAAAAATAGTGTAAGGAAGTGGAATTTACATGCGCCCTATATAAGATATCATAATAAAATCATTTAAATCAACTTATTACTGCATATTACAGAATTTAATATAAGAAATTGTTTTGGTGGAAACGTGTTACGTCTATTGACAGTTTATGTAAAATGTAGGCATTAAAGCCTAGGCATGCGCAAATGGCAGGCTGGGTGGGCTGCATCAACAGTATTTGTACGCAACCTCCCCGATCATAAAAAAAAATTAATCCGTTTTTTAAATAATTAGTTCTAGTTATTTATTTGTGAAAATGTTGTTAAAAACACAGGTAAGGTTTTCATTACATCATTTTAATTATTGTCAAAATATAAAACGACATACAATGGTCTACTACGAAAAATAATTACAAAAATCATTGATTGACAAAATGAGTAAATGACGCCAAATGGCCGTATCATAGTCATGCAATGCAAAAAGTGAAAGTATAGGTACTCAAACAAGAACAATAATAAATTGTTATATTTTAATAATTATTTTGTGTATTTATAGTAATGTAGGTCTGAGGCGATCAATATACGATAACATGTTAGAGGTAAGTCTATTAATACACAGAGGTTAACACTTCACAGACTAGCAGTATCGTACTCGTTCCTATACCGTATGCATCCCAAATAAAAATGGATATAAAAGTATGACGCTAATAGTGAATTTGCATAAAAGGTTTTTATCGAGCAAGTCTGCATAATGGTATAAATAATAATATATATATAATTCGGGCATCGTCTGTTGGCTGTGCCAAAAGATCGTACAACTATAGAAAGGTATAAAAAAATAATTATTGATCGAAAAGACAATGATTGACATAAATAACATAAAATAGGTACCTAAATATATTCAAGTCATGGTCACAAGTTTTTGTTAAATTGGCGTTTTAAATTCTAATATTGACGGAATTCCTCAAAATCTCAAATTTCTTTTAATACTTTATAATTGTTTAACTACCAATCATATTTTTACCTCCAAAAACAAATATTACAAATATAGTTTGACTAAAAACAAATTGTGTTTATTTGAATTACCCACACCATAGTCAAAGTTATAATACAAATATACATACGTATAATTTGAGTATAAATTAATTAACAATAAATAAATACAAAAATAAACCTTTTTCAATTCTATTGTTAAATAATATCGATACTCAAATGACGTACGACCTTTTGACGTAAATTAAACTTTCAATGTATTAAATAATACACAACTCAACACAAGACACTACCCAAAAAGTTGGGCAAGTATGTTTGGGCGGTCTACTGTACAGTAGGTTACAAGTAGGTTCTGTAATGGATAGTGTTAAATTTGAATATAATGATATAAAATTATCAATGTATAAGATAAACGATTTTGAGCGAAAACGGTCAGTCAGACTATGATATTACCAACTATATTTTATGATATTATTGTGAATAAAGTAATTTAAATAGGTACAACCTATTTACGTGAAACCTTGTTTTAAATTTTCAATTAAAGGAATTATATATTACAGTTTCCAATTTTAGATAAAATAAAACATTTTATGAATTTCTAATCCAAAATAATTTGCACATTTTCGTGAATTTTACGTATTTTGTCAATATTTCTACTTTAAATGCTTTTAAAAAAAAAAAAAATGTGACTATACATTTTTAATATTTTTCATCTGTCTTTGAAACAATATATTATTAGCTTTCTTTGAATTTTCAAGTTTTTTACTCTACAAATAAAATTTTATTCATATTTATAGCATAAAAAAAAAAAAAAAAAATTGGAAACTGAAAATGTCCGTTACCAGCTCAAAATAAATTTAAATATTTTGAAAATGTTACGGTGTATAGGAAATTCTTATATAAACATTCAGCAAAAATATAATGTATCTATAGTTATTTGTTTTAGAGTTTCACCAAAAACCAAAATCGATTTTGTTGAAAATCAATTTTGAGTGGAAATACCCATTTTGAATTTTCCTTAACTTTTCTTTTGTTCTTCACATCGTTTTTGAAAACTATTTTATATCTTGACGTCCTAAACTCACCAACTAGCTTCACTTTCAAATTGAACAATATACTGTTGCAGAAAATCACACTTGGACCAGGAGGGCCGTATCGTATTATATAATTTTTTTATTATTTATACAGCACTAGATTATTTGCCAGTTCAGTTTATGTGTACACATGTAAGCTCCGCCACAAGTAAGTACCTACAATAATAAATTGTAATAATTGTTCGGTGTAATCTCCAAGTAAAAAAAAACCTGGTAAAATTCGGTTCACGTAAACACCGCCATTTAAAAAAAAAGTAATTTGGTACTATTAACCCAGCTTTTTTAATTTACCTACCTAATTAAATTGTGTTTCTAATTAAATTGTTGGTGATTTAGAAACTTTTTCTTTTCATAAAATTGCCAATAATGATCATATAATCATAAGTTTTAGCTTAAAAGGTGCGTCTTTGCATTCTAAAATTATTATAGTGACTTAAAGATCTTATATTTTTTTCAATTATCCATTTTTACATGTAGTTTAAGAAGGGTTTTGTTTGTGATATTATTATATTTTATACTACATATTATGACATTGTAAAATAATGAAAACTACTCTATTACTATTTTCTAACAGTAAAATAAATTACCTACTTTAATAACAATGATATCATGAAATATACTTAGTTATATTATAGTCTTCGCTCAGAATCGTTTTTTGTATAATAATATCATAATAGGTATAATGCGTATTCTTGTCGCATATGGTATACGTAATGCACATAACAATAAGTTTATTTATTTATAATACACCTCGAAAAGTTATTGTAAATTCCACTGATTCATAGGTAGATGATTTTAAGGTACCTAGGTTTTATAACATGTAAATTTCATCGTTAGGTATTTTAAACCGAAAAAACACGTAAACTCGACAGATAGTAAAATCTACAGATTATAACTAGTTTTATAGTATAACTACACATCAACTGTCGACTGTCTTGTTTATGTATTAATTCAATATTTATTAGTGATCATGATTGATTATTTTATTATTTGGATTATTAAATCATCTATAAAATTATTGTATTTAAATACAATATATATCATAATAAATCTGTAGCCTAGTAGGCTTTAGGTACATAAATATTTTAGATACATATTAGTCATTACCTACATAATGTTAATTATTATTGATAATTATATATTTTTTAAAAATATAGGCAATATTGCACAAAAGACGTAAAACAAATGGTAAAGGTAAAAACATCAATAGTCACCAATCGCTTTAATTCTAACACTTTAACACTTATAAATAAGCACGATAACACTTTAATTATAAACAATGTTAAACGCAAAAATTGTAAATAACATAAACCAGAATTTTTTTTTCAAATGCAAGGCCTAGGTTTTAAGTCATTTTTAAAATTATTGTCAATATTATCAATAAGTAATAACTCCACGTACTTTTTATAATATAAGGTTATCTGCAAAATCCAAAAACTTAAATTTGTTGAAGTTGAATATGCAAGTATGGTAAACTATTATACTGGCGATAAACGGAAAGGTTGATTTTGGCTCGAAAATAAGGAACACCCAGTGGGTATGTCCCCGGATTCTTATCGGCAGTATTTTTTCAGAGTAGAACGATATAGAAAGATATATATATATATTGACCAATTTTATAAATAAATCTTCTAGGAGAACAAAAGTCTTAGATTAGCTTTGGACACACTAATAAAATAATATTACAAGTACCTCATAAAGCTGATTTAAGTTGTTAATAATGAATAAAAAGTCTTAAAGTGATCTCTAGTGCAAACAATAAAGATTTAATTTGTAGGTACCTATAACATTTTTTTATCTTTCCGTTCTTTAGAAATCCTGGTTAAGCCACTGATGACTTTTCATATCGATCTTACAAATATATTTTATATATTTGATATAATATTATTGACGATCTATTTAGTATTTGTTGTTTGGATGATAGTAATTTAATAATCTGATCAATAATCCTTTTGACATTATAGCTACATAGTACCTACATATTCATAATATTTTATCACCAATACCTACTCAATTATTATTTTCTAATAAATAATATTATGAAAATAATTTAATAATATATATGTGTGCTCAGTTGTTATATTATTTATTTTATAATTTTGTCTTTTATTTAATAACATTATTGAATATTGAATATACTACGTTGTGTAGGATATCGGCACTTCTCTTCGGACACTGTGACTTGCCACCCGCGGCCGAGTTCGAACCGGCATCGGTGCACGTCGCAACCGACGTCTTAGTCAGCTCGGCCACTCCGTGCCCTATTTCAGCTTTCTATCGATTGAGATCGGTCGAAAAAAACAACCGAAAGCAAATTTGGAAGCACTTGAAAAATTGTGGTGAATCATACCGCCCACGCAAAACTGTTCCTCGAAACGGTTATATTCGGTACTAGGAACTCAGACGGAAAACGGTGCTGTCGATCCGCCACAGTAATAACAATAATCGTAATAATAATAAAAATAAAATAATATTTTATGACGTGTGGTCTACTGTTTGTGTGTGTGTGTGTGTTTGTGTGGCACTATAAATTATAATGTTTAATATACATTAGGTGTTACAAGACAAGTAGCGGTAAAGCTCTCCTTCTGAGTTCCTGATGAGCAAAATATTGTACAGCGAATACATTGTTTCTAATATATTTACGATGTATTATTTATTGTAGTCACTATGATAATCACCACAGTAATATTATTATAATGTATACATACTATCTATATAATGGTGTTGCATAATAGAATACATTTAATTTAATTTATTCTCTGATTGTACTCTGGTCTCTAGCTATGTATAAGGCAACACAAAAAGCTACAATATTCTGCGATAATAATAATAATGAACAGCTTAATTAAAAACAAAATACATTGCAATACGATAACCAATAGAAATTATATTAGTATGTTCTACAATAATATTCTCCCGTGTTCCAATAAAATATGTAAGTATACTCTTCGTCAGTCTTGTAAAAGATACTTTGAAAAAGTATTTACAGATACTTTAAAATACTTTTTTATTTTAGATTCTGAGTGAAACAATGAATGTATTGATTTCACAATGATGTGTGTTTTTTTATTTTTTATTTTTATTTTTTTATTTTTGTTGTGTCTGTGTACACGATAAGTAGTCGAAATAATGCTTCGATTTTCGACTTCAGTATCTTGTTCGATTGGAAAGTGAATATCGTTGGTGCATTGGGAGGTCAAATTTTAAAATTCCCAGTACTTTTCAAAAGCTCCAAGATTAACAAAAGAAAAATTAAGGAAAAAAGGGAATTTTCACGCAAAACCGATTTTTCAGAAAATTGAATTTGGTTTTTGGTGTAACTTTAAAACAAATGACCGTAGATACATGAAATTTTCACTGGTTGTTTATATTTGCATTTTCTATACACGATAACATTTTCAAAATATTTTGATTTATTTTGAACTGTTTAGGGACATTTTCATTTTTCATTTTTTTTTAGTTTTTTTTCTAGAAATATCAATAAAATGTTATTTGTTGGTTAAAAAAACTTGAAAATTTAATAGAAGGCTCCTAGTATATTGTTTCAAAGGCAGATGAAAAATATTAAAAATCCTTAGTCACAATTTTTTTTATAAGCATTTAATGTTCAAAAATTGACAAAATATGGAAAAATCACGACAATTAGCAAATTATTTTGAGTTAAGAATTCGTAAAAATTTTTCTTTTTAAATCTAAGATTTGAAAATGTAATACAAGATTACTCATAAGTTTGTCAACCTTTATCAATAAAAAAATCTCTACCGGACAGTCAAATTAAATTTTTATGAGCGTTTGAAATTCAAATTTTTACAACATTGGATGTTCACTCGATTTCTCATGTAGCGATTTCCTTATTTTGTTGTTATTCATAAACGAATAACTATAGATACATGAAAATTTCACTGAATGTTTATACTAGCATTTCCTATACACCATACAATTTTGAATATATTTTGACTCTTTTTGAGCTGTTCAATAAAGTTTTATCTGTTAGGCCAAAAAGTGTAAAAATGTAATACAATTCTCCTGATATATTGTTACAATATCAGTTGAAAAATATTAAACATACATAGGCACAAATTTTTTTTATTACCATTTAAACATCGAATTTTGACAGAATTTTTCAAAATCTCGAAAATAATTAATCATCGTAATTAATAAATTATAAAATGTTCAGTTTTTATAGCTAAGGATTGAAAATTTAAAACAAGATTCCACGTACCTAAGTAGTTAATTCTCTTACCGAAAAATCTAAAAAATATACAATCACAGTTTATTTTTATAGTCATTTTATGTTCAAATTTGGACGAAATTACATATTAAAAACCTAGTTATTTTGTTGTGATTATATAATATTATTCGTGGTTACCTACTTGAAACTTCTAAAGTGTACTATTATATATCTATGATAGTATCAGGGTTTGTTATTGATGTTGATGTATAACGTGTTATAAGTACCAAATGGATATTGATTAATTTGGAATTTATTATAGGTCAATTTTTTTTTTTTAATACCATAGATATGTATATAATTTGTCTTAAACCTAGACTGACATACCGTCTTCGCTCAGAATCGTTCTTCTTATACAATGATATTGTATCATTGAATTCAAATTTAATAGCATCCATTATACAGTGACCCACTTGTAACCTACTGTACAGCAGAGCGACATCCACTTACAAACTTTTATTTTTAAATACATTTTTGTAATAAAATAAGTTACTGTAGGTAACCACCTTTTTTTTTTAAATTTGTTTTATCTATTTACCCTGGCGTAATGACTTAATAAATAAATTGAATCATTAATAAACTGAATTAATTTCTTATCTAAGTACATACTATCTAGTTTTAAATATTAAAAAGGTGGGCAAGTGGGTGTCGCTCTGCTGTACAGTAGGTTACAAGTGGGTCATTTTATAATGGATGGTATTAAATTTGAATTCAATGATATAATATCATTGTATAAGAAAAACGATTCTGAGCGGAGACGGTATGTCCTTCTAGGTATAAGACATATTATATACATATCTATGGTATTAAAAAAAATTGACCTTTAATGAATTCCAAATTAATCATATCACAATATCCATTAGGTACTTATAACGCGTTATACACCAACAACAAACCCTGATACTATCATAGATTATAGATATATATAGTAGATTACTTTAGAAATTTCAAGTACCCACGAATAATATTATACAATCACAACAAAATAACTAAAATCGTAATTCTTGGTTTAAATATGAAATTTTGTCTAAACTTGAAATTAAAATGTCTGTAAAAAATAAGTGTGTTTATATATTTTTTAGATTTTTTGGTTACAGTAGAATTATTTAAGAGAATCTTTGTTTTAAATTTTCAACTCTTAGTTATAAAAACTGAACATTTTATAATTTTTTAATTCCAACGATTGATTATTTTCGAGATTTTGATAAATTTTGTCAAAATTCCAACTTTAAATGCTTATAAAAAAAATCGTGCCTATGTATTTTTAAAATTTTTCAACTGATATCGTAACAATATATAAGAAAGCTTGTATTAAATTTTCAGACTTTTTGGCCCAACAAATAAAATTAAATGACAATTATAAAAAAAAAAAACTAAAAAAATTGAAAACTGAAAATGTCCGTAAACAGCTCAAAAAGAGTCAAAATATTTTCAAAATTGTATGGTGTATAGGAAATGCTAATATAAACATTCAGTGAAATTTTCATATATCTATAGTTATTCGTTTATGAATTACAACAAAATAAGGAAATCGCTACATGAGAAATCGAGTGAACATCCAATGTTATAAAAATTTGAATTTCAAACGCTCATAAAAATTTAATTTGACTGTCCGGTAGAGATTTTTTTATTGATAAAGGTAGATAATCTTATAAGGAATCTTGTGTTTCATTTTCAAATCTTAGATTTAAAAAGAAAAATTTTTACGAATTCTTAACTCAAAATAATTTGCTAATTTTCGTGATTTTTCCATATTTTGTCAATTTTTGAACATTAAATGCTTATAAAAAAAAATTGTGACTAAGGATTTTTAATATTTTTCATCTGCCTTTGAAACAACATATTAGGAGCCTTCTATTAAATTTTCAAGCTTTCGCAACCAATAAATAAAATTTTATTGATATTTTTAGAAAAAAAACTAAAAATAAATGGAAAATGAAAATGTCCCTAAACAGTTCAAAATAAATCAAAATATTTTGAAAATGTTGTCGTGTATAGAAAATGCAAATATAAACAACCAGTGAAAATTTCATGTATATACGTTCATTTGTTTTAGAGTTACACCAATAACCAAAATCGATTTTTTGGAAAACCAATTTTGCGTAAAAATTCCCGTTTTTCCTTAATTTTTATGTTGTTTTTCCCGGCGCTTGTGAAAACTACTGGGAAATTTATACTTTTGACCCCCGAAAGTACCAACTAGATTCATTTTCCTACCAGAAAAGCTACTGATGAAGAAAATCCAAGCACTTTTACTGTCCTAAAACGTGATGACAGACACAAAAATATAAATAAAAATATAAAAAAAAACATACATCATTGTAAAACCAATACATTCATCGCTCCGCTCAGAATCTAAAAATATAATAAAACCAGCACGATACAAATAACGTAGGTATTGATATTTGATGCTTTTAAATTGAACTAGTACACACTACATAGTTTAGTCTAAGGGCCGTTCTTGCAATAAAGTTAACCTACCGATCTGTAAAATTCTGCCAGTAATAAAATATGTTATCAGTCGGTTAGCGATAACCGACACTTTACCGGACTTTGTAAGAACGGCGCTAACACACTATCAAATGTAAAATATTATTCAGTCGTATTCTGCGATAACGCAAGAACAGACTACCAGGAATAACCGAATGCTGGTTTCATGTATATTGTATAATATATTAATAATTATCGACTATCGTTATTTTTTAGTTTAGGTACATAATTCGAGTATAGATATAGTGGAATCCGCTTATTGTGGGCAAACAGATCTGGTCCCAATACAAATGTTTATTAACAATGTTAAATCTAACCGCGTAATATGGGCACTCGATTCGGTTTATGTGGGCAATTTTATTTTATCTTAGCGTTAGAATACACACATATGTATTTAAAAACGACTAATTTAAACGGATTTCGTCATATCTATAAGATTGTGTTTATCGAAAGTAATAAAAATCATTATGCCATTTAAACCTTAATGGGATTTTTATGTGTGTAAATGTTATTAGATGCGATAAAAATAAAGCGATTGACGGCACGCGTTCTGTACCGCGTCAATAACAGCATTTCAGTTGTAACAAGAATTTCAACGTGACAATACGTATATATATGTCTCGAAAAGATCTCTCCCTAAAGGAAAAAATATAGGTATATAGGTATATGATAATAAAAATAAAAACTTTTTTGTATTATAATTTTTTTTTTTTTTTTTAACTACTTTCGGTTTTTATGGGCAACCGCTTAATGTGGGCATACAGAACTGGTCCCAACGTGCCCACATTTAACTGTATTTCCAATTTTATTATTAAATCGATGGACTGTATACATTCAATTAAATGGATACCTAGTATTAGAGACCACTAATAATATTACAATATATAAAAATACTAAGATGGACGATATATAAATAAAAATGTTGTACAATTTCAAATTTGTATTATTTTATTTAAATTTTGCGTCCCTGTAAATAAAATAAATAATTTAAAAATAGTATTTGATTTTAAATACAGGTACTCTCAAAAAAGTATTCATATACTGTTCCCAAGTACTTTTTTTCGAAAGTATCTATTTAGAATACGCATTGGAGTACTTAAGAGGATGCTTCTCTTACATTTGTTGCCTTCTAACACACTCACGACATGGCAAATAATTGTCGTTCACTAGTTTCAAAAGTGTGCTGTTAATTTTGATATTAGAGTGATTTGAAATATTATAAAAATTTTAGGTAAGAATTTAGGTTTTCGAAATTTTCATTTACAAGCAAGATGTGTGTATGTAAAATATCAAAAATTAAAAATGTTCATATCTCGCTTGAAAATTAAAATATCGAATAAAAGCCAGGGCTTAAGCACAGATAATGTTGTTATATAAAAAATATAATATGGTACGATAATATATGATAACAATGATCTATGCCTACTATATCATATCAAACACTCAGTTTTGATACACAGTTATCTATAGTGGTTGTTATGATTTAGTACTAGAGCCAGATAAAATAAAAACTTTTTTAATAGGTAGGTATACAAAAATGTATGGTTGTAAAGTGTAAATATTAAACATCACAAATAGCAAGTTCACACAACATTGGCAATTTTAATTTTATTAGTTCACAATTTTACAGACATTTAACGATTATGAAATTAAATTTTTGATATTGAAAAGTTTCAATACTTTTAATAGCCTTGACACTTTTCAAATTTCATGAAAAGTTTCACTTCAGCCTCATATCTCTGGTTCTAAAAATGACGTGTTGTGGCGTGATCTCTATATTCTAATTTTATTTCCTTAATATTGTCAAATTGAATTATTGTGTGAATAGGTAAAACAACTTGTAGTTTTCACCTTTGATCCACGTTTTCTGTTATTTAGGCTTATTATACATTGAATATATTGTATTATATAATATGCCTACATTACCTATCATAAATTATTCTACATGAATAATTTATTAATCTACGTTACATTATAAAAATAATATTAAAGCATTGGGTTTCCTACAGTAGGTAAAAAAGTAAGGTCTCGAGTCCTAAAAGATTGAAGATCACTGTTTTAAGTAATAGTAGGTGCTCTACCCGTATTTATGAAGGTTCTAACAATGACGTACTTCGTACCATGGCGTGATCTCTACATTCTAATTTTTCTTTCCTAATATTGTCTAATTGTATTATTATGTGAATAGGTAAAACAACTTGTTGTTTTCACCTTTGATCCATGTTTCTTGTTTATTCCCTGGTGTATTATACATTGAATATTAATACATACATTAAATATTATAAATTATACTGAGTGAAACGATGAAAGCTATGATTTTACAACTTTTTTTTTGTATCTGTCATCAATCATCTGTATTCAAAAACCAACAACTGTAGATACAATACCTATGACAATTTTACTGAATGTTTATATTTTCATTTTCTATACAGCATAAAATTTTGAAAATATTTTCACTCTTTTTGGGCTGTTTACTTTTTTTTCCCATAAATATCAATAAAATTGTATTTGTTGGGTAAAAAAGCGTGAACATTTAATGCATGGCTCCTGATATATTGTTACAATAGCAGTTTAAAAATACATGAGCATAATTTTTTTTTATAAGCATTTAAAGTTCAAATTTTGACAAAATTTAATAATTATTTTGTAGTTAAAAATTTATAAAATGTTCAACTATTATAGCTAAGGATTGAATATTTAAAACAGTGTTCCACGTAAATAGGTAAATGTTATATTCAAGATATACCTAGGTAGGTACCTACATATGAAATATAATTTTTGTATAAAAATAAGAAAGAGGGTAAAAGTTATAGGTACCTATTTAATTATAATTATACTATTCAGTAGGTACCTACATTTAATGGCCGCCCGGGAATTGGGCCACAGTTCACCTTTTTTTCCATTGGTATACTGTAATTGGGCCACCAAAATTTTATATTTATTACAGGTAGGCCCGGTAATTGGGCCACTAAAATGTTATATTTATAATAGGAAGACCCGGTAATTGGGCCACTATTACATTTTTAAATTGTAATAAAATAATATTTAAGAGGATGTTAGAGCACTATTTGTTTGCTCTAAGATTACTTAAAATCATAGAAAAAATTATTCTGCGTAAATGCATTTTATCTATGTTGCGCGTATACATATTTTTATATAAATTGATACAATTCCTAATACTGCAGTGCACACGAAACTTTACTCGAAGCGACTGCGTATGCCTTATCAAAAGGTAATAAATTATCCAATATCTTATGATGTAGAATTATCAATTGTCATCAAATGAAATGGATAAAAATAGTCATACCCGTATAGTGTCCAAAGATTATGAAACATTGTAAATTGTGATCGTTTAGTTGATTAGCAAACTTTACGATCGACATCTAGTAGTACACGCGTGGTTCGTAATATAAAGTAGGTGCAATGGAAGTGTTAATGTCCGAAAGAGGAAAAAAATTATTAATTTTTAATAATTATAAATTTTCTTTTGCTCATGAGAGTCAATGTGGCAAAACTCGTTGGCGATGTGCCAAGAAAACATGTCCAGCCAAAATGTATACAATTTCAAATAATATACAAAGGGGTACGTACATGGGTACATACTCGAACTACAAATGGCGTCGAGTCTTTCCATTCAAATTTCCAAAATAATTTCTATATGTCACATCCAAATATACATAATTTTTTAAATGTTTTATTGCAACTTCAATCAGAAGTTTATATTAAGATTAAAAGTATAGGAACAATAAAAACAAGACAACGAACTTTAGTTAATAACTAGTTAATTACTTAACTAAATTTTATTCTTAATGAAATTAAAAAATATGAAGAAGGGGAAAAAACCCGATTTGAATATGTACAATCTGTATCATGTTATTTAAAAAAAAAAAAAATTATATTAGAAAAAAATTATTTATATTTATATAATATTTATATATTTATTTATATTTTTAAAATGAGTATTGGCATTATTTATAAAAATTATTTATTATTATTTATTATTGGACTGACATTATAGATCGAAATGTCTTGTATTAAATTTTTATGTAGGTACCTATTACAAAATGTTTTTTCATATTATTTATTTTTTGACTAACTTTATGGTCCTTACATTATATTTGTAAAATGAGTATTAGCATTCTTTATAAAAATTATTTCATATTTGACTAATTTTATGGACCTTGTTGTATAATAAATTAGTTAAATCTGTATGGAAGTATTTAAAAAAAATATTAATTATTTGACGAATTGTATTTTTATATGTTAAAAAAATAATAATTAGTTAATAAACATTATTATATATTCGTATTAATAGTATATTTTTGTGTGCTAAACTTTTATGGCCCAATCTCCGGGTAGTAAAATGTAAACAAATATTTTATACGAAACAGGTAGTTAAAATGTGGCCCAATTAACGGGCGCCCCATTTAATAACATTAATTTAAAACAAAAAACATAAGATAGTAGTAATGCAATAAAAGGTTTAATTACGATTATAAATCGTTTTTGGATTTTACGGGTGCCTGGGGGTGTACACATTTTGGAATTGTGGTTACAAATTGTATAACAATTACTGATGTGGTTTTTGGGTCGATAGGCCAAATACATCGAAATCCGGGTGCCAGCGTCGCGTGAAGCTGGCACCCGGAAATCGTTTTTGGATTTTACGGGTGACGGGGTGGTGTACAAATTTTGGAATTGTGGTTACAAATTTGTACAAATTATATAACAATTACTGATGTGATTTTTGAGTTGAATTTCAAACTTGCGGGTGCCAGCGTGACGCACCTATATTTTATTATTGAATTCAAATTTAATACAATCCATTTGTAACCTACTGCCCACCTTTTTATAGTAATCGCTGCCTTTTTTATGGTCTGGTGGGACTTTTAAATTTATTAAAATATCAAAATATTTCACACATTTGAAATAGGTATTTCATGACATTTTCAAACACTAAATATAACGTCCCCCACTCCTCCACGTTTTAAGGACGTAATAATACGGTCATTCATCTATAATATTATACCACTACATACACATACGCCATACGCGCACTAACACTTAACTTATTTTAGGAGTTATTTTATTTTTTTTGCCAATTGTCATAGGCAACTATGTTCATCAATTTTTTTTTATATATTGTTCAGAAAATTTTAAGGGCTTCTATTAGGGCCCACTAATGTATTTTCGCCGTTGAGTATCCGAATGGTTTTACCGTCGAAGTTTTTACGTTACCATCTAAAAAACGGTTTTTAAATCTACTGAACCATACTGCGCGGTATTACAACAACAGTATTACCACAGTATGGCTCCGTTGATTAAAAAAAAGCTGTTTAGACAATCTTAGACGATAACGTAAAAACTGTGGCTCTTAAACTGCTTATACTGATTAATGACTTAAACCAAAGTGGATTAGAATTTTTTGAATTTTGTCGCCACTTATTTTGAAATCAAATTGTACCCAAATCGTAAGGTTTGAAAATGCACCAAATACAAGATTACATCTCAGTATAAGGCCACATATATTTTTTGATGGCCGACTGCCGTTAAAATGTTGATGATGTTTTAAACGTATAATAACAATTTTGAAATTTCCATAAAACTATTGTTGTTATTTTATTGTTAGCACAGAAAATATGGGTTTAACAAATGATATTGGTTGTATAAATTTTAAATTGTGGTTATACAATAGACATCTACAGTAAATTACAAGAATAATTAATACATTTAATTTATAAAATAAATTATTAAAATATGTTTCTACTATAGCAAATTATAAACATTAACCTAATACTTCAAACAATACAATATTGATAAAATATCCTTAGTGTTTAAGAATTACAGTTTAAAATTTTTTTTATGGAAATCGACAAAGAGCAGTGGTGGTTTTTAGGGGGTGGTGAAGGGGGCACCCTTGAATTTTTTTTGCTTGAATTGCTTTAATTATGGTGGGGGGAGGCCCAAACATTGAAAATAGTCCTCCCCCCTTGATATTTTATCAAAAGCGCCACTTACAAAGAGTTGCATATTTCAGAACAAAATAATGAACTAACGTTTATTAACTGTTGATAATTTTTTTTTTAATTTAGCATAATATAATAAAATCATAACTTATGTTGAAGTTTGTATGTAGGTATGTTGGGTCGAATAGAGAAGCCACCCACTGTCAACACTACTGTAATACACACGAGTAATATTATAATAATTTATATTTTAAAATTTAAATTAAAACATTAAAAATAATCAATAATTAATAAACGTTGATCGTGGAAAAAAAAGCAAATTGAAAAAATTCCCAACAAAAAAATGTTACGGAAAATTTGACATTTTCTTTAATTTACTTGCCAGTATAATACCAGTCAAAATATAAAAATGTTTATCAATAGCAGGGCAGTGGTAATATTGTAATTATGTTACAGTCTAAAATTGACTGACATGATTATAATATATTTTATTATTATTATTTATGATTATCATATGTTATCTATATGTACTATTGTTGTATTATGCTTTTTCGAGTTATAACCAAGAAAATATTCAAAAAAATATAAAATAGTACAATATTAATTTATTGCATTGTAGTGGACTTTCTTTTCCCGTGGAATTTTTTTTTCACTTACCATTATACCCTAAATTATTGTTTAGTTAAAAATTATTATAACTACAATGAGAATGCTTTTAAATTGTATTCGTGTGTAAATATCATTACTATTATTCAAGTTCGTTACATTTTAATATTTTTGAAAGCCAAATTTTTTCAGCAACTGAATTTAGACTAAAAATAAAATATCGTATACTTATTCATTTATTTTGTAACAATACAACAAAAAACTATAGACCAGTGGTCTCAAACTCAAATTACCAGAGGCCCACCATTGATTATATTATATGAATGGCAATTTGTTAAAAGGGAGTAGGGACCCATGTAAATTTTCAGCTACTTTTCAGGAGAAAAAAAAACAGTTTTCCTTTATTTCTATTTGCGTAATAATATCAATCATCACAATTTAGATTAAATAGTATTCTATGAAAATAAATAGCAAAAAAAAATTATGTAAAAAATATTTGTACTTTTATAAATAACGAATTTTTGTGATGTGACATAGGTACCTTTAAACGAATTCTAATAATATTATTAATTTAAGGTATCATAATTTAATATAATTGTCACATTTTAAAATAATATACTACCTTCTTATTTATTAAATCCAATTAATAGGATAACAATGCAACTAAATAACAAACTTTGAATATAAAAAAATGAATAACAATCTTAAAAAAACAATATTTTGTTATTAAAATTAAAAAAAAAAGAAAAACTTATGTACCTAATTTTATTGAATCAGTCTTTGATTTATGTAAACGATGTGTTTACATTAGAGGATGAATAATATACAACAAAACTATTTTTGTCAAAAATGTAACTTGGGTAACTTTTAACAAATTCACATTCATATATATAATATACTACATCAAAGGTTTGCAAACAAAACATTGTCGTAGACCTTTTTTTGTTTGCTTGATTCTACAATTTATAATTTATATACCTATAGATGTAACGATCTATAAGTTACGCACCCGGCGCATAGACTATTATAAGTACACTATACGTCCTATACCTACCTACTACACTTATGAGTCCCGGTGCCAGCTTTTCAAATTTTCCACAATTCTATAGAATTTGAAAATTAAATTTTATATTTTAGTTTCCACCTCAATTATAAGACTTTTACTCCAATATAATAACCTATACCTATTTAGGGGGAGGGGGGTTGATGGGGTGTACCTATTATATCGAAAAAAAAAGAATTTATGGGAATAACTCTCAAACTTTGCAGAATTTTCGGATTTTGACGACTATTTTTTTATCTGATAGAAGAAGACTTCCTACAGCCCACTTCGATTTCTGATTTTGTATTATATTTCAAATAATAATTGTGTAAAAAAATGCTTTTTATCTTATAATTTTTTAGACATATTATAATTTTGAGAATACAATATTGAAAAACAGAGTTTGATGTGGGCTGTAAAATATTTACCTCTAGCAATTAAAAAAAAATAAAATATGAAATTTGGTTGATTCTACAAGGCGGTATCGTTATTCCCCCAGAGTGTATTTTAAAATAATCAAAATATTTAAATTCTTTTACTAAGATACTATGAACTATTTTAGTTCATGATTCTAATTTATAATCAAAACATTTACAAATAAAAACTATATGGTTAAGATAATTATGCAAGGGATGCCCGGCATCCCCCCCCCTGCGCACGCCTATGCAATTTAGACCATTTATGGGCAAACTTTTTTAACAGGGGTCTACAAAGATTAGGAAATTCTATAGGAGGGCCAGAATTATAGAAAAAATGCATTTTGTGTTAAAGCTTTTAATCATAATATTATAAAAACATTACAGCGCACAGTCCGCGCCAATCTATTTATATATTTAAAACTATTTTCTCCGATCATTTTCAGAATATTTCTTGAATTTTTTTCCTAAATCAATTAAATGTAATAATTAAATAATTTGATAATATACTATCCATGGAGATGGGTCCTCGGAGGGCCGGATTAAATACTTTCGAGGGCCGTACTTTGCCCATCACTGCTTCACGCTGATTCAATTTTCAGCTTACATTGGAATGCCTATGTGTTCGACACTTTTCATAATAGACTATTTGTGTTTTATGGCGTTGGGTACACTCCTCCAGGTTCCTCGGTCTTATATATATGTTGTAAAATATGCCGAAGGCGGCCATGTAGTCGTAGTTCTATGAAGCCGAAGAAAATACACCAAAAAGAGTGTAGGTATATAACACTATAAGTAATATATATTGAAGAAACTCACTGCCATACTATATCGAGACGAGACCGGTTCTTACTCCCGCAGCTGCAGGTGTTTCGAATATTCCCCCTTTCAAAAATGACAATAAATTATCTACCCTTGTGATACCGAATCACCGCGCACGCCTGTCTGCCACCACTTAAGTATCGCCACGACCCATAAAATATACATTGGTATTTGGTGAGCCTTATAGTTGTAGTAATCAATTAAAAAAAAAAAACATGTTACACGAAAAAAACTTACCTATAGGAACGAATTAAGTGTTCAGGATTTGATTGTATTTATGGGTTTACATCAGCGATCGATTACGAGCCAATGTAAGACCTATCTGATAAAAAAATACGAAGTTTAGTTTATAGTTTTAAGGTCCTAACCCTTAAAAAAAGTTTATTGAAATAACATTATATTATCTATAATCTATATTATTAAATCATTTAAATTCTTATTTTTATAATAAAATACAATATACCTTAATATTATATTCTACGTTGATATTATGTTAACGTATTTAAAAAAATATCGTAGTACCTACATAATTATTGTAAAAATATATGCTTTATTTCAGGGCTTGAAACCGATTTTCGATACCGGTTTTGAATACCGGTTTAAACCGTTAAAAACCGAAACCGAAATCGAAACCGAAACCGAAATCGGAAAAAAATAATACCGGTATCCAAAACCGAAACCGAAATCGGAAAAAATCGATACCGGTTTCCGAAACCGAAACCGAAATCGGAAAAAATAAATACCGGTATCCGAAACCGAAACCGAAATCGGAAAACATAAATACCGATATCCAAAACCGAAACCGAAATCGGAAAACATAAATACCGATATCTGAAACCGAAATCGAAATCGGAAAAAATAATACCGTTTTTTGAAACTTAAGACGAAATCTTAAGAAATAACATGATATCCGAAACGGAAGTCGACAAATTATAACATTAATATCTAACATTTAAAAAGTTCTACGCATTTAAAATAAACCTATAGACTATAATTGAATTTCTGTTTAAAAGCTATGAATAATATAATTTATAATGCATATGGTAGAAAATAATGTATAATAAAATATGGGGTAATTGTTTACTCCGTGCGCAAAACGAAGAATTAAATTAAATTAAATTTTTTTTACATGGAGTTGACATAGTATTTTTGTTGGCATATTATTAGTTTTTATAAATTATCATATAAATATTATATATTATTATTTATTTTAATAGTTTATAATATTTACATTGCCGTTTCCATGGCTCGTTTATAATAATATTATTAAAAATTATTAATTTGGTCCATTTATTAGACCTGTAGCCTAGGTCATGTGCTATGCCTTCTTTTTTTTTACTTAGTTTTACTTAGTTTTTTACTGGATTCTAAAATATTAACTCGAAAGTACCTACCTATATAGATATTTATATTATTATGTATACTTTCTGAGTTCTGCAGTAATACAATTGACATTAATAATGATTAATGGTGCCTAATATAATATAATATTATTATAATTAATATTTTATAATATAATAATATATTATTATGTAAGTAGGTCTAGCTGCACTGGTGCAGTAGTCTTCGTCTGCGGGCACCCGTATGTTTGCATAGGTAATTTCACAGGGTATATAAATATTATTAGACGCATAATATATTATTATTACACGCAATATAATAATTATTACCTATATTTATAATATATTATATATTATTTTGGTAAATGGATTAATCGTATAGTCGTATTCTAAAATAGAATACTCAGAAATACGCCATAATAAAAATTGTATAACAATAATACTATTATTATTTACTATATTATAAGCTGTCGTGTTTTTCTGCCGCCACAGACGATCAGAAGACAGAAATAACTATGTGGCATAATTTTCCTACATTAAATTAACACAATAGCCAACAATAAATTATGAAATACTGAGTCAATAATTATAGTATAGTTATAAATAATTTAAATAATTTATAATTTATTATAATACATTTTAAGGCCTTAACATAATTGTCTAGGTTTCCCTAAAAGTCGTCGACTAAAAAATGTGCTCCCTACCAACCCACCACCAACCATACTCTATTGGATTAATATACCTAATCTATATTGGTATAATATAATCAAGCTGTGATCAATTTGATTAATGTGGTGGGTGGGACACGCATGAAATTAGCCCCTCATTGAGAAATTAGGTGTTATGAAGTGGAGAGGCTATAACTAAATACGTCATAATTACGTATTCATTCCAGTGTAAATATTATCATTGATTGCAAATCTTATAGTACTTGTCAGGCAACCAGACGCTAAATCGTAAGCCACGCAATGTTTGGCGATTGGCAAGTAGGTTCCTACGCCAGTATTTTATGTCATTATAAATTATTATAAATACAGGGATTAAAACCGATATTCGATACTGATTTTGAATACCGGTTAAAACCGTTAAAAACCGAAATCGAAACAGAAAAAATGAATACCGGTATCCGAAACCGAAACCGAAACCGAAATCGGAAAAAATCGATACCGGTATCCGAAACCGATACCGAAATCGAAAAAAGTCAATACCGGTATCCGAAACCGAAACCGAAATCGGAAAAAATCGATACCGGTATCCAAAACCGAAACCGAAATCGGAAAAAATTGATACCGGTATCCGAAACCGAAACCGAAATCGGAAAAAATTGATACCGGTATCCGAAACCGAAACCGAAATCGGAAAAAATCAAAACCGGTATCCGAAACCGAAACCGAAACCGGAAAAATTTTTTTCGGTTTCAAGCCCTGCTTTATTTATAATATAAATGTTGCCAAACGCTAAATATTTCAAATAAAAAATAAAAAGACACATTTCATAAGATATATTATATCAGGGGGGAGAGGGAAAACATTTTTAAAAAAAATCTATGGAGGGCGTATTTTTTCTTAAAAATAAAAAAAATATTTTATATTAATTACAAACATATTATGTAGGTAAGGGTATGTAAATAAAATAATAAAATAAAAGCTTAAAGTTATCTATAATGGGTGTTGCTGCCGCAACATCACGATAAATTAAAATTATAATGAAAAATAATTAATATAAAAATATATGATACCGGTCACGGGAGAACAACTGGTCACACACACACACAATCACAGTTGTAATTAATTGTTTTATTTTCGTATATATTTTTTAAATGTTTCCAGTGAGTTATTATGTAATAGTACCTGCAATATTATATTATATAATTATTTTTCCATCACCGCTTTATCGCCGAGCCGATTATTTTAACACGGCCGTCGTGATTTTTGTCTTGTATCGTACGTCGTTCCGTGAACAATGATACCCACACCGACATGTCCAAAATTATTATAATATTTTTATTTTTGTATTTCTGTGAGCTGTAAGTGCAATAGTTATTAATTATTATATTATTATTTTTGTTGAGTGTTTGAGCATTAATCGCCGTGCCGGCACAACAGTGCACAAGAATTTTTTTTTATTATTGTGACTTGTGAGCCATAATGCAAAACCTATTATACATATAATCATTATTATTTTACGTGTACCTATTATATTCACATTATAGCACATTACTAAGCTCACCAGTCTCGCTCCCCAAATTGTGAGTTTTTTCATTATTTATATTATTACCTATTTATTATATACCGTTAATTGTTGGGCCAAAAGGGCTATAAACATTTTAAAATTATTATCTATTAAAAGATATGCGGCTAGAAGGGCCGTATATTACTTTTTATACGAACTTCAGCTCAGATAGCTGCGCCAATATATTTTATTTCAGTTGGCCATAAGGTCCGGTCACTTACTATTATATATTGTCTATTATTATTATATATTGTTGGACCAGAAGGGTTCACATTATTTTTATAGAGGCTCAAATAGCCTTTTAATATCATATTATTATTATTATTTTGGTTGGGCCAGAAGGGCCATTTAATATTATAATTTATTTTTTTCTGTTTGGCCATAACAGCTGAGCGTTATTAATTATACTTGTACTGTGTAATTAAATAAATACATTGCTGTACCTACTGTTTAATCTATATTCTATACTATGCCATTCATTATACTTTTATTATTATTCAAGTCTGTTCGGCCTTTTTGAACATTTTTTAAACAATCTCGTAAGGGTTTTTGCCAATATAAAAATGTACAATATCATTTTAATTGTGTTGTATAAAAGATTAGGCTTATAATATATTTATTTAAATTTATCTTTCAATACACGTTTAGTGGCACTGTCGACAACTGTTACATGGTCTCCAGGACTGCGTTCGACAAGTAGTCGACAATTTGTATAGATTTTATAGATTTTATAGTTATGAGAGGAATATTTCTGTCTTTATTCGTGGTTATTCAGTGATACGTCAATAGTGTGGTAAAGAGAGCGGCAACACATCATCCTTAAGATTCACCACCTGCCAGACATAATATATTCACCCTTACAACAAGCTGCCGCTATCCCTTCACCGCACACCGATACCAATGTATAGTATAGTTGCCTCTACCCCGCAGGCACACCTACCCATGTGCAAGCTGCCACTACCCCGCGAGCACCTCTACCATTGGCACACGCGCTTGCGCACACACATACATACTAAATGCAGTACGCACACGCATTATTACATATATATACTACAGCATACATCTACCCACATTATCCCTAAGATCCACTACTTGCGAGACATATATTTTCCCTTACAACCAGCTGCTGCTACCCCGCCACCTCAAACCACTACCAGTGAGTCCGAAGCAGCTTCCCCGCGGAAACCCCTACCCATATGGCCGCCACCTCTTACCCTTGGAAACCCCTACCCTTGTGGGCGTTGCCTCTACACCACGGGCACCCCTACATATGTGCTGACTGCCTCTACCCCATTGGCACCCCTACCGAGGGACACAAACATAATATATACAGTTTAAATATTATATAATATCATTCGAATAAACATCTCGATAAAGAATAATATGTAATACATCGGAATGTATCTCAAACACACCCCCCCACACACACACACACACACTTACACTCACATTGTAGCATATAAATTACACTCATTTATTTTAATTATTAATAATAACTAATTATTTATTAACTTTATCTGACTAAATGTATGTCTATGACACATTGACACAAAGAGCGCAGCTCTCAATCGGTGAAATAATTCTTTAAAATCGGTCCAGTAGTTTTTGAGTTTATTCGTTAAAAACAAAAAAAATGTTTCCTCTTTATAATATTATTATAGAATACATTGGAAAATTGTTTCAAATACGTTTTTTCAGAATGCCGTGAGCCTATCGTTTAAACATCGCAGTGATTCCGCGCAGTGCAATTTGAGAACCCATGGTTAACAACACGTATACACTATACAAGGCATCATATAGCACGTCGTACGTACTTACGTAAAAACGTAAATATTATAAATTGTTGTTTTATTTCTATTATTCGACTCCAAATTTCTTTTTAAAGTTAATTTAATTGATAATGTGTATATTATGACGTATTATAATTTATAAGTGTATCAGAATTATACATACATACATTCAAATATTTACAGTATAAGTTATATAACTTATAACAATCACACTATTTTATTTTTACCTAACAAATGGTTTATAACTATTTTTTTTTCAACATTTTAACTTTTAGCATATATTTGAACATTCTTAGTTTGGACTATGTATATAATATTACATATTTTTTCAATTTATAAAGGACAAATATAAATTTGTTGATATTTTATTTTTTAATTATACCTACTCCTATAATCAATACATTAAACTAATATTTAAGGTATATTCATGTCGAAAAACTAATTGTTATTTAAGTGGGGGCCGCTGATTTAGGCTATAAATATGATTATGGGAGGGTCTGTAAATCAAAATAATCAAATTTTTCAATTAACTGGTTAGACTACAGTTATATATTACTTGGTGCTATAGTATAATTATAAATTAATTTAGAAACTTGATTACTTAAAAATCTTGAAATTATTAAAATAATCAAATATGATTATAAATTATAATTGTATTATATTATTATCAAAAGTTATATAAAAAAGTAAATTAAAATGTGTACAATATAAATATGTCAAAATGACAAATAAAAATAACCGGGTTTAAAAACAATGATTAAAAAAAACATATAATATTTTATTTTCCTATTATACAAAACCATAAAAATAATGTATTACTTATCTGGGGGGACGGAGTGGCCTAGCGGACTAAAATTGTCGGTTTAAAACCTTGGCTGCAGGAGGCATTTTCCTTCTGGAAAGTCATCGTGTTCGGAGAGATATGCCACCATCTCCCACCCGGACAGGAGGCGCACTAAAAAATCTGCCAAACAAGCACACATACGTGTTCAAACTTACAGTAACCTCCCCGGCTACCCCACATTTTAAACCACCTAATGGCCTTATTTGAAGCGGGTTAATTAATACAAAAAATATATACTTACTTATGTTTAAGTAATCAACCGTGGCGGATCCAGGGCTTAATTTTAGTGGGAACGGGGGAGGAGCAAAAGTATAAAAAGTACAAAAATTGGCTAAACACAGTGTAAACAAAGGCAAACTACGGAAATTGGGGGCGGGAATCTCTTTTTGCCTCCCTCCTAGATCTTCCCCTGGACTTTTCAAAGCTTATTGTCTAATACTCCAAAGGCAAGGTTTACCCAATCACGCAACAACTTATACAAAGTAAATATTAAAAACAGTAGTTTTTTCCTTACGACATTGCGGTGGGCGATGTAAATTTGTTCGCGATTGACTTATTATGAAAAATAATAATATGATATAATACTAATTTATGGTTGACCAATCGTCGACATCAGTCGTGAGTTCTGTACTCAAACACGAGTTCTTCAATAACCGCCAAAAGGCAGCTTTAATCATAGAGTGCGCGGACTTTGTCCACGGGGGAAGGGGGGCCTTAAAAAGGTTTGTGAATATCACGTGAAGTATATTATGCATTGGATGGACAAACATAGACAACACAACTATATATGTGATATGTATTATATATCCTATACAAGACAAATATTATTTTTAGTATTATTATATAATATTTGTAATAGTATTCAAAAAGTTATACTATAAATATCAATATTTTTATTTGCAAATTATATTTTTTTAAAGTGATTTTTTTATACTTATTCAAATACAGTAAATTCTTAAATATTTATTCATAAACACTTTATATTACATATATTAACATCAAAATATAAGTCTATAGGTATATATTTTTTTAGTATAGCTTTCATGATATTATATAATACAAAAAAAAATAAAATAATGTTACTTAAACGTATGACAAAAATTGTGAAAATTATGTTTGATAAATAATTTAAGAAATATATTCATGTCCTAAAAATAATATTTTGAAAAATGTTATGTTTTAAAATAATTTACTCAAAAAAATGTTTATATGTTCAAAAATTCTAAAATATAAACTTCTTGTCTTAGACAAATGTTGTTACCATCTAAATTGTTCTTATAATCGGATAAACATACAGGCTATTTTTAATTTGTTTAAAACAATTCAAATTGATATTAAAATGTTTTATTTGAACTGTTAAAAAATACAAATTTTTTTTTTTTATATGATAAGTGTAACGCTAGTAGTGATATGCCGTGGGTAAATACCCTACGGGTAGGTAAATATTTTGAGTATTTACCGACTATAATATTTACCTACCAAACATTTTTGTAAATATTTTTTATATTTTTTAATATTTTTTTAATTTTTGTATTTTTTATATTTTTTTCATATAAAAATATTTAAAAAAAAGGATGTCTGATTGTAATAATTATTTTTCTTTATGTTTCATAAGAATCATATTTGTATTTGATAATTTGTAGTTAAATTTTAATGAAACTTTAAATTATTTAGTTTATTGCTATGGAAAATTAAAGACTAGTGGGCTAGTCAATACAGTTATTGTCAAACATAAACTCTTTTATTAAATAACTTTCATTTTAATATTTGAAGAGTTTTGGTTAGTTTTTAAATTCTTAGATTTATTTGTTTCCCTAATAATATTTAAAATTGGTATTGGTTTCAAAGTGAATAAAATTAACAAAAACTTTATAAATATATTTTATTTACACTGATCATGGAAATATATGGAAAATTCAGGAAAAAATCATAAAAAATTATTGTGATATCCATGGATTGGTTTTAGCATAAAAAATAAATTTACCTAATTTACCGGGTATTTGCCCATCACTAAACACAATGGACTAAATAAATTATAAATATAAAAAAAATGTAAATTATTAATTAGGACAAAAGTTATTTCATCTGTCAGGTCTTTCGGTTACACTCTGTAGATATTGATAGGTTAGCTGCCATAGTATTTAATATGTATTTTTCAATCGTATTAATTTGTTGTTGACCAGACGAACAACTTAATTCGATTAAATATTAATAATATAGTATAGCATAATAGTCTAATGATAATAGAATAATGTAATAGTATAACGATAACAGAATGATTTTTTTTTATGAATATAATTTAATATACTATAATATTTACTTATTTTAATTTCATAATCGGCCATAATGCACTTTTGAGTTTTGATAAACAATAATAATCTAAAATATAATCATAATAAAATAATTATCTATAGTATCATAACAATAATGAAATGAGATATAATATTATAACTGTTGTAAATATAATATTATGAATCTTAAAACTACGAAGGATTTAAAAAATATAACATTTACTAGTTCTTTTTCAAGTTTATCTAAACTATTTCACGTAAGTTCCTTTGACATTGACCACCAGTATATTATTCATCATTTGTATATATTATCAATTATATTATTTTTTATAATTGTTTAAACATTTTATTTAATAATTACTGTACACTTGTACACAACAAATCTAAAGATTGAAATTTTTAAATTTCAATGTTTTTAATATTTTTATTACATATGTAATCGAATTTCGTATGTTATTTCAAGTAGGTACATATTTTTGTTTAGTCGATTCTTCATTTTTCTGTTAACTTTTTTTGTACAAATAGTGCGAATATAATAATTCATGTTCTATAGTTTAAAATACCCAATTTAATTTAGTAAAAATAAAAAAATAATTAACAATATTATTGAATATTGATTTATTTTTAGTATATTGAATTAAGCTACCTATTGATATATAATGAATACATACTATGCATAATATACATTGTATATGTGTATGTGTGTGTTTTAAACTAACTATACATTTATGAGATGATACCACAGATCTCGTGATTCAAACACTGAACTTATCTACTCCCAATATTTTTTTTAAAAATATTGAATCTATTACATTACATAGGACCTAGGACTAAAATAATATAAAGTATAAAATTGCTTAGTACCAAGCTTAGACATATCCAGACTAGTCTAAACCTATTAATTATGAAATGGACAATAGTCTAATAAAATATAATTGTAATTCTATTACAGAGTAAAGTTTTATTTGTTTAAATAGTTAGTCAAGTTGACTTATATATTAATTTTTAAGCTGGTTAAGTAGCTGGATGAATTCGAACGCATACGTATGCGTTTTAAAATCGTGTGCTACATATAAATATTATATAATATTGTTTATGTATTACAACGTGAGGTAAGTATACTGTATACGAGATATCAGTTTTTATTTTTATTTTATGACACCGACACATGACTACATGAGGGCTGATTTGTTTGCACACCGCTTAGTGCTTGGCCACCATGGAGCATAATTTATTGAATGAAAACACGTAGGTAGGTACCTAGGTAAAAATTAACATCATACACAGGTGGATGACATTCATTGACGAGGCTAGTGTGTGTACAACGTGAAAAATAGGAAGTACCTACTCACTGAGGGGCCCACATTTAAAAGTAAAAAAAAGGTGGGTAAGTGGATGTCGCTCTGCTGTACAGTAGGTTGCAAGTGGGTCACTGTATAATGAATGGTATTAAATTTGAATTCAATGATACAATATCATTGTATAAGAAAAACGATTCTGAGCGAAGACGGTATGTCAGTCTAGGTTTAAGACAAATTATATACATATCTATGGTATTAAAAAAAAAATTGACCTATAATAAATTCCAAATTAATCATATCACATTATCACAATATCCATTAGGTACTTATAACACGTTATACATCAACATCAATAACAAACCCTGATACTATCATAGATATATAATAGTACACTTTAGAAGTTTCAAGTAGGTACCCACGAATAATATTATATAATCACAACAAAATAACTAGGTTTTTTAATATGTAATTTCGTCCAAATTTGAACATAAAATGACTATAAAAATAAACTGTGACTGTATATTTTTTAGATTTTTCGGTAAAAGAATTAACTACTTACGTGGAATCTTGTTTTAAATTTTCAATCCTTAGCTATAAAAACTGAACATTTTATAATTTATTAATTACGATGATTAATAATTTTCGAGATTTTGAAAAATTCTGTCAAAATTCGATGTTTAAATGCTTATAAAAAAAAATTGTGCCTATGTATTTTTAATATTTTTAACTGATATTGTAACAATATATCAGGAGCCTTGTATTCAATTTTTACACTTTTTGGCCCGACAGATAAAACTTTATTGATATTCATAGAAAAAAAAAACTAAAAAAATTTAAAAATGAAAATATCCGTAAACAGCTCAAAAAGAGTCAAAATATTTTCAAAATTGTATGGTGTATAGGAAATGCTAATATAAACATTCAGTGAAATTTTCATGTATCTACAGTTGTTCGTTTTGGAATTGCAACAAAATAAGGAAATCGCTACATGAGAAATCGAGTGAACATCCAATGTTGTACAAATTTGAATTTCAAACGCTCATAAAAATTTAATTTGACTGTCCGGTAGAGATTTTTTTATTGATAAAGGTAGACAAACTTATGGGTAATCTTGTATTACATTTTCAAATCTTAGATTTAAAAAGAACAATTTTTACGAATTCTTAACTCAAAATAATTTTCTAATTTTCGTGATTTTTCCATATTATGTCAATTTTTGAACTTAAATGTTTATAAAAAAAAACTGTGACTAACGATTTTTAATATTTTTCATCTGCCTTTGAAACAATATACTAGGAGCCTTCTATTAAATTTTCAAGTTTTTTTAATCAACAAATAAAATTTTATTGATATTTCTAGAAAAAAAACTAAAAAAAAATGAAAAATGAAAATGGCCCTAAACAGTTCAAAATAAAACAAAATATTTTGAAAATGTTATCGTGTATAGAAAATGCAAATATAAACAACCAGTGAAAATTTCATGTATCTACGGTCATTTGTTTTAAAGTTACACCAAAAACCAAATTCAATTTTCTGAAAAATCGATTTTGCGTGAAAATTCCCTTTTTTCCTTAATTTTTCTTTTGTTAATCTTGGAGCTTTTGAAAAGTACTGGGAATTTTAAAATTTGACCTCCCCAATACACCAACGATATTCACTTTTCAATCGAACAAGATACTGAAGTCGAAAATCAAAGCATTATTTCGACTACTTATCGTGTACACAGACACAAAATAAAAAAACATAAAAACACACATCATTGTAAAATCAATACATTCATCCTTTCACTCAGAATCTAAAAAAATGCTTAAGCTTCGAGTACTTTGTTTTTTCCACCTTTAAACTTCCCGACCACACTTGAGCCAGACAGTCTGAAAGTGTCGTTCTAAATTACTGGTTTCTCGGGCCGACAGGAGTCCGACGCCCTATAATCCAGTACCTATGATATTTTAACGTCTCCTCTTCACCTATCGCTCGCTTTTTGTATCGGTGTCGTTCTGTTTATATTAACGAGGTCTCGGAAACTCGACCTCGGTGTGTGATATTATTACTAGGGATCAAGGTTACCTTATGTAAAGCAAAGTACTCAACGTATATATATATATAAATATGTATCTGTTATTAACTATTAATGTATTATTATCACTACAACATCGAATCTTATAATATATCGAACATCAAATAATAATTATTAGATATACTTATAAATGATAACTGAGGTTTACCGATCGGGCCATGGTGTGTCGACGGATCGTGAGTGCTGATATCCAATGTGAGTTGAGCTGGTCGTCCCCGGGTCCTCTTCAGGTCGTTGTCAGCCCTATCATTGTAGCTTGACTTCCACTATCGATCATCCACTCTGACTGGTTCCATCTACTATCGACTGCCACTACCGACTATTTCTATTTTCCGCCAGGAGTCCCGGTCGGTTATTAACACGATATGAGCTAAACATCGCGTCAGCATAATATATATTTCATACATATATACACATTTGACATTACTAACACTCAGCATATTAGCCGTGCTAAACGTAGAATGTAAAGTATGATGTCGATGACGACAATCGTTACATACCTATATTCCATTTATGTGTATATAAGCTATGATTTTAGCCTAATGTAATCTCATACAATATTTCAATGTACTATGTATTATTGATTAAAAAAATAAGTATCCGTAATATTATTCAGGATAGGTTAGCCTAATATAGTATTTTGTGTGCCTATATAAAGATACAAGAATAAGAATGTATATATGTTCCCACATATATGCTCATTGTAGCATGAGATTGTATGGAAAATTACTAATAATATGAAAATGTATTAATGTTTAATTGATAAAGATGTTACGATAATGTTGTAACATTACAGATGGCTTAAGACTAACATTTTATTAGTATCATTGTAAAATATTTTTTAAAATATCTTTAGACTTCCATTATTTAATATATTTACTATAGTAATTAAGAAAATTTATATCAACCCCAGGAACGAAGAACGCAGACCGGAAGGCTTATATTGCTCCAACAAATACGTGCGTATTGAGGGGAAAGTATTGGTACAAACAAATTTTCAAATAACCCATGTCGGGGGATTTTCTGACGTCTCGAAATTACCCTAACCTAAGAGCGTAAGAAAGTTAATATTGCACTTACGAAGACGTACATATAGAGGGCAAAATATTGGTAACTAACCACAACGTATGTTCTAAAACAAAAACTTTAGCTGCAGTATTATTCCTGGACTATTTTAAAACTTACCCACTTATATTTTAAAATAAATATACGAGTTAAATTACAAAAGTCTCAAAAATACGTGTAACATACATTAGCAATAATAATAGGTAATCTACTATATATTATAAAAATATGTGAAATGTTCTATTAATATTTATAAGTTATAACCTTCGACGTTTAGATGAATTTCGTCAAAATTTTAACTTTAAATGCATAATGTAAAAAAAAAATATTGTGCCTATAAAACTTTAATATTTTTGAACTTATAAGGGAATATTAAATACAAATAAAATTATCTTGGTAGTAAATGTGCATTTTTACCTATTATTAAAAAAAATTGTATTTTTACTTCAGTATAAATGTTGAGTGTAGGTATGAACGTTTTTCTACATTTATCGACTTTTTTTCCTTTTTTAATTCCACATTTGTACACTAACTACTTTTTTGAGCATTTAGATAATAGTTATTACTAAAGACCGGATTTATATTCTCTCAAAAATTTAATTAATATGCAAAAATAATCGAAAACACCATTACATGCTTTAATATACATTTTTTAAAAAAATGTTCCAACATCATTTACCTGAGGTAACTTTTGCCTGGGAAACTCCGGGTGGGACAGATAGTATAATACATAGGTATTATACTGTTTTAACAACAACATAAAAAATATTAAAATTATTAAACTTCAAACCTTTTTGGAAATTTCCCTTTATAAAGTCTGAAATTTTATATTCCCTACTTTTACTATAAGTGCATTGTATAATAATAATTTTAGCCTTTTGTGAAACTATGTATAAAATATAAATATACAATAGTGGTCAATTCATTTGACGCTTACGAGTTTCAAGTTAAAATGTCGAGATCCACATTTTTGTTCAAACATGATAACACAGTGTAGGAGTAATCGCACGTCGCTACTAGGTACCTCCTTTGACTCAAGTGAAGCTGTAATCAATATAATGTATATATATTTATATAATTTTAAACATATTTGTTATACTACTTAAGGAGTGTCCTGTGGAGATACATACTTTTGTTTTTCAAATGAAAAACTTTTCTACTATAAATTGTTCAGCTGATAATTTGTCTGTGAATTAAAGGTAAACATAGAGGTGATCATACTTGGTGAACTCTTTGTGTACCTAGTATTATAACAATTTTAGGTTTAACTTTTACTGCTAAAATAAATGTACCTATAATATATTAACAATATAATATGATATATCTACATAATATATTTATGATCATATAATGTCATAATACAATTATATTACGAAAGAGTTATTATTATAAAAAAAATATGTGTACTTTCCTAATGTTGCTTCTAATTCAAAAGTGGATTGAGTTTGAAATGTCTAGGAATTTATCCTCAATTTTCTATTGTGATGAACCAAAACCAAAATCTAAAAAATTATTAACATCGCTGGATTTCATAGATATGTATAAATAAGCCTCTCAATATAAATTAAAATTAATAGCTACTAACTATATTTAAATATTAATCACCGTATAATAGTATTCGTTCTGTTAATAATGTTATTTTAACAGCGCTTATATTTCTTGAAATTAATTTATGTTTTATTTTAATAAATTGACCTAGTGACATATTCCATAAAATATTGGAATCGATATCATTTTTACTGATGTAATACTCATTTACTAGCCTTGAGGCCTGTTATAATGTAACTAGTCAATTCAAAGTGAATGAATAGGTACTCACAATTATTACCTTTCCAGTTTCTGAAGATGGTAGGTACCTTGTAGGATTTTACTACGACGAGGTCATCTAATGAATAAAAAGAAAAAAATTATGTAGGTTAGTTTTCTGATCAAATAGGTATCTGATACCTACGCGTAGCTCGTAGCACAATTTTTTTTTTATGAAATTCCAACCATAATATTTTGCGCCAAACGCATAATACTTACTATAATACAATATCGATATTGTTCTATGAAACGTAGTATAGGTACTAACTACTCGTAAGTAATTTCTTTTATCACAATATGGTTGATGCGTATTAATATTATTATTATTAATATTCACACCTGTGACAATATAACAAGCAAAGTACGTTGAGTTGTTTTATTTAATACATTTTATATAATAATAGATAAAGCTTAGACATGTAATATTATATTGTCATTTACGTTCATACAAAAACTGTAGTTGTTTGATATTTTATTATATACGTAACCATACGCTAAATAAATAAATATAAAATAATTATAATATTCAAGTAAATAATTGAGTATATTTAAGTTAATAAATGTTGTTTTATTCAATATTATAATAATATACATTGTAAAGGTACAAATTGAACAAGCATCCAGACAGACTTTGGAGTTTGTGATTGCGTGAGTCGTGTATAACAAATTGATATATTATGTGCATAATATTATTATCTACATGCGAGGTATTTAATAAAACAAATTATTTAATTATTTAATAACTATAGTGCTTTTATAAAAACATTACAATATTATAGTTTAATAAGTTTGATTATTTTAAACTGTGAAAGATATATCAACATAGATTATAATTTGGCCATTGGGCATTGATACTTTTGCAGCAACATCTGATTTATTGAGGGACAATTTATTGTTTAAATAAATATGCATTGTTATTAATATATTATAAGTTATGAGGCACAAACATAAGTAATTTTACTATATTTCTGATATTAACATGCCAAAGTATATTGTTGTGTATAATATAGTATACTTGTGAATTGGGGGTGTGGGGGCAAAGCCCCCACGTTTATGTGTGATAAAATTTAGGTGGTGGCAAGGGCGCACCCAAGGGGGTGGCTAACGGGCTTTAGCCCCCCCCCCCAAATGGCTAGCCCCAAACATTTTGATAATTTTATTAGGTTTATTGACAAATTGACATTTTACTTTAAATTGTTATAAAAAAAAAATTATCAACTATCGAAATTGAAACATTAGGCATAACATAATATTATATTATATCATTGATTTTATAATTTTATAAAATTTATTCCTGTCATTCCGGGCCCCGGGAGAGACCTCTGTTGTCTATTATTATAGACTACGGTGACACTTAAAACCGGGACAAAAATAAAAAAAATTTGTTAGTAAAAGATTGTAAAAAAGCTTAAAGATTTCTGTACATATTTCAAAATAAATACTACCTATTAATATTAAAATTATGTGAATTTAGCCCTCCCCAAAAAAAATCCTGGGTGCGCCCCTGGGTGGTGGTGGTCGAGCATTATACTTGCCTCATAAAATAAAATAGTTCACGCCACCACTGCCAGTACCCACTGATAGAATATTAGTAATTTGTATTTTCTAATAATTATTTTAAGGTAGGCGGGTGGGTGGGTGTTTCTGAAATATTTTCACCAACACATATTATTTTGAGGATATCCACCACTGAATAGGAAAAGGTAATTTCTAATACGAGTATACTTATTATTAATTATTAGTTGTATCGTTAATACTTAATTTCATAGGAAATTGTGTATGTTAGTATGTATTCCATCATGTGTTGTACAAGCTATTAGAAATAAGTACCCTAAAAATAATGGAATATACGTATTTTTTGAAGAAAACCACAGCAAAAAAGAAATTTGAATAGTGAAAGATTAGTGTACCTCAGTATTAATTTTATATTTTAATATTTTTTATTATTTGTAAGAACCTACATTATGATTATGTACGT
Organism: Macrosiphum euphorbiae; assembly: GCA_949089665.1. NCBI lineage: Eukaryota > Metazoa > Arthropoda > Insecta > Hemiptera > Aphididae > Macrosiphum > Macrosiphum euphorbiae. Next base: position 874,639 of record CARXXK010001098.1, read on the forward strand.
CTATAATCACATATAATATAATATACTATAGTATATTTAGTTATTTAAAATAATGAATACAATATATCTAATACTAAATTTTTATTATAAATAATAGTACTTCCTTATACGATAATAACCAATAGGTACTTTAATTTTTAATCAATGGCTTATGTAGTTATTAATTATATTTATTTAAATGCTATAGTATTTTAAATCACAAATGAGCATACGAAACTATTTTATTTATTATCGTTAAGTTATGTTTTACTAAAAATAATTAATTTAAATAACTTACCTCTAATTATAATTTCAATTGAATTGTCTAATAGCAACGACGAACGACAAATGACAATTAATAATATCCTATATATCCTAGTTTGTTAATCATGTTATTAAAATGGAATTATCTAATAAGCTGTAAATAACTTTTAATGTCAATAATAATAAATGAAAATAATATTATAATATCATCATAGATATTAATTCAGTCTTATATTATGTATGTTTCAATGCACCATATAAACATATTGCACGGCGGCACAAATCCGTGAGCACCAGTGACGTCACGCGTATACGAACGATCGATATTTGACACAGAAGGAGTGATAGGATAATTTTTTTGAAAAGACCAACAATTTAGTTTTCATTTCTAATATTAATTAAGGTATAAAAAAAAAAAATATTTTTTTTGTTTCATATTACTATAAGGTAACTCGACGAATAAAATGATTATTTTATTGTCGTTACAGGACGATAGATATGACGTTTCCTATGATGTTATATGATTAAACAGTTCTTATTTATAAAAAAAATACCTAACCCAAGTTTAGTGTCGCTATAATGGGTAGCAAAAAACTTGTGAGTAGGAACTCACTCTTTAGCCTGTAACCCCTGAACAACATAACATAAGTAACCATATTATCATCATACCGCTTATTGTGTTAACTTGTACGGATTATGTATTTTTAATAAAGGAAATTTTTTTCAGCATTTTTCCGTTGGATCGAGTTTTGGAGATTTCTTCTCCTTTCCCCAGGTATTTTCTGGTGTAGTTATAGCTATAGTTGGTAGGTACTTTCATAGTTATTATATTGGAAATTCCTAATACTTTTCTTAATATTCGAGGAAAACTTTCAAAAAACAATAATAAAACTATAATATTTACAGAACACCATAGTTTTAAAAAATATTAATTTGGTTTTTGTTGTATTCAACAAAATATAACTGTAGTAATTTGATATTTTCACAAAATATTTTAATTAGAACTTTATGTCTTTATAGTCGTGTGATATATTATATTTCTATTTTGTACATTATTAAATACATAAAATGATTTTGGACCAATAATGATCATACATCGGTGTAGAAAAACAAAACGTAGGTATTTTAAATATATTATTAAATACATAAAATAATTTAATTCTATAACTTGAATCCACATAATTATATAAATTCACAGACATCAACGCACTAATGATGCCCATATATAAAACACATACAACAATCAGGCTAAGAAGATATCATGCAAATAAATCATTATGTGATACAAAAAAAACCCGTCAAAAACTAATTAATAAAAGTACCTAACGATCATGGGGTACCTGGCATTAAAGAAAAAAACAAAATAAGGAGATCATCAATCATTTTTTCAATAACAAGGTAATAAAAAATAATTACACTATTATGACCGTCTCACGGCAGATATCGAAAGAAAAGATACGAATAGTTATCACATGACTTAATCGTCTACAATAACAAGGTAGGTAATTAAAACAACTGTACCTTCCAGACTAATCACATAACCAACATCTGGTTTTACATACGAAACTTAGTATAATATTAACACATGAATATCAATAGAAAAATAAGTATAATAAATACCAAGTCTAAAGAGGTGGGCAAGTGGGTGTCGCTCTGCTGTACAGTAGGTTACAAGTGGGTCACTGTATAATGGATGATATTAAATTTGAATTCAACGATATAATATCATTGTATAAGAAAAACGATTCTGAGCAGGGACGGTATGTCAGTCTAAGTATAAGACATATTATATAAAATCTATGGTATTAAACAAAAAATTGACCTCTAATAGGTACCCTATAATAAATTCCAAATTAATCATATCAAAATGTCCATTAGGTACTTATAACGCGTTATACATCAACAAAAACCGTGATACTATCATAGATATATAATAGTATACACTTTAGAAGTTTCAAGTACCCATGAATAATATTATTTAATCACAACAAAATAACTAAAATAGTTATTCTAGGTTTTTTAATATGTAATTTGAATTTAAAATGTCTGTAAAAAATAACTGTGTTCATATATTTTTTAGATTTTTTGGTTACAGTATGAACTATTTATGAGAACCTTTGTTTTAAATTTGTAATCCTTAGCTATAAAAAGTGAACATTTTATAATTTATTAATTACAATGATTGATAATTTTCGAGATTTTGATACATTTTGTCAAAAACTTTAAATGCTTATAAAAAAAAATTGTGCCCATGTATTTTCAATATTTTTGAACTGATATTGTAACAATATATCAGGAGTCTTGTATTAAATTTTTGGCCAAACAGATAAAACTTAGCAAGCAAGTTTAGTGTTTTTTTTTACCTGTTAAAGTAAAATAATACTTTTTGTATGTTACAGTAGATACCCAGAGTGTGTACAAGTGAGTAACACATACGCATTCGATTTTTTTGTCTGACCGACAAGACAGCATTTTTGTGCCACGTGAGTACAATTTTGCTAACCGTGCGTCTACACATATACGCCAAGGTGAGCAACGTTTTGTAATATACTTACATATTAATATTAGGATTATAGATTAGATTTTTTATAAAACAATTTAAATAGAATTTTAGTTCAACAATTTTTCAAAATTTTTTTTTCTCTCTATTTTAAATAACCGCAAAATTTTAATTTAAGTTTTAAACAAGTATATTAGGTTTTTTTTTAAAGAAACTATTTAAATAGGATATTTTTTTAGTTCAATATTTTTTTTCTCATCGAATACACGGCAATCTTAAATAAACAAGTAATGCAACTTAATAACGAAACTAAAGACAGCAATCAAGAAATAAAACGATTAAATACAAAATTAGAAGGAATAGACAGTTATCATAAAAACAAAATCGATCAACTATGTACCGAAATGCATAATTTTAAAAAATACGACAAGACAGTCAATTTTAAAAATAGATCACGCAAGAGAGACGAAAGTCCATATCCAGGAAGAACAGATCACGAAGGCAGGAACAATTATAGGGAAAAAATTCCTTATCCCGAAACGTACAACAACTATAAGCTCAAAGAAAGTAGTAGAGATAGATACAATAACAATAAATACAGAAATAACAGTAGAGAAATGAGCAATAATAGAGATAGGTCTGATTCAAGAAATATTGAAATCTCCTACGACAGATCCAGAGATAGAAATAGTTATAAGAACAGAAATCGTGAAAATGACACAAATAGGAAACATCACAGTAGGGAAAACAGCAGAGAAAGATATTCAAGAGCTACGACGCCAGAAGGATTTAATGGAAGAGAAAAAATAACATGCTACAAATGCAATTTTAAAGGACACTATGCTAACGATTGCAATTTTTTAAAAAACGAATAGCACCCGAGCTAAGAGAAAAATCGGAATATCTAACTCGGGGAACAAATAATACTAATACCAAAACCGACACCTCAACATTTAACAAAAAGGAAAGCAGACTGAGAAAAATAATTTTATACATTTTGTAGAAAATTGGTACAAATCAACAAATTCAAATAAATTAATAACTAATGAAGTAAATAACGATGACGAAATATCTATAGAAAACACCGTAACAATAAGCAGTTTGAACCCATTAAATGAATTCCAAAAATTCCTACTCAGCAATAACGATAGATCCGATTTCCTATGCGATTACAGTGAACAGACGATAAATATTTTTTCATTACCAAATAATATCGCAATCGGCCATTGCGCAAGTCAATGCCTTACCATGTCGAAGGGGATCGCATTACAATTTAGAAATAAATTTAACAACGTTCAAATTTTAATAGACCAAGAAAAAAAACCGACCGAAATTGCTTATTTGAAAAACTTAAGACAATGGATTCTATACCTCATAACAAAAAATAAATATTACGACAAACCAGCATACACTAACATTTTTAGCACATTAACTAATACTAGGCAATTTTGTATAGAAAATAATATTACTACCTTAGCATTACCCAAAATTTGCACTGGACGTAAAATGTAAACAACGTTTATTTTTCAAGACACGCAAATAAAAATTTTAATATGCCTACTGTCGAGCAACGACAATAAAAAACAAAATAAATATTATAAAAACAATGATTCCCAAACTACTAATATTACGGTAGGTTAACATTTTAATAACACAATCAGTGATAATTTAAAGAACGAAATCGCACTAATAGCTGGCTCATTCATAAAAATGAAAGACGTACCCGGAGACGGTGATTGTGGATACGAATATGCTTGAAACAACATGGTAAAAAGACGGTAGAATTATTAAATATGCTCGGCATTCCTAATTGCAAATCTGGCTACTATTTTAAAAATGACGATCCAGCATTTATCTGTGACCAATTTAATTTAAACTTATATTTAATACACGAAGATTTCGAACATACAAATGCCATAATATACTGGAAATTAAATAGGAAAATATAGGGATATTCGAAAAAGATTATAATTGGACACCAGGAATTATCACAAAAATATATAAACCACGTTAATTCAATAACATAATAATAAATACAGTTTTTCCCGACTTTAATACTGTAGAAAAAAATGTAGACCATTTCTTATACGAATGTTTCGATTGCTTAAAATTATCACAACAAAACCCTATAGAAAAAAATAAAACCGGCAATAATTTTAAAACTGACAATTGAAAAATATGGTAATCACAATTTTGCCAAGACTGCGAATATTTGTGATACCACATTATCATCTCTAACTGTGATACTACATGTATAGTTTAAATTTATTACTCATAAGACAATACAAATGGACAGCATTGTGTCCTTTATTGGTGCGTCCGTGGAAAAAAGCGGCTGCTGGTGTGGGTGTGTGCGATGGTGATAAATCAGATCATCCCTTTGGACGAACGACTTGTTGCATACATCACATAAGTACGGTCTGTTACCCATGTGCGTCCTCTGGTGTGACTTCAGATTGGATCTACTTGCAAACGACATGTCACATACATCACACTGGTATGGTCTCTCACCCGTGTGTATCCGCTGGTGAATTGTGAGAGTTCCTTTTGTGGCAAAAGACATGTCACATATGGCGCACAGATACGGTCTCTCACCAGTATGAGTCCGATGGTGTGTTTTCAGTGATCCGTTTGTGGTGAAAGCCTTGTAACATACGTCACAAGGATACGGTCTTTCGCCAGTATGCGTTCGTTGGTGAATTGTCAGAGTTCCGTTTGTGGCAAAAGTCTTGTCACATATGTCACACAGATACGGTCTCTCACCAGTATGCGTCCGATGGTGTGTTTTCAGAGATCCTTTACTAGAGAAGGACATGTCACATACGTTACACAGGTACGGTCTCTCACCCATATGTGTCCGCTGGTGTCTTCTAAGGGTTCCATTTGTGGTGAAAGCCTTGTCGCATACGTCACACAAGTACGGTCTGTCAACCGTGTTCATCCCTCTGTGCACTATATACAATTTTCACTATTGGTGAAGGACTTGTTGCATTATATGTTGGATAGGTATCGTCTCTAACTTGTATTTGTCCACCGGTCATCGACGAAATCGTTCATTTTATCGAATATCATGCAATCCTCAGCACTCCTATTTTTTGGATAGGGAAGTACTGATTTTCCCCCTAAATACCAAAATCGTTTGACTCGGGTTCAGTTTGTTAGACTATTCTATATTATTATGTTATTTTATGTGCGATCAAAATAACATTTGTTTTTTATAAAATAATGTGCTGGTTACTATATTATATATAAATGGAATTTATTTACATTTTCAAGCCAGAATTTATTTGTTGTGTGTTTCGTTTAAAATATATAATTAAACTACTTTTCTTTTCCGACACCACTGACTTTTCAGATTTACGAGTTTTACAATCTGGTAATTTAAGACAAGGAAAATGTGTTACTTACAACTTAAAAGTTATCACAGACCACCTAAATTGGTATTTTTATATGAATAATATGACCCAAGGTATTACATCTATCAAAGAAATATGCGAGAGGGTACGTTCATGTTTATAACCAATGAAACTATCTCGACGCAACCTTGTCATTACCGAAACCAGTGTTACATTAAATTATTAAACATTCTCGTGCGAGTTCCTAACCTTCCGACCCTGAAACAGGGAAACGATATTTACGCAGGTATGATTATCGCCACTGTTATTGCGATACACTCATCGGCACTCCCACACTTGCTAAAAGCTGATAGATAAGTGGCAAACAATGGTAACCACCATTATAGTCTCCAGAAAACACTTGGTAGTAGAAGTTAGGAACGAGTTCACGGTGATAACAATAGAGCAAGTTTCAGTACTTTCGTGAAAATTGCCTCAAAACAAATCTAAAAAACTGATCGAAGAGCTGCAATGGATAGGCTGCAAGGACTTTCAAATTACAAACAGTTAGATTAATATTACTTGTTTCTACTACTAAAAATAGTTAAAAGGAAAACCCTATTAAAGGTTGAATCAAACCATATTTAATGTTTCATTTAACAATAAATAAGTAAAGTTAACAATAAGCAATCTTAAAAATATTGTTATACTTTAAAAAAAAAAAAAAACGACCAAGTTTATTCTCCGTCAATGAGTTTCGAACCTTCGACCACCAGCTGATTAAACTACCTGAAAAATTTCCCTACCTAATTCCTACGAGCGTTATACCATTAGACTACCTATCGGGGCCAACATACATATGATAACATTCACAATTTAAACAAGTCGTTATAGTATTATAAAATTAGGGATTTTCAATCATAATTTATCATGTAACAAAGAAAAAGAGAAAAAAAGAGTACTAAGTACTAAGTAGTAAGTACACGGTCTACCTGTCTAGTTGATATCTACTTATTTTTCGGAGGAGTGAAAAATTATTATCCCCATCCCGGCAAATATGACAAATTCTCTAAATTGTATGTCTTGGAAACAAATTGTAGTTATAGTAAACTTGTATGTTTATCCACTAATTTTGATAAATAATAATATTATGTATACCTACTTAAGAGTTCATTAATAAAAGATTGACATATTTCCTTGTACAATGATAACTCTTATAGGTACCTACCTTTATATAAATTAATATCGACAGTTTTGTATTCACGGTTATAATTTAATAACATAGTTAATCAAATAAATGTACAGTATTACAAATTATTTTTATTAATTATATATTTACAAGTTAAAACAAAAAATTATACAAACAGAGATATAGCTATATACCAATTATCTATGGCATGAAACACTAAATATTTAATTACAACTGCGGTTATAAGCATATTTTTTTAAATTTTTTAGTTGTAGAATAAATAGACTAATCTATGGATGTTGTACTAAACGAATAAGCTATAAGCACTGATACTTTATACAGAGTACACACATATTATTTTCATAACTCAGACGTAATTTCATAACCACAAATCACAATGAAATAATAGAACATAATAACATAACCCAACAATAAAACAATATCCAGTGGCACGACTTGTAAACAGTAATTGTATCGTGATTCGTGATGGCTTACGATGTGTTTGAATATTATTTTATGTCATGCTATTTTAATCACAACTGTAAAATTAATAATAATAATGTTTGAGTGCGTTTGTAGTCAAAATAACTCAATAGCGTGTTATCACAATAACATTTAGCGGTAAAATTTACAATTATATCTTGACTTGACTCAAATCAAATTTTAGTTTAGAACAACTTGACAAATATATTGCATTGACCACAATACTATTTAAACTTAAAACTAAAAAATTACAACAAAACAACAAAGTATCTTAATTTTAATATTTACAATTTGTTGCTTTAGAATGTTTAATGTTCAACACTGGATATTTAAATCAACCCTCCATTAGTGTTTCACTTAACAACAAAAACAATTAAACCAAGTTATAAGTATGTGACATCAGAGTTAGGAGTTAATATAACTGGCCGTACATCATTTGCGCATCGTCTGTTTACCTGCACCAAATTATCGCACATCATATGCGCATCAAAATTCTGAACAATAGAAAGGTATAATAATAATTGTACACACATATAATATTATATAGATAATGAATAATTTAATATACATAGGCACAAATTTTTGTTCAATAAGCATTTAAAGTCCAAATGTTGATAAAATTTATCAAAAGCTCAAAAATTTAGCAAATTATTTTGAGTAAAAAATGAATACTCAGTTCAATTGGGCACATACATAGTCATAGTTATAGTAAAAAATATACATATAACATATAGGTAGTTTGAGTAAAAATGAATTCAACTAAATTGTGTTCAGTTCATTTAGGATTGAATTTTATGTGTGTGTGGGTTGGTCGGCGGAATATACTAAGTGTATAATTATATTGTGAGTAGGACGGTGACGGTGGCATGAACACATTTGGTGTTCTAATTTATTGCAGTTGGGGCGGTTGAACGTGCAACCATAATTGCAAATTATTTTAGTGATGCTTATCACAAAAAAAGCATTTGAACAAGAAACAATTCGACATAATAAAGAGATGGAAAAAACAAATTCAAAAAATATTCAAGATTCAATTTTTATTCGAGTTCGAATTTGAAGAATAATATAAGGTTATATATATTATATAATATATCATTACTTACATACATAATAGTATAGTCAGGATGACCTTAGTGTTACGATGAGACCGCTGTAAAGCAATAGTTATTATTAATATTTGCAACATTTATCATAGACCACTATAATGCAATAGTACAACATATACTGTCGGAAGTCCGAGGGGTTAGCACTTTAACAGATCTAAATAATATAGCTTGGCACTATCACAAGACTACACGGCAAGTGAAACCCTGCATCGATCATAGAATTGGCCAGTTACAAGTACATTTGCAACCAAGGGGCACACACTCACAAAGTCACTATCAATATAGCTAGGACTAACTAATTCGGAAATCGAACCCAAGGACTGTTTAATCGGTGAACTGACAATAAACGTTGAAAATACAATTATAAGTCAACAATTGGCATTATAAATTCCAACCACACCTTCTTCTGTCCTGTCATTGTCACATGTAATCTATAGCATACACCCGCTTACATGAGATAATTACTGTATATTATACTATTAATAGTAAAATTAATTACTAAAATAACGAATATAAATATTCTATACGAGTATAATACTATATTCAAAGACTTACAACAAAGTGGTTACTTACTTACCTCTTTTAATTATTTATCTAGATATATTTTGCATTATCTATTTCCCACAATAATTAACAATTCAGATCTGTCGTGTGTCAATGTAAGTCCCAATCATTAGTCAACATATTTACTAACACAATACAAAAGTAGTAACTATAAATAATAATACACAAATTATAATGATAATTAAAAAGTAGTAAATTATTTTATTTTACAAAAAGAGAGAACCAAGTTTAATGTTTAATTTTTAATATAATACAATGGATATTATTTCTTACTGATTAACAGAAGTGTAATACTTATCGATAATCGGTACAATTTTATAGGGCAATCAAATAAATTCATCACCTTCTCTCTGTCAACTTTACTTATTCTAACCTATACCTATTAAGACATTCTCGTGCCTTGGCATTGGACAAGTCTCTGATAGTCATTCTGATCTCGTACACTAAAAAAAAAAAAATCTAAATTAAAAATTAAAAAAAGGACAATGGTCATTTGAAGTAGGTAAATTTTGCACAGACACCTAAGTCCTGCTGTCTAGTTGCAAATAAGGTTTTAGGTTGGTTATTATTAGCAGAAAGAAATCTTTTGGCTGAACTAAATTTTATGTATTTAGAGGATAAGTAAGTGTAAGTATAAATGTGAATATTAATGGCTTCATAAATAATATCATAAAATTTTTTTTTGTTATCAATTATATCATTACCGAAAAAAATAAACTGCCAATTAATAGAGTCAAAATAATTATTAAATTCATTATAATTTAATTTTTCAAAACAAAAATATGATTCTTTGAGAGTAAATTTGGGAAGTAAGCTTGATAGTTAGGAAAGAAATAACTAAGGTGGGTTGGAAATAATTAAGAGGAAATAGGTATAGGAATATCGAAATGTATGTATACATGATTAATAATGATATTTGTACAATAATATATTATGCATTTAAGACATAAAAACACTCAAAAATACTTAACTTCAAGTTTAATAATGGTATTTTATTAATTCTCATATTTACAGTTTGTGTATTTTACCGTTTTTAACAAATATAGTTGTTATATAAGTTATGTTTTACGTTAATAAGATGGATAAAACACATGTGGGTGTGACTTTGTGACTTCTCCTTTATTATTTAAGTGAGTCTAATACTTCATAATAAATATTTTAAAAGCTTAACTGTCTATTTTATATTACAATGTTATTACCAGTAGAGAAAATATGCTATATCATTAGCAATATTCAAGGGGTCTGGCACATATAATAGCGATTGTATTACAAGTAGAATATCCCGGATGCTGGTGCTTGGGTTCCAATGACTATTCAACAAAGTTGCGCGCACAGTTCCTAGTTAATCATGAACAACCAACATTAAAATTTATTAAAATTTAAAATTATATTCGGTAGGTAATATTATATTTACCACAATGCCTGCACACATTAGGATGGAAAATCTTGGGAAAAAATCGGCAAACTGGTGGACGAAATGGATAATCATCCGAGAATGTCATGTACAAATAGTACCAGCCATTTCCCCAAAGACTCTAATAAGAAACAATAATATAAAAATAATTTTAAATGTATTTATATTTATTTAAACATACATTTATTTTCATTTTTTATTAACGGACACCTCAAAAGTGGACACTTAAATTCCGTAACTAAAATATATATACACAATAGGGGTAATAACATCTTGATCGCGGGAACTAAAACGTGTCAAAAATTACATCTCATAAATGGAAAATAATATAATATAATAATAATAATAATAATAATAATAATCTTCATTACGGAAATCAACTCCATTTACGAAAAATATTTGTAATTACATTATAATATAATAATTAATAATTAATAATTAACATATGCTACAACAAATTTAAAAAAAACTAAATTATAAATTATATAAGTTTTGAATTATTATCTTTTTGATTTTAAATACGATTTGAGTACATTAACATTAACAAAATTAAAAAAATCAATATTAGATGCATTGCCTGCTGCTATTAATATGTTTACAGGAGAGGTTTCTAAAATTTTTTTAATATTATGTAAGTAGAACAAATCTTTAATTTGAGTATTGACTATAGGCATTTTTAAAGTGTAAACACTCGACAAGGAATGGACCACAAAAAATCTAACATATGAAGAAGCTTGGAAAACAATAAATATTTTAAAAAATATAAAGTAGATACGATATGGTTATTAATGGCAGTCAATATGTTATTCCATTAACTTCATTGTGTAGGGAGGAAAACATACCGGATTTTAGTATGTGGTTATAATATTGAATTCAAAAGTTTATCTTTTATTTTTGTATCTGAACATATCTACCCTTAGCCCCCCTGGCTACACCACTGCAGGTGGTTGTATTCCAATTCAAGTTAATATTTAAAATATTATAATAAGGATTCAAAATTCAAATTTATTTAAATGGTCATATTTATTCCTTATGAATTGTTGTCATTTAATATAGGTAAAATTAAAATTGATAGTAAAAAAGTTTTCGACAAAACTTATTTTGGTTTGTGGTGTAGGTAACTCTAAAACAAATGAACGTATATATATGCAATTTTCACTGGTTGTGCTTTTGATTTGTTTTGATTTGCTAACGGAAATTTTAAATTTCAAGTTGTTTTAATTTTTTTTTTATGAATGTCAATACAATTTTATTTGTATAGTCAAAAAGTTTGAAAATTTAATACAAAGCTCCATATATATATATTGCTAGAACGTTGTTTGAAAAAAATATTAAAAATCCATAGTCACAATTTTTTTTATGAGAATTTAAGTTCAAATCTTTAAAATATACTTAAAAATGAAATATAAGTAATACAATATACGTAAAAATAACGAAAATTTGCAAATTGTTTTGAGTTACAATCGTAGAAACATCATTTTGGTATCAAAATAAACACGAGAATAGGGGACTCATCATTGAACGGTCCGACCCCATCCACTGCATGGCAAAAACCTACGGGCGAGGCTGGGCAAGTTAATGATTTCTTTTTAACTCAGTTAAGTTAAGTTAATATGCACCAATAAAAAAAAGTTAAAAGTTAAAAGTTAATTTAAGTACATGTTAACTCAATTAAGTTAAAAGTTAATACACACTTTTTGTTAACTTTTTATTAAGTTTAAAAAAAGTTAATTTGTTTATACAACGCTGGCGTACTAAATTTTTTTCCAACCCAAAACTAAATTATAGTCTATAGTGTTTATACTTTATAGAGTTTTTTCATATAAGTTAGATTGGAATGATATCACGGTAAATATTTTTTGACATGAAAACAAAATAGACTGAAATAGTGAATTATAATTAAATACAAAACAAAATTAAATTAACTTTAATGCCCAGCCTCGCCTACCGGTGCCTAACTTGAAATTCAGCAAAACTATAAAAACGTGTTTCAACCAACCGTTCCCCTCCACCACTATAAAACAACAAAAACAGCTAATGGCCAAAGTTTCCGGGCTTAAATTCAATGAAAAAAAATAAAAAGGGAATTTGTATAAAAAATGCTTGAAACAGATTTTTGATATCTGTATTTTTGAATTTTATATATTTTTTTAAAAACTGAAAATATGGTACGATTTTTAAATACAAATAACTTAAATAAACATATTTTTTTTTATATTAATATATAATACATTTTTAATGAAATAATATTTGGAAAAATAAATACAAATAAAATATTTTTTTTTTAATTTGTACTATTTGAGAGATGGGGTATCGAAAAACAATTCTAATTTGACAAATTTATGTTTTAACTTTTACTAATCTCTTTCATTAGAAGTAATTTATAATTTGCAGTTTACTATCTTTTAATTTAAGAAATCATTGTTTTGCTTTTTGGTCGTTTAATGAGGTAAACATTTTTAATTGAATAAACTAATTTATTAAATATGCATTGGTATAAATCTATAGTTAATGCCAGACATTTCTTTGCCTTATCCAAAGTATATACCAGAATTATTTGTAAAAAGATCAATTTGATTTATTCGTTCTAAATGTTAATATAGATATAATTGTTGATGGTCAATTGACATAAAAAAAAAAAAAATATTTTACCTAGATTATATGATTTTGGTGCAGTGGAGATTTTTTCTTAAAATTGTATAAGTAATAATATAAAATATTATATTACTATACTTACATTACACATCCCAGGTATACGACATACCCAAACCTTGTAGTTCCATGAATCATCTAGATTTTTCAATGGTTTAGCAACAAAACCCTTAATTGATAAAACAGTTTTAATTATTAGTTACATTATAATGTGTAGCTTTATTTTATCAGACAAATTTTTATATTTTTTATCAGTTAAATTAAGTTTTTTTTAATGTATAATTACTCACATATGGATGATTTTTCCTCCATTCACTACGTTCAACTTTCAAACGATTTAATGCAAAATCGGACATTTTTCTATAAAAAAAAAAAAACTTTATAACTCATAATGTAATATTTAAATAAAAGTACCTACAAACAAAATAAATATTAACTGATATTATATTGAATAAACAATAAGTCTTATTAACTTGTTACGTTGACTAATTCCTACTAGATTATGCTCTACATATTTATATTATAACACGTTCGAAACATTAAGATTAAATATTAACTCTAATAACTACTAACTAGTATTTTAGAAGTAAAATAATATATAACGCTTTCGAGGCAGTTATGCGCTTATTATGTAGTGCGTTAAATGAAAGTAATTTTCATATTTTCTAGATCTGATGGACGATTGATGGCACACGATATGAATTTCGTTGGGACTGATAAGTAGATATAAATTCTAAACGATGTTAAACCTGCGGAAGATTTCTGTTGTAAAAATATCTTGGAATGAAAGGGGAACATCAAAAATACAAGTGGCCCTAATAGATACTAAATAGGTAGTGTAGTAAACCGCCGACCGTCTTACTATTTGTTTACACTATAATACACAATATTGCATTACATTAGTGTCAAACCACGTGCCACGCCCTGTTGTTTTGCCACTTGCAGTAATGCTGATAATCGCATAACAATTTCTAATATACTTATTGCCGAATAAACTAGTTTTAAACTCAAGGATTATTTGACAACTTTAACACCTGCTTCGGTACTCTTCGAAACCGCCGGTATTTCTTTGATCCACCTCCTAGTCTCTACCGTGTACCTAATAGCTAAGGGAGACTTTGTATTTATACGAGTCTCCGTTCATATCTAAATTAGAATTAGCTCAGTGCTAGTACGACGTACACACTTGTAAGTACATAGTATTAACGACCAATCTCTCGGGCAGGTGCTTATCGCTCTGTCCTCAAATTTCTAATTCAAATGTAAAACTATTATTATTATTATTAACATTTAAATAAATTACTTATAAATTATAACGTTGTAACTTGTCACCTATCCTATACAACATATCAACGTCGTCGAACTCAAAAATAAGCGTTAGTGAGGGATCACTACAGTAGGTACCAACGGCCACGTCGTTTGTTGAGTCTTGTTGATACAATGATATAAGCATGCCAAAATAAACAGGTATGTCAGCCATAGATCATATAAAAATGTAAAGGACATAAAGACTTATCACAAGAGAATAAAGTGATAATTTTTTAAGGTTATAAGAGGTAAATATTGATATGATAAATTATAATGATTGATAATTAACAACCTTTTAAAAGAAGAGTACAAATACGTTCGTGAAGTTGGTCCACCTAGGTACTACAATTGTTTTAAAAACTGTGAAATTATTTTCAAAACCGTTTTTAGAATTTGCAAGTTCAAACTTTCACCATAATCGAAAAAATCAAAATTTGGGCCAACTTTACGTAGCCCACCTATTTTTACCCAGAACTTCGAAATCAAAACCAAACGTAATCTTATGATTAGTAAACATTTGTAAGTCTGTATTTAAAGTTTTAAATTACCCAAACGACCGCTATGAGCTTAGAAGTTTTTAAGTTTTTAAGCTTATAAGTTGTAACATAACATCAAAATAGGTACCAAATGAAAGATAATGATTAGCAAGTATTTGCCAGTCCATTTTTAGAAATTGTAAGTAACTCGGATGGCCAGTAAGAGCTGTCAATGTTACGTGGTTAACAATTTATTAACCCAAGTTAACCTAAGACTTTGAAAATAGCACCAAACTATAGCTTTTAATTAGTAAGTATTTGCAAGCCTTAAAATGTGTAAGTCATTCATTTGGTCTCTATGAAGTGGTCGCTAACTTTTTAAGTTGTGCAGTTGTAGTGGTATTTTGACCTGAAACTTCGATGGTTTGTCAGTCTGGATATTTTATTTTGTTATTATATTTTATTATAGTTTGTAAGTTGAATTAATATTATAAATTACAACAAAATAACTAAAATTTTTATTTTTATTTTTATTCGTTTCTATGGTGATAAACAAAACATTAAAAATTATTAAAATCCCATTTTTAGCGTATTTTTGTAATTTGTCGGTGGTTTTTTCCATGGCCTTAAATAACTCTTGACAAAATCGAAAAATTACCTTTTTAAAATACCATATTGATCTAATTTGCTAAAAGATAAAATACTATACATTGAAATCAAAGCACTCCTTCTGGTAGAAATTTTGTATACTGGATAAAAAAAAAATAAATAAACACCATTGTAAAACCAATAGATCCCTCACTTCGTTTAGAATCAAAAATTTAAAATAACAATATTTTACCATAACAAAATATAATATTATACAGTCCTGAAATTAACTATACCATACATAAAAACTTTGAAAAAATTAAAATGGCCGTCGTCCGTGGTCAATGTATTGTGTTTTATTTATAATGTCCTAACAAAGAGGGATATACGTTGTAAAAATTCTATCAGATTACGGATACGGTTTTAACTTTTAGAGTCCAATACTTTCATATCCTAGGGATACAGTGGCCTGATTAGCTGATCAAGTGTCTCTTCTATATTGTTCAGTAGGTACTAGAATAAGGAGACCAAACTCCTCTTCTGATAACGTCCCGAAATGAGTAGCACGATTACACGGCATTTGCGCCACGTACACTTTACCCGTAAGTAGGTATAGGGATTATTTATTTTTTTTAAATATTTTAGAAAATATATACATTATTTTGGCTTATTTTGACATTATCATGGTCATAAGCCTTTTTAGACTATTTTTTTACACAATAGGTATTACCCATGTATACATGTGCGTATGTATATATTTCATAAGCACTCAACATTCTTGAGAAGCAGGGACTGGTCTAAGAGGGGGAGAGTGTGGGAAGTCAGCTGACCCACAGTCTTTTCCCATTTAAATGTGTCACCTCGAAATGGAAAACTACATTATCATTTTTTTTATTTAAAAATATAATGAACAATGATCAATAATAAAATAATTTATAAATTATAAAATGTACACAGGCTAAAGAATGTGTCTATAAAATATAATTATATATATATATATATATATATATATAAGTTTGTTACGATGTAGGTACTATATACAGACGTGAAGACTGACTATTGAAGTAAAATAGAGCGTACGAAATAGTGCTTGAACTTATCAACTTATAATGCGCTGCGTAGGTACTGTAAGTGCAGCTGTGATGCGGCACTTAGCAAAACATAGGTACACTGATACTGTTGTTTATTGAAAATCTTTTCTATTTTTAGTTTTTCTTACCGCCTACTACTTACCGCCTATACTATATTAACATCTCAAGTACCTAATCAGAACCACAGATATATAAACATTATATTAAATGTATTTTTATATATCTGTGATCAGAACTCTTGTTGAAATAGGGCCTCGTCAACCAGTTTAATAATAGTGATAACGTTTTTCAAGAAAATGAATCCGGCAAAAATGTTAACAGAAAGAAGTTTTATAAGTCTAAAACTTCTCAAAACATACGCCTTATACCTTCGCTCAACTATGACTGAACACCGGCTATCAAATTTATCCATATTGAGCATAGAAAGCAACATAGCTCAAACTATTGATTTTGATAAAGTAATAAGTAAACATTCTCTAGGTAATGAAAAAGCACTAATAAATGTTCTAGTTCTTTACTATTATTTTTATCTATTATAAAATACAAATTTTATAAATGCATTATTTTTGAATTTTGTATTGGATTAGAATTTAGTACCACTTTTTATATCTATTATGAAAATGAAATCAGTCATTGTAAACTAAAATAAATTAAATATATTGCAAATATATTACAATATAATATATTTACTATGTACAGTCTCTTCTTAAAATTATTTAAATATTTCTGGTAAATTTGTTTGTTGAGTATACATTTCAATGCGACAAATATAAGAACCAATTAATTAATAATACCTAAAGCTTGTAGGAACAGTTTACATCATACTTAAAATTTTTTTATGACTCATGTAATATTGTTATATTGAATGTTGGTATCAAAATGTGATTTAAATAACTAATAAGTTAAATCACAGGCGCATTGTGCGACTTTATTATAATACCTATAGTTTGTTGATGTTTCTGCAAACTATCTTCTCGTAAGTAAGGCAGACCCACACTTCTAAAACCCTGAGAACGCCACTGTTGAGAAACAAACTTGAGTGTAACGATACATAATATCGATATAAAACGATCGTTCAAGAAAACACACTGTATATGATTTATCAAATAGTATCGAGCTTAGACATACTGTGAACAACACAGATAATATATAGATATAAAATAACTAGATATTATATAAATTAATTATTTACACAATACTAAAAATATATTTATGAAACAATCCTATGAATAAATACGTAATTGTGCTAACTATTAAATCTAATAAGTAGGGCTCGGATTTTAAAGCATAATAAATAAGAAAAAAAGCACAACATTGTTTTAAAAAAGCAAAAATGAAGCATATTTATTTTTTAAAAAAGCAAAAAAAAGCATGAGTAAAAATTAACATGGATTAGTTATAAATTTATAAAACTGAATAAAAAAAATTGAAAAATTAATTTAAATTAAAAAAAGAATTTACTACT
Source organism: Macrosiphum euphorbiae (assembly GCA_949089665.1). Classification (NCBI taxonomy): domain Eukaryota; kingdom Metazoa; phylum Arthropoda; class Insecta; order Hemiptera; family Aphididae; genus Macrosiphum; species Macrosiphum euphorbiae. Next base: position 893,053 of record CARXXK010001098.1, read on the forward strand.
ATGTATTTGGCAAGATTTTCAGAAGTGAAACTGACTCTATTGTCTGTTTTTTCATTCCTCCAATCAACTGATCTAAATATTGGTAGTGTGCATGTACTTCTTCGCAAGCATTGTGTAATGTATGTGCCAAGAAAGTCATATGTATGAGTTTTGGGTAAAGCGCTTTTATACAATCACCAGCTTCTTTCATATAAGGCGCCGCATCTGAGACAAATAGCAAAACATCGTTATGTTTTACACCATTTCCCCACAAAATATGCATAGCTTTATCGAATAGTTGGAATATTGTACTATGATTCACTTTCTCCTAGTATTCTGTATGAATAACGAACATATTACTTGGATTTTGTGGTTGTAATGTGCCCAATATTACATTTTCAACATTACGACGTACAGAGTCCGTAGCCTCATCAATAGATACCCATATTTTTTGATCTGTTATTGTATCACGAATTTTTGCCAATGTATTTTCATAGCATGAATTAAAATATCCTTTACGTAATGTCAACTCGTCAGGAATAGTTTTTTGCAATATTTTGTTAAAATACACGAAAATGTTTATTATTTAGTTTATTCATTGGAATATTTGCAGCTACCAATGTTGAACATAAATCGGTATTAAAATCTGACTGACTACTAAACTGTAGTAAAAATGGTTGAAGTAATGCAGACTTATCATTATCGTGTCTTTTAACAGCTTGAACATGTTTTTCTCTCCGTACATGCTGTTATATATTATATTTTTTTTCATGTGACACTTTTGTTTCACAAAGTTTGCAATATAAAATCGATCCATCTGTTTGAAAAATTTCTTCGCCAAATTCTAACACTAATTTTTTTAAAAATGCATTCGTTTTGACTTTTAGCATTTTAATAAATTACAATACTATAAAGCACTATAAAACTTAAATTTTAAACACGTCGATCTCGATGTTATACGAGTACTGAGCGTAGGTTCTACAGACTACATGCAATAGCCGATAGGCTATCGACCCATAAGATATTCTGTATGTACATGAAGTTGGCCCCCCACTTTGTCCGAATGACTTCAAAATACCACCAAATAATTGCAAATAATTGCAAATCGAGTTTCATTAATTGCAAATCACCCAGTTTTGAGTAAACTCAAATTAAAAATTGGGGGGGCCAACTTCATGTAGCCCCCCCCCACTTTGTCAGATTCGTTTCAAAATACCGCCAAATAATTGCAAATTAATAGCAACTAATTGCAAATCGAGTTTGACTAATTGTAAATCATTTTTTTCTATTTTTTACGAATTTTTACATTTTTTAGCCAGCCCCCCTCCCCCACTTTGTCCGATGTATCTATTTGTTATCTTAGAAGACATACTTACTTACCTAGATACATTTTATTTAAATCATATTAATATTTTTTTTACTGAAATTGCCCTATCAGAACACTATCCAATTAGTACATAATATTATTAAATTACTGTATGCGCCTGTTAACTATTAGTTACTTTATGTTCAAGTAGGTAAAGAAATATATTTGTTATTTAAGTATAATACAAATTAGTTTTTTCTACCTACTATATTATCTAGATAAAAGTTAGATTATCTTTATCCAATCTAGATAAATGTCAAATTGATTTATCTTTATCTGTAGCTAGACAAATGTATATACAATTATCTGTATCTTATCTAGATTTAGGTATTCGTTATTTATTCTCAACACTGTATGTAACCACACAGATTATTCTTTTCCATTCAATTAGAGGCTGTTAATTTTTAATATTACCGTAAGTTGTTTCTTTCTATAATATATAATAGTTAAATAGTTATTAGCTGTATGATTAGGTAAATTAATAAATTGCAAACAACATTCGTACAAATAAAATAATAAATAATCTTGAAAACGTCGCACAAATAGTATAATTTCTTTACTAAATTTACTTATAAATAAATATGTATAACCAAATTTTTTTTTTCTTATAATTTTTTCATAATTTTCATTAATCAATTTTTCTTATTATTTTAGATTCTGAGTGGAACGATGAATGTATTGATTTTACAATGATATGTGTTTTTTTTTTATTTATTTATTTTTTTTTGTGTCTGTGTACACGATTAGTAGTCAAAATAATGCTTCGATTTTTAACTTCAGTAACTTGTTCGATGGGAAAGTGAAGATAGTTGGTACTTTTGGGAGGTCAAAAATTAAGGAAAAACGGGAATTTTTACGAATTTTTTGGTTTTTGATGTACCTTTAAAACAAAATTACTGTAGATACATAACATTTTCACTGGTTGTTTTTATTTGCATTTTCTATACACGATAACATTTTCAAAATATTTTGATTTATTTTTAACTGTTTAGGGACTTTTAATTTTCCATTGTTTTTCTAAAAATATCAATAAAATTAAATTTGTAAATTGTTTGAAAGACAGATGAAACATATTAAAAACCCTTAGTCACAGTTTTTTTTTTCGAAGCATTTAAAATTCATAAATTGACAAAATTTGGAAAAATCACGAAAATTAGCAAATTATTTTGAGTTAAAAATTCGTAAAAATTTTTCTTTTTAAATCCAAGGTTTTAAAATATAATACATGATTTCTTATAAGTTTGTCTATCTTTATTAAAAAAAAATTTCTATAAGAAAGTCAAATTAAATTTTTATGAGAGTTTTAAATTCAAATTTTAACAACATGGGATATTAACTCGATTTCTCATGTAGCGATTTCCTTATTTTGTTGTAATTCAAAAACGAATAACTGTAGATACATGAAAATTTCACTGAATGTTTATATTAGCATTTCCTATACACCATACAATTTTGAAAATATTTGACTCTTTTTGAGCTGTTTACGGACATTTACAGCTTTCAATTTTTTTTAGTATTTTTTCTATAAATATCAATAAAGTTTTATCTGGCTCTGATATATTGTTACAATAGCAATTGAAAAACATTAAAAATACATTGGCACAATTTTTTCCATAAGCATTTAAAGATCGAACTTTGATAAAATTTATCAAAATTAATCGAAAATTATCAATCATTGTAATTAATAAATTATAAAATGTTCAGTTTTTATAGCTAAGGATTACTAAATTTAAAACAAAGGTTCTCATAAATAGTTCATACTGTAACCAAAAAATCTAAAAAATATATGAACACAGACATTTTAAATTCAAATTTGGACGAAATTACATAATAAAAAACTTAGAATAACTATTTTAGTTATTTTGTTGTGATTATATAATATTATTCGTGGATACTTGAAACTTCTAAAGTATACTACTATATATCTATGATAGTATCAGGGTTTGTTGTTGGTGTATAACGCGTTATAAGTACCTAATGGATATTGTGATATGATTAATTTGGAATTCATTATAGGTCAATTTTTTTTAATACCATAGAGAAGTATATAATATGTCTTATACCAGTTATACCTAGAAGGACATACCGTCTCCGCTCAGAATCGTTTTTCTTATACAATGATATAATATCATTGAATTCAAATGTAATACCATCCATTATACAGTGACCCACTTGTAAACTACTGTACAGCAGAGAGACACCCACTTGCCCACTTTTTTTTAAAATTGTATTTAAAAATGATTATAAATACATAATTTTTATGTGATCATAAAAATTATGATTACAAAGTACTATCAAATATAATTATCTAACCTATAAATAGCTTTTTCTTAATCGTTTTTAAATCTTTTTATCATTTTTATTTAACATTTTTATTAATATTCTTAACAAGTCATTATAATTTATAATGTATTCATTAGGTATTTGTGTTAAAAATAATAAAAAATTTAAAAACTAATAATTTTCAATTATTTGGTGGTATTTTGAAACGAATCGGACAAAGTGGGAGGCTATATGAAGTTGGCCCCCCCAATTTTGAATTTGAGTTTACTCAAAACTGGGTGATTTGCAATTAATGAAACTCGATTTTGCAATTATTTGGTGGTATTTTGAAGTCATTCGGACAAAGTGGGGGGGGGGGCAACTTCGTGTACATGATATCTATAGATCGATAATTTATATATTTAAGGACGTTTCGCACCAATGGTACGGTCACGGTCATTATTGCGGGTTTCACATTTCTTATTAAGTAAATAAACATTTTTATTTTATTTTTATAGCATAACAGATATATAAAAATTCCACAGTTAGAATAACTGAAAAAGCAATAAAAAAGCAAAAAAAGCAAAAATAATTCGTTTATTTGGAATCAGATTGACGTGAAACGAGTTTATGTATAAAAATTAGATTTCTCTAATATAAATTCCTTTAAAATCCGAGCCTTACTAATAAGGATCATTTTTCAAAATAATGCATATATTTCATTGTGTCATTGTTTAAGGGGAAACATTTATTCAATTTCTAATCTTGTGTTAGTTGTAAATGATTATTAGTGTGAGAGAAATTAAATGCGGGTATCGCTTCCTTCCACACCATCAAACCTCTCTCTTACGCTCATGAACATATCAATAACTCGATAACCATATAAATTATTTCACTACACGAATTTTACAACAACATATCTTATTAATTCAACAAAATTAATGTTGGCTGATTTTTATTCTGAAAAAAATATTTAAACTCAGCAGAAAAATGTTTGTAGATCGTATGAAACATTTCCCTTTTTTAATATTAATTTTAATTTTAATTATGATTCTAAAAAGTTCATATTTTTTTAGTTTTCAATTACAGTTCACAATAGGTAATTTAAAATTTAGTTTTTAAAAAGTGCTTCGTAGGATCTATAGACAATTTTTTGGTGGGTTAAATTTTTTTTTCAGAATCAACGTTAACTAATTTCGTCAATACTTTAGGTATTTTCATCTAAAATTGACGGCAGTAACGAGGACCCTTAAGAGGACGCTATACACACATCTGTTGTTTCCGTCTTTAAAATGTAAAACATTGCAAAAACGGTTTTGCAAGGGTAAAAACTACTCAGACTGTAGCTCAAGTTAAGCAACCAAATTTTCCCACTACAAAGAAGAGAACATTATTTGAATATAATGTTTGTAGCAATAACCAGTTACGTCCGTGCGTATTTGGTTTTTGGGCTCAACATAAATTTAAAAATCAGTTTTATCATTTTTATTTCAATACTATTCGTTGGACGTTTTCGGTTTTTGCACCGATCGCTAGATTTTTTTCTGAATATTTCTATATCAACGCATGATTTTTGAAAAAATTTGAACTATCTGGTTATTGCTCTGGGGTCTTCATTTACTGTGCAAGGCATTTTTTGTTTTTCGATATCACAACTCAAAATAAACTTATTCAAGTTAAAACTCAAAATTAATTAATTTTCAAACTTGAATAATTTTTTTTTTAGTTCTAATATTGAAAAAATAAAACGACGTTGCACAGTAAATGTTTTCTTCTTTATATTGTGAACATTTGGTTGCTTATCTTGGACTACAGCCCAAGTGGTTCCTACAAACGCAAAACATTTTTTTTTCAATGTTTTACATATTTTGTAACACGGAGACAATACATGAGGATGTAGCGTCCTCTTAAGGTGCGTTTGGAAAGTGCGAGTTTGAATCGTGAGTCGGATGCACGGCGAGCCATCGCGATCGGTCCGGTGGTCTGGACGAGGTCGTGAAAGGCAATTCACACTTTTGATTCTTGCCATATATGGGTTTAAAATAAGGTTAATCAAAATAAACGTGAGTGAAGCATTTATTAATTCCATAATCGGCAATGATCAGGTATGACATTTAGTGTCAGGACAACTCGAGGGGTTGCCAAAAATCTTATGAAATTTATAAAAAAAAAAAAAATGATTTGCAAATTCTAAAATTAGATTTTCAAAATGGTGGTTGCATTTTTAAATTCATATCTTAAAAACCTTATTTTCTTTATACTAGGCAGGGCAATTATTTGTGAATTTATTCTGAAAAATTATTTGCAAAATTATGAAAACATTCAGTGGCGTATTTACGGGGGGGGTCCCCGGGTCTGGACCCCCCCCCAGAAAAAAATATAATATAATATAATTATTACATCGTAACTCGTATGTGTTTTTTTTATATTATAAACTTGTAGGTACCTAATATTTAGACCCCCCCCAGAAAAAATTTCAAAATACGCCACTGAAAACATTTAGATATTCATAGCCTAAATGAAGGGAGGTTGCTTGAATTTGGACCCCCCTGTCTTATTTATTTTTATACCTGGTTGGGAAATTATTTGAAAAATTTATTTTATCCACCAATTTCACAAAGAGTTGAATAACGATATTGAACGATTGAAGTGTATTCAAAAACAATGCAAAGCATAATATATAAAAATTGGTAGGATAACTAAATTTATAATAATTAAGTTTTTATAAGAATGTATAGCAGGTAGGTACTTATATTATTTTTTTATTTGAATAATTTCTTTTGACTATTAATATTATGCCAGATTGACTTTGACTATTTAGTATTTACTGAACTTTTATTATTATAGGCAATATAATATAATATATTATTACGATTAATTACTATTAAATTATTAAAATGTACTAATATTAGATAAATATCTATAATTTTAGTATAACAACAATATATTTTATACAAATTATTAAGACTAAATTATGAAAAATATTAAGGACGGAATTAGTATATTATACATTTTATTAACTGGGAGGGAATTGGTATACTTATACCTTTTTTTAACAGGGATGTAATTGGTATAAAAAAAGGTTCTTGGGACTAGGGTGCAGCCTATAATTTATCATCCACTGAACTGTGTCTGCAATTTAACGCAGGTAGATTGCTTACCTGATAATCATACTGATTGCATAACCATAAGCGAAACTCACGGGCAACTCCACGCGGGATGGCTAAAAATTAAAATATAATGTTATTTTGCTTCCATATGCACAGAGGCCACAGCGAATTATACCTAAAAGAAGTTAATTAATCATATTTTTTTCACGGGCAACGTCGATTTATTCAGCTAGTTTTCTTAAAGTTGATGTATACCTAATATAAAATATTTAATGACGAAATTTTGAAACATGGAATGTTTCAGTTCATAAATTACAATAACTAGATATAGTGATAGTAGGATTACCTAAGATTTTACCTTAAATAATGGGAATTAATAATTAGCGACTATGAAGGCGTGTTGTAGACAAAACATTTTTATAAATATATGAATTCAATTTCACACGATAAATTTATATCATCATTGTAAGTTCAAATGTTTACAAAATGTATCAAAACCTTGAAAATCTGCAAATAATATTAAAATGTTAAATGTTTATAGCAATGGGTTAACCACTTAAAACTAGCTTTCTCGTTTTTAATTTACCTGAACACTTAATACTAGGAGCTTTGAAGCATCCCAAAACAACGAATTGTAATGTATCATAATGTTTAGTACCTAGACATGTGTCCATTATTATATAATTTATAGGTATTTTATTAGATTTAATTAATTTTCGAGGTATTTTATGAGTTATTTTCATTAATAAAAACCGAAAATTAACGCACCTTTAACTTAATGTAGTCGTATATCACTTGGAACATAAACAAAAACATGAATAACTAAATTAAATTAAATTAAATTAAATAATTTGAAGACATCATTGACGTTCTGTTTTCTCTACTTGAATATCGAACTGGTTTTGATAATTTTATATCTTCGTTCACATTTGAGTATTGTAGCGAGCTGTGACTATTCCTTAAATAACTATTTAACAATATAAATCTCATTCTAATATTATGTACGTAATCATATAATCATATAATAGACGCGCCGCGTAAATATAATATAATAGTAATAATAATAATGTCGCTGGCACCATGTATAGTATATATATAAGGCCAAGTAATGTAAGCCACAAAAATGAAATTTTACAGGAGAGACTAAAATCTTAATAGTTTTGTTAAAAATTATCCAATGAAGTTAAAATTTAATTGGTTTATTGTTGATTACGTATTTTAATAAATAATTATACAATTAAAAGTTAGAAATTATTTTTAAACTTCTTACTGTGCTTCAAATTGAAGGAAGTTGAGGGTTACAGTATTTTACATGGATTGCTATTTTAAACGGTGGGTTACGTTACAAGCTTTTGGGGATACATTATTTATACATCTGCTGCGGCGCATAGTCATATTGAGATGTGAATACTTAACTTGAATGACTAAAAAAGTAAAAACTAAACTTAAACCAACTAGTTTAAAGAAAAAGAATTATGATTTTTTTCTTTTTTCTTTACATAATTGTTGACAAATCAACTAATTGTGCAAACAAAGTAATAAATTCCATGATTGTGGAAAACGCTCCTAACATTCTGTCAATCAAAAAATTAATTGTTTTTGTAACTATGATTTCTCGATTTAATAAGAAATTTAATATTTCGTAGTACCACAGATTATATAAAACTATTATCATCAAATGTAGGGTATTATTGATTCCAATGTATTGTAAAACATGATAAGTAAAATAAAAATAGGGAACTAAAACAATAATGGCGCGGCGAGGGTTACATCGATTGACTGGGTTTGTTTGCAATTATTGTGGGATACGTTGCTGCTTACATCAATTGACTGAAGTTGTTTACAATTATTGTGGGTTACGTTGTTGCTTACATTACTTAACCATTAGTTACTATTGTGGGTTACGCTAATCTTAAATGAGTAAAACCTGAATTTTGCATTGGAAAAAATGATTTTAGGCTTACATTACTTGGAAAAAACCGTGTATTTACACGTGTTTTATTATTTTCAGTCAAAACCTCGATTTTGATAAAATTGAGGGTTACATTACTTGGCCTTTCCACCATCGCATAAATATATATATTAATATATATATTCCATTAATATCGAACGCATGACCATGAACAGCGCACGGCAATAGATATATGACTACGTATATAAATAATTCTAAAATACTTCACAGTTCACAGGATTTGTGCTGTTATACTAAATTACAAGATGTTATCTGATGACATCCGGCGCGTGCAGCGACGACCGGGTGACAAATCCCACAATAGGCCTAACCGCAGGATGACCATGTATGGTCATGTGAATCTGTGGAAGGGACTGGAGAGACCCATCGAGGAGAGCTGATGGACAAGCATTCATCAGACGAGCAACCAGCCTCAACTTTAACAGTCACTAATTACCAGGGCTTGAAACCGATTTTCGATACCGGTTTTAAATACCGGTTTAAACCGTTAAAAACCGAAACCGAAATCGGAAAAAAATAATACCGGTATCCAAAACCGAAACCGAAAACGGAAAAAATCAATACCGGTTTCCGAAACCGAAACCGAAACCGAAATCGGAAAACATAAATACCGATATCCAAAACCGAAACCGAAATCGGAAAACATAAATACCGATATTTGAAACCGAAATCGAAATCGGAAAAAATAATACCGTTTTTTGAAACTTAAGACGAAATCTTAAGAAATAACATGATATCCGAAACGGAAGTCGAAAAATTATAACATTAATATCTAACATTTAAAAAGTTCTACGCATTTAAAATAAACCTATAGACTATAATTGAATTTCTGTATAAAAGCTATGAATAATATAATTTATAATGCATATGGTAGAAAATAATAAATATCGTGTATATTATGTAAATTTGTTCTATCCTTCTATCATACAATGTGATCAATATTAAATATAATATTATAACTTATAAGATATAATTATTTATTATAAAATCATGTGGATGATGGCAAAGCTGGGCAAGTTAACCAATTTTTTTAACTAGTTAAAGTTAAGTTATCCTTAAATAAAAAATAACTATGCTAAGTTAAAGTTCATTAGTCTTTTATAAATTATCATATTAAATTATTAATATACTGTATTAATACGTCTGGCCGTCTGGGGTAATTGTTTACTCCGTGCGCAAAACGAAGAATTAAATTAAATTAAATTTTTTTTACATGGAGCTGACATGGTATTTTTGTTGGTATATTATTAGTTTTTATAAATTATCATATAAATATTATATATTATTATTTATTTTAATAGTTTATAATATTTATATTGCCGTTTCCATGGCGCGTTTATAATAATATTATTAAAAATTATTAATTTGGTCCATTTATTAGACCTGTAGCCTAGGTCATGTGCTATGCCTTCTTTTTTTTTACTTAGTTTTACTTAGTTTTTTACTGGATTCTAAAATATTAACTCGAAAGTACCTACCTATATAGATATTTATATTATTATGTATACTTTCTGAGTTCTGCAGTAATACAATTGATATTAATAATGATTAATAGTGCCTAATATATTATATTATTATAATTAATATTTTATAATATAATAATATATTATTATGTAAGTAGGTCTAGCTGCACTGGTGCAGTAGTCTTCGTCTGCGGGCACCCGTATGTTTGCATAGGTAATTTCACAGGGTATATAAATTATTAGACGCATAATATAATATTATTATTATACGCAATATAATAATTATTATATTTATATATTATTTTGGTAAATGGATTAATCGTATAGTCGTAGGTATTCTAAAACAGTATACGCAGAAATACGCTATAATAAAAATTGTATAACAATAATACTATTATTATTTACTATATTATAAGCTGTCGTGTTTTTCTGCCGCCACAGACGATCAGAAGACAGAAATAACTATGTGGCATAATTTTCCTACATTAAATTAACACAATAGCCAATAAACGGCGAAAATCAATTATTTGTTAAAGAAGTTTTAGGTGAGCACTTTCATTCTACGATAGCCACTTCAAAAATTGAACGTCAAGTGTTAAGCGAAAATTGTAAAAGGAAAGCAGTGGGAATCAGTTTCGACTAGATAAGTCAAAATTATCCGTACGGAACTCATGAAAGGCATTGACACTTCTGTTCTTCAACATAAAGATTTAAAATCTGTTCGAAAAGCAATTTACTGCGAAAAAAGAAAAAATATATCCTGCTTTACCCAAAAATCTTATTGAGGCTGTAACTGAACTTCGAAATATGAAGACTAATGATGTTTTTAAATATAGAGATCAACAATTTATTTATGTACACGTCGAAAATAATTTAATTTGCATTACGGTGAATTGCACAACTTTTTTGGCTGACGGAACTTTTGATTTTGCACCAAATCATTTTTTACAAATGTATACTATACACTGTTATCAAAATAGATATTATGTTCCACTAGTTTTCTTTTTCTTAGAAAATAAATCAAAAACCACTTACATTGACATGCAGCCATGCAGGGCCGGACTGGAAGGGTTTCGGCCCACTATTTTCTGCAAACAACCGGCCCATTTTCCAACATTTATCGGCCCAACTTAAACTAACAACAATTTTTTTTTCTCAATGGTATAGTAGTATAAGAATTATGATTTAGGAACTTTTTTATGTTGGTTAGAAAGAAAATGTAAAATATATCAATATACACATGGGTATAAATCAGTTACACTAAGTACCAGTATGACAAATTAATCAATTAAATCTTATAAATTATATATGTATATAATTATGTGTGAGATAATAATTTAGATAAAGTATGATAATTTGAATTTTTAATAATGTCCAAAACTCCAAAATATCTTCAAACTCTAAATCATTCAATATATTTTTTTCTACAGACATTAATAAAAAAGCATCTAAGCGGTCATCTAATGAAGCACGTAGACGATTTTTGATAATTTTTAATTTGCCAATTACTCGTTCATAATTTGACAATTAACCTGAGATACCGATAAGGTTAGTACATATTCCATGGTGGCATATAAATTAGAATAAGTAGGCAAATGTAAATTAACCAAATCAAGTAAATTAAAAACACTAATTACACAATTCTCTAAGGCATATATAGCTTTTTCATCATAGATAGAACTAATAGTGTTCATATTCAGATACTAAAAAAAAATTGTTTTCATATAAGTATCCTTAACACAAATATTATAATACCAATAGGGTAAACTTGAATAAAAACTATAGCAAATACTTCAAAAATATCTATATTAATAATAGGGTAATATTTGGACAATATTTTTATACATTGAAAACGCAAGTGACCGAATACAATGTTTATGTTTTTTGGTACTCGAGAACTTCCTTTATAATATTTTTGTATTGGGAATAGTGTAATGTTGGGTAATTTTTATTCATTGTCTTTTAATTAGTTTTAAAGGAAAATAATATAGCAAATTATAATAAATCTTCAATTATTTGATCTTCAAAAAATAAAAATATATATTTATAAATATTTTATGTATTGATTTACGTTACAAGACCTATTGCCCAAATTAAAAATCAAATAAAAAAAAAAAATAATATTGTTAGACCAGAAAAATAAAATAAATATCTTTCTTACAAATTCAGAAAAATTACGAATATAATAAAAATGTATCGCATTTCAAAGGTCATAACTTTGGTTAAAAACATTTTTACAAGCCTCAGAACCTATGTTTCAATTCAGTATTATACAGGGATGAAAAAAAATGTGAGTTTTCCAAATTTTAAAATAGTAAATTAAGACCGCCTAACGTTCACTATCAGACCACTGAGGGCTGTCATCTCTGTGTTTATTTTTTAATATTTCCACTGTGTTTTTGTGATAATACTGCCAACTGCCGACCACTCAGTAAATAAGGCACCTCAGCTGAATGAAATATAGATGGATACTTTTTACCTTCTTCTATAAAAGATATTCGGTCATTAGGCTGACCTGTATTACACCTGAGAAAAAAAAGATGGTATTATATTAGCAATTTTATAATGTATTAATTTAATTAACATAATAAAAAAAAATTATAATTTAGTCCAATGTCACGATCAGGCACATACATAATGTGGTTTTTGTATGGTTATTTATTTATTCTATTTTAATGTTAATTTTCATATTATACTTTATAGGCAGGTATAATATTACATTGTGTTAAACCATCTGAAGCAAAATAAAAATTTAATACTAACAAATTAAAATAATTAATAACATAATTTGAGCAAAAATAAAAATACTTAAAAAGGATTTATAAATAAAATAAAATTATACCTATTGTGTATTCGCGTTGGTACAAAATTCTAAAATGTACACAGACACTAAAAATACCTAAGCTTCTACATGATGGAATAAAAATTACTGTGGTTAAGAGTAATATTATTATAAAAACATTATTAAATGTACATAGAGACATAGAAGTTAATTGTGAAGATATTCATAACATAATGGCAAATACTTCATCAAAATTAGATTTAGTAATGTAATTTTTTGGTTATATCAATGTTTATATTTTAAAAAAGTATTATAAGTAGGTTTTTTGTAAACGTCACTGGGCACAATTTTTTAGATATTTCTTTTTCGTACAAATGTATTAATGCATGCACCTATTGTATCTATTTGAGTAAAATATGTATTCAAATATAACTATCTAAACCAAGTATTAAAAAAAGTATTAAAAATACTGTTTTGGAAATATTTGTATTTAGAAATAAAAATTTTATTTTAGTCATTTTAATCATGTTTCAGATTGATTTATGATAATTGTATAGGATTGAATTATATTATAATTTTACTCATTAACAACTGATTTATTATATTGAATATTAAATAATTTCAGAATTTTGTAAAAATATGTAATATAATATATAAAAAATATATAAAATTTTTTTAATATTTTAACAATTTTTCAGTATAAAATTAAATTGGTAGTACAAGGATTTAATGAAATACTTAATTCTGACATTACAATCATTTTTAATTTGTAATTATTAATTATTAATTTCAAAAATAATTTTCTTTTCTACTTGTATTGTTAAAAGAGTATTGCTAGCCAAATATTTGTATTTGTTCTTATATACTTTTTCTTAAAACTACTTGAAATGTTTTTAAAATAGTTTTGAAATAGATGTATTTGTATCTGTATTTAAACACAATTGTACAAGTATTTTTTACAAGACTGCTTTACCAGTGATTAAGTCAATAAGAAACAAATTAATGTTAATAATAAAATAATAGTTCATAAATAATGGACATATTTTTAATTGTAGTTGAAAAATTAAAATTTATAATTTATATAATATTTTAACAAGTACAGTGTTAATTGATTGTGTTTTGCTGAAAATATGAATAAAAAACTGTATATTTTTTCTCATTAATCGATCTAGTAGCAAACTTAACTCAAGAAATATATTTTCAATCAATTATTAGCCAAAGTGTTTACAGCTTAACCCTTACTTTTTACCCTTATTTTATAATATACAGAAAAATCAATTTTATTCTTTTGGTGTAACTTAAAAACTAATAACCGTAGACACTTGAAATATTCACCAAATATTTGGTCAGGTCATTTTTTGATTAAAATAAAATAAAAATAAAAATATGTAATCACTTATAAATAGTCAACAGTCATCACTATTGATCACGGCAAATTGAATGCACTCTGCAGCCATTCAGGAATCTATGCAACAACCAGATTATTATTATTACTATTATTATACTACAAAAACTATTTCATGAAAGCAAAATGCTTACGCTTCATGCAAAGAGGTTATAACATGAATATAAGATGTAACCAAAAGTGTATGTTGTGTAAGGACCGTGGTATAGATTCAGTGTCTGGTTGTGCAGAGGATACTCGTGATATGTGTGAACAGCACTTTTAGGGATTTCCATTTTACTGCCCGGTACTTTTTGGGATTCCTACTTTATGAAATGTGATATAATTTATGTTAATAAAATATAATTGATAGTGAAAAAACAATAATTTTAAAAAAATTAAGTCCAAACTAATTATTAGCTACAATATATTAAATAGGTACACACATTAACTGTTACATATTTTGGTAGAGAAATCTAATAATAAAATAATTAACCAAATTAGTGCTAGGAATATTTTTACTATTTCAGCTCTTATTTGGAGATCACTGGTGCAAGTTGAAAACAACTTGGAGTTCAACAATAGTGCACTATCTGTGTTTTAAATTCTATTAACTTTCTGTTTCATAATGTCTAAATGTTGTGCAAAATGTCTTGAAAAACTTACACATAATGAGGATGTCAACATGTGACAGTTTTTCACAATTTTACTGTGCAGGCTATTTTGAGCAGTTTTAAAAAAAAAAATTACCATGAGTGTTTGGACTTAAGTAATTTAGACTCTATTGTTGAAGTTTTCATTTCAAAAATAAATGATTTTATAAACTATTTGTATTTTGCTATAAAAAAAATAAAAAAATAAAATATGCAAACTTAAATAGGTAATGGATTACTACTGGTATTCTAAGTTCAATTAAAAATAGGGAAAAATTATTTAAAAAATTATAATCTAGACCTTTTGATATTATTTTTAAGAAATTCTTTAATTCGTATTGAAATGTTTTGAATCAATTAGTTAGAACATTGAAGCAATTGCTTTACCAAAACAGATTAAATGTTACAAAGTCAGATACTAAACAAGCCTGCCACAGGGAACAGTATTAGGGAATTTATTATTCATTTTATTTAATAATGATCTCTTTGAAATTGAAATTATTACTAATACTAAATTAATAAATTTTACTGAGGATACAGCTATACTTATATCTGAACAAACTATAGATGCTTTATACTAGTCAACAAACATTTTAAATATGGTCTATGTTTGGTTTTGTAAAAATAAATTAAAATAAAATCTATTGAAATCGAAATTTATTTGTTTTGAAGATTCAAATACTGTAATTAATAATAATTTAGTACTTCATTGTATACCAAACTTGAATACTATATGTGGTCCGATATGTGTTAAGCTTGAACACGTTGAAGAAATAAAATACCTTGGTGTTATTATAGATTTTGTGCTAAAATTTTGGGCTAACATAATATAAATTACATTATAATATCCTAAGTACGTTTTTTACATATTTAAAGAAGCAAGATATAATATTTTATATAGGGTTTTAAATAATTCATATAAAAGAATTATTTTTTTAACTTAAGTACAATCTGTACACTTTAAGTGTATATTAATCTGTGGAGGTTCTTTTAACAGTCATTTGTTAAGTCTTATTACTACCATAAATTGTATTAATATTTATTATTTCTAACAATACAAATTAGTGTTATTTTAATTTATAAAGAACTAGCGGTGAAGGACTTTAAATTTAATTATAATTAAGCATTTAATTCCAACAATAAATCATGAACACAACACTAGATACAAGAAAAATATTTATATAAATTTACCACATGTTAAGAAAGAATTTAGTACAAATAGTGTTTACACAAATGTAAATTTCAGTTCATTCGTATTCAAATATTTGATTGTTGTAAATTATAGTTAGATTTTTCTATTAATATTATTGAATAATTAAAAAATTGAAAATTTTTTTTTAATTTGGGTTCTCTTGTGTATTCTAAAAATCGATTAGAATTTCCCAGTACAAGCTCAGGGTTAAGGGGGTGATGCAATAGTGTAAACTTGTTTAATATAACCTAAAATGTATTGTATATTATTGTTGCAAATATATAAGTATTTTTATTATTTCCAATAACCAAAAAATGCAAGAAATTAAAATCTGGATAGCTAAAAGTCTTCTAATTATAATTAAATATAGACAAAAATTATAAAGTAAAAACATTTACTCTTACAACCCAAGAACTTTTTGATTTAAAACTAAAACAAAATTACATTAAGTAGGTACAGTTTAACCTATTGTTAAAAAGTTAGCTATTTGTTTATATTATAAAAGTATGAAAACTACATGTTAATTAATAAATAAAGCTTCATATTATACTAAAAAAAAAAACTCCAATAAGCTGCCTGAATACCTATAGTAATGATTCTAATATTTATTTAATCAACAAATATGATAGGTATATAGGTATCCCCTCGTAGATACACCACTGTACATGACCAACAAGGACTCCAGCAGTGATTGTAGAACGTTTGACTAAATTATGTGTACGAGAAAAAATAATTACACAACTGTGTTGTGAGCAACGACCTTATACATTCATATCTATATTATATTCCTATCATATTATATTAATTATATTATATTATATTATTTTATATTATATTATATTATATTAAATTAGAACAATGGGTTCACTTATAAATTATTCTATAACAGCTAATTAAATAAAACTATGAATCAATAGATTCATCCTGAATCGCAAACCAGACGACCTTCTAAAATTTGGCGACTAGAATCAAATTAACATTAGAAGCAACAGAACCGGGAGGCATTTCTACGACAACAACAACAACATTCTAAATGACTTCATCACTTGCAAATCAAAAGAGCCGACATCATATATAGAAAAGTCAGGAATACAGCATAATCAGACGTACCATAGCCGTTAAGACCAGAGCAAATTCACATACCACAGTCTAGACATATTATACTCTAGACGACTCCTGTACAATTTATATTGTTATAATAAAATACTATTTCATTTTTTCTATTCAAATTGACTACGACTCATTTCAAATCATCATCATTTAGGTCCCTGACGGAGGGCAACACGTAACAACTGCGTGCCTATGAACAAAGCTGCAAGTATAAGTTTGAACATGTACGACTGTGGGTAGTACACACTTCAGTCAACGGCACGACTACCACGACACAACTTATAGCGAGGGACCGGAGAAGTTAGAGGGTATGCATATATAGAAGAATCCCAAACAGCCCATATTGAGAGGTGACTTACTAAAGCTACCTTCACCTTCACCAGTCGATGTCTTAAAATATTTAATTGGACTTAGAAAATAAGCCAATTAAAATCGTGTATTTTCTAGACACTTACAAGTAACCATATAAATGCAAATATTCTGATAGGTACACATAAACGTTTTGAAGCAATGGCAATAAACATTTACAATTATTTTTAAGCAATTGCAATAAATAGTTAATAACTATTTGAGTGCACATACGCAATATTATTTACAACTTTACCTCGTCCTATTCCGTCAACTGTCCAGGGAGAACGCTACAATATCGGCAATAGAAATGTATAACGGCAATCAATACAGCAGTGTTGGGCACCCAGTAGAACATTAACTAATGTTAATAATAAATAATAATATTATAACATATTGAATATAACAACTACACTCGCAGGAACTACAATACTGGCAACTACAACAACTAGAGTCTACAACTACACTGACAATCACTAATACTATTGCAATCACTGACACGGTTATTGATTAAATTTACCGAATGTGGACGTCAATGATGGTATTGAGATAACGCCGGGCGGCCGGTGGGCGGTGCAACAGTACGTCGTCGTTGTTGTTGCCGTTGGCGTCGGACGGCGAACGGAGAGTGGAGGCAGCTGCTGTAGCTGAGTCTGCGCTACCGCCCGCCCTGTTGCGAGCAGCTGCGGCTCTCGGCGGCGGCACGGTTACCTGAAACGTAATTTTACGGTATTTTAAAGTACCTATACGTTTGATTGTTTGAAATTTCAATTTTAATTTTTATGTTTTTCTTTTAACGAAATCGTTGTCCGCACGTCCTAGGGAATACTGGTACAACCTTATAGGTCCAATTTCACGAGAACACCGTGGTAGAATTGCTCGTCAGACGTTTTATTATCTATATATATAAAAATGGAGACAAAAAATTCGAAATTGCATCAGTTGAGAACGGCTGGGCCGATTTTGCTCAATTTTTTTTTAAGATGTTCGTAATTGCCAGGTGAAGGTTTTTACGAAAGAAAATTTTTAAAAAGTCGACCGAATAATTAGAAAAACTGCAAAAACTATTTATTGATGGCTGGGATTTGAACTCGATACCGTTGTCTTTATTTACTCTATGTTGCTATTGGTTAATCGGGCATGTTTGTTGTTGATTTGTATTATTATTTTTTGTAAATATATCTTATATATAAATGAATGACGGTGTGTAGATTAGACCTATGGGAAGAAGATACGCTAATTTAAAAAGTGTTAAATTTGGTCTTTTTTATTCATCGGATTTTAGTACGGTTAGGTTAGGTTAGGATTTATAGGTAGGTGGAATTAAGTAAAAACGTCAAACTTGGTATAACTTTTGTACTTTTTGAGTTAAATCATACACTTACGTACAAACAGCACGGGGTCCGCGATCTACCGCAGGTAAATTACCTATCTGATAATATACTGCTGCAATTCAGAATTTTTATTCCGGGCAACAGAAAAGTTTAGATAAATCTAGAACATCATGCACCGAATATTAAATAACGCATTGAACAATGTTTGAGTCATATTATAGAGTTGGTACATTTAACGGGAAACGAAGTGCACGGGATCAGCTAGTAATATAATATTTTCTATCCCTACGACTACGTTGTTTCACTACTTCACATTTTGTGAGCAAAACCCGGGGGCAAGTCCATATAATATAGTTGTAATATTTGTTGCATATAAGATTTGTATATAGGAACTCTTTTGAATTTAGAGGATTCGAATTACACGTATGCGAGAAACATATTGTGTAAAATATAGAAATCCAAGGATTCGCAATAATAATATTTTTAATTTTTTTGAGCTTTCGGAAATGTCTAGACACGGGCCCCTTAATATCAACAAGTTGCGTCACCGCATAGAAGGTAATGTGGCAAGCCGACGATAATTCCTCCCTCCCCCCCCCCCAGAGTCGTTTCATATACGGGCGATTGGTCACCATTCACCTAGGTTCTCGGTCACACGCCGATCCCCGGGCGGCGACTGGCCTTCACTCGCTTCCCTCGTAACCGCGAAACGATACGACGACGCACTCGAGTACGATTACATTTTTCCCGTTTGCCGTACGAATGCACGACTCGAACAGAGACCGAAAAGATCACTTGACCCGCCGTTTTTCCTACTCTGCGATACATTGATTTGTTAAAATTATCCTTATATTCGTTTAGTAAATAAATTATGACCACTTCGTATGCTTAACAACGGATTCATATTTTTATGACCGCTTCGTTCATTAAGTAACGAACGTCCAGCGTTGGGGGTGGTGATGTTAAAGACCGTACCTCCTCAGTAGGTAGTATCATCAGTATTCCCCAAGATGCGTAGATAACAATTACATTAAAAAAAAAATTGATTGAAAACGGACGCGGACGTTCAACGAAATAGGTCCCCAACGAAGCGCGCGCAATAAAGTTCTCACTTTAAAAAAATTGAAATGAATAGTTTTGGGATATTTAAAATGACGTTTTAGTCGTATTGCCATAACCCCGAGGCCAACTGACGGCGACTATTGGTTCACACGCGACTATACGTTTAGAGCAGTTGGCCGTCCCCAAGATCCCTCACACTACACAGCTGCCACAGATTTCCATAAAGTCTTAGTGTAGTATAGAAGCACAGACTTTCATAATATATTAGTATTAAATAGAAGTCTGGGACAGCTGTAGGTCAAAAGTGGGCGCTGATAAGGAATCGCGGAAGTTTCGTAAATATAAATAAAAATAATTGAAAATAATTGAAATTTTATTAATTAAAAAAAGCCATTTAAATGTAGTGATTTAAAATACCGGGGACCAAACGTCCTATGACCTAAGAGTAGGTAAATAACATCACATAAGTCTCGGGGACCAAATGTCCTATCTGAATAATAGACGGGGACGAAACGTTCGTGGACTCGCTTTTTTGACGGAGACGAACCGACGGGAGCGAAACGTTCTTTTACCGCTGATAAGATGTGATAACGAGTCAGATGATAATACGATATTAGAAATTTCGAACGCGAGTCATTAGACTCATAGCAGCCTGTGGCCATGACAAAATGGATTTTGTCATATAGGTATGTGGCAATCGCGGCGAGCGTCCCTCAAGGCTGTATGTCAAATTGTCGAACAAGTAACAAAATTTTTAAGCTTAAGGGGATTGGAAGCGGCGATTTTCTGTCTTTATCTAACACACGTGGAACATAGGATTATAGACGTGTTCTATGTCCAACGTACCGATTAATCTAATGAAGCGATAAGAATTCTGAAAACAGATTTGAATTTGTCGTCAAGTCTACTTGAGATCGATTTTCCCACATTTTTGATTTTTTGATTTAAACTTCTCCAAAAGTTGAAATTTGTAAATTTTTTAAGTACTTTTTATAATATATCATTTTTATGATTTTGGTGGGACAATATCAAAAATGTGGGAAAGTCGATCTCAAGTAGACTTGACGACAAATTCAAATCTGTTTTCAGAATTCTTATCGCTTCATTAGATTAATCGGTACGTTGGACATAGAACACGTCTATAATCCTATGTTGCACGTGTGTTAGATAAAGACAGAAAATCATCGCTTCCAATCCCCTTAAGGTCTGTGGAAATCGCAGCGATGTCCAGCCTACAGAACGGCCAATATTTTTGGTGATTTCGGTAAGTTCTCCAATTTCTGTAAATTATTTAAAAGTATCAAAGCAATTGTTAAATCAACGGTATTTTATGTAATGTAGTAACAGTCACCGACAATATGGATCCGAAGACTGACATTGGGTTATGGTGTAAGCAAATCCACGGTACACTCATCATTCCCACAACCAAACACTTCAAAAAATATATAATATCATTTACTTGATAAGTAAGCAATTGTCAACTTTTTTTAATAACAAAACAATTAGTTATAACTTGTTAGTTCATCTTGGCCATCGTCGACCTTTCCGATTACTATCGTAATGTATAAAGTAATACCAATTGTGACGTTAGCAGATGGCTTAGATGAACTAGACGGGTTATAATAATAATTATATAATCATAAATACAATCCTAGTCTTATCATATGTAAAATACCCGATGTCAACTGTCAATTTAAGGTTAAACGGCAACCATGAAATCAGATTAGCGTTGAAACTGACCAAAATGCATATCATGAAGAAAAAGCATCAAGAATGAAAGTTCTATTAACGGTATAAGTTTTATCAAATAGTATGACAACTTTCTGTGGAAAACTAAATATAAATACTGCAGGTTGAGGTACAATAAATATATTTTTAATGGACTAATTTAACTATTACTTTCTTGACATTTTTAATCATAAGAATTACATCAACTTTTCAATGCCAAGTTTAACCTGCTGGACACCTTAAAAAAATACTATAAGAACTCATTAAGTTATGGATTATATTTAACATCATAGAATGCGTTAGAAGAACAATTACTAACTATGTATTTAATATAAGAGTGCTCATAGGTATATTAAGAGTACAAATGTAAACCAGTTTGTGGTTGAAAACTTAGTGAGTTTTCTTAAAGGAATTGGTAGAGCAGCGTTTAAAAATATAACACCCCTACAATTAAAATATCATATTAGTATCATAAATTGTCTTAATAACTAAATAGTAATAACAGTGTATTTTTAATTTTTTTACAATAATTAACTTTTTTTTTTATTTATCACACATTTATCACACGAAGGTTTAACGTTCATTTTAAAAAACAAAATAATTATGGAACCAAATTTAAATGAACTAAAATTTGCTAACCAAAAATAGTTATTTTTTTTTTTGTTCATTGTTTAATTGAATATTATTACAAGCCCTATAGTTATTAATACAAAATACAGAAATCCATCGTATATTTATAATTAATTATATAAAATATAATGCATAAAAATGATCATAGAAAGTAAATTAGTTTGTTAAGAATACATTGCATGCAAATTTGTTGACCATGTGTAATAAATGTTTTTGTTTAATGTTCAGCAGAACCAATTTTGTGTTGTTAGCTTTAATATTCGAGTGAATTTTAACTTACTGTACTAGACCTAAATGTAATAGTAATGTCAGTGTATTTTTAATTTTTTTACAATAATTAACTTTTTTATTTCCAAATTTTATTTAATTCAATATCAGTTAAAAATAAAATTTTGTAAATAAATATAAATATTAGTGCTAAGATTTTTTGTTTACTATATCCACAAAGCGAAAATGTAATTAATACTAAATTTATTATTAATTTTAGATGGAAAAGGACGAACAATTGAAAGTGAATGTGGAAAATACGTTACTTATAAATTACCATACCCAAATTCAGATGTACAAGACATTAGTATATTCTTCTTCTGTTTGGAGCCAATGTTCAAAGAACTTATTTTTAATTTATTTAATAAAAACAAAGAAGGTACAGTATAACGGACATTTTTTAGCTTAATTGAAAATAAAGTTAAAAATTTAACAAGAAGTTTTAACGTTCATTTTAAAAAACAAAATAATTATGGAACCAAATTTAAATGAACTAAAATTTGCTAACCAAAAATAGTGATTTTTTTTTTTGTTTATTTTTTAATTTAATATTATTACAAGCACTATAGTTATTAATACAAAATACAGAAATCCATCGTATATTTATAATTAATTATATAAAATATAATGCATAAAAATGATCATAGAAAGTAAATTAGTTCGTTAAGAATACATTGCATGCATATTTGTTAACCATGTGTAATAAATATTTTTGTTTAATGTTCAGCAGAACCATATTTGTGTTGTTAGCTTTAATATTCGAGTGAATTTTAACTTATTGTACTAGACCTAAATGTAATAGTAATGTCAGTGTATTTTTAATTTTTTTACAATAATTAACTTTTTTATTTCCAAATTTTATTTAATTCAATATCAGTTAAAAATAAAATTTTGTAAATAAATATAAATATTTGTGCTAGATTTTTTGTTACTATATCCACAAAGCGAAAATGTAATTAATACTAAATTTATTATTAATTTTAGATGGAAAAGGACGAACAATTGAAAGTGAATGTGGAAAATACGTTACTTATAAATTACCATACCCAAATTCAGATGTACAAGACATTAGTATATTCTTCTTCTGTTTGGAGCCAATGTTCAAAGAACTTATTTTTAATTTATTAATAAAACAAAGAAGGTACAGTATAACGGACATTTTTTAGCTTAATTGAAAATAAAGTTAAAAATTTAACAAGAAGTTTTAACGTTCATTTTAAAAAACAAAATAATTATGGAACCAAATTTAAATGAACTAAAATTTGCTAACCAAAAATAGTGATTTTTTTTTTTTGTTTATTGTTTAATTTAATATTATTACAAGCACTATAGTTATTAATACAAAATACAGAAATCCATCGTATATTTATAATTAATTATATAAAATATAATGCATAAAAATGATCATAGAAAGTAAATTAGTTCGTTAAGAATACATTGCATGCATATTTGTTAACCATGTGTAATAAATATTTTTGTTTAATGTTCAGCAGAACCATATTTGTGTTGTTAGCTTTAATATTCGAGTGAATTTTAACTTATTGTACTAGACCTAAAAGTAATAGTAATGTCAGTGTATTTTTAATTTTTTTACAATAATTAACTTTTTTATTTCCAAATTTTATTTAATTCAATATCAGTTAAAAATAAAATTTTGTAAATAAATATAAATATTAGTGCTAAGATTTTTTGTTTACTATATCCACAAAGCGAAAATGTAATTAATACTAAATTTATTATTATTTTAGATGGAAAGGACGAACAATTGAAAGTGAATGTGGAAAATACGTTACTTATAAATTACCATACCCTAATTCAGATGTACAAGACATTAGTATATTCTCTTTCTGTTTGGAGCCAATGTTCAAAGAACTTATTTTTAATTTATTTAATAAAAACAAAGAAGGTACAGTATAACGGACATTTTTTAGCTTAATTGAAAATAAAGTTAAAAATTTAACAAGAAGTTTTAACGTTCATTTTAAAAAACAAAATAATTATGGAACCAAATTTAAATGAACTAAAATTTGCTAACCAAAAATAGTGATTTTTTTTTTTTGTTTATTGTTTAATTTAATATTATTACAAGCACTATAGTTATTAATACAAAATACAGAAATCCATCGTATATTTATAATTAATTATATAAAATATAATGCATAAAAATGATCATAGAAAGTAAATTAGTTCGTTAAGAATACATTGCATGCATATTTGTTAACCATGTGTAATAAATATTTTTGTTTAATGTTCAGCAGAACCAATTTTGTGTTGTTAGCTTTAATATTCGAGTGAATTTTAACTTATTGTACTAGACCTAAATGTAATAGTAATGTCAGTGTATTTTTAATTTTTTTACAATAATTAACTTTTTTATTTCCAAATTTTATTTAATTCAATATCAGTTAAAAATAAAATTTTGTAAATAAATATAAATATTAGTGCTAAGATTTTTTGTTTACTATATCCACAAAGCGAAAATGTAATTAATTCTAAATTTATTATTATTTTTAGATGGAAAAGGACGAACAATTGAAAGTGAATGTGGAAAATACGTTACTTATAAATTACCATACCCTAATTCAGATGTACAAGACATTAGTATATTCTTCTTCTGTTTGGAGCCAATGTTCAAAGAACTTATTTTTAATTTATTTAATAAAAACAAAGAAGGTACAGTATAACGGACATTTTTTAGCTTAATTGAAAATAAAGTTAAAAATTTAACAAGAAGTTTTAACGTTCATTTTAAAAAACAAAATAATTATGGAACCAAATTTAAATGAACTAAAATTTGCTAACCAAAAATAGTGATTTTTTTTTTTTGTTTATTGTTTAATTTAATATTATTACAAGCACTATAGTTATTAATACAAAATACAGAAATCCATCGTATATTTATAATTAATTATATAAAATATAATGCATAAAAATGATCATAGAAAGTAAATTAGTTCGTTAAGAATACATTGCATGCATATTTGTTAACCATGTGTAATAAATATTTTTGTTTAATGTTCAGCAGAACCAATTTTGTGTTGTTAGCTTTAATATTCGAGTGAATTTTAACTTATTGTACTAGACCTAAATGTAATAGTAATGTCAGTGTATTTTTAATTTTTTTACAATAATTAACTTTTTTATTTCCAAATTTTATTTAATTCAATATCAGTTAAAAATAAAATTTTGTAAATAAATATAAATATTAGTGCTAAGATTTTTTGTTTACTATATCCACAAAGCGAAAATGTAATTAATACTAAATTTATTATTATTTTTAGATGGAAAAGGACGAACAATTGAAAGTGAATGTGGAAAATACGTTACTTATAAATTACCATACCCAAATTCAGATGTACAAGACATTAGTATATTCTTCTTCTGTTTGGAGCCAATGTTCAAAGAACTTATTTTTAATTTATTTAATAAAAACAAAGAAGGTACAGTATAACGGACATTTTTTAGCTTAATTGAAAATAAAGTTAAAATTTTAACAAGAAGTTTTAACGTTCATTTTAAAAAACAAAATAATTATGGAACCAAATTTAAATGAACTAAAATTTGCTAACCAAAAATAGTGATTTTTTTTTTTTGTTTATTGTTTAATTTAATATTATTACAAGCACTATAGTTATTAATACAAAATACAGAAATCCATCGTATATTTATAATTAATTATATAAAATATAATGCATAAAAATGATCATAGAAAGTAAATTAGTTCGTTAAGAATACATTGCATGCATATTTGTTAACCATGTGTAATAAATATTTTTGTTTAATGTTCAGCAGAACCAATTTTGTGTTGTTAGCTTTAATATTCGAGTGAATTTTAACTTATTGTACTAGACCTAAAAGTAATAGTAATGTCAGTGTATTTTTAATTTTTTTACAATAATTAACTTTTTTATTTCCAAATTTTATTTAATTCAATATCAGTTAAAAATAAAATTTTGTAAATAAATATAAATATTAGTGCTAAGATTTTTTGTTTACTATATCCACAAAGCGAAAATGTAATTAATTCTAAATTTATTATTATTTTTAGATGGAAAAGGACGAACAATTGAAAGTGAATGTGGAAAATACGTTACTTATAAATTACCATACCCTAATTCAGATGTACAAGACATTAGTATATTCTTCTTCTGTTTGGAGCCAATGTTCAAAGAACTTATTTTTAATTTATTTAATAAAAACAAAGAAGGTACAGTATAACGGACATTTTTTAGCTTAATTGAAAATAAAGTTAAAAATTTAACAAGAAGTTTTAACGTTCATTTTAAAAAACAAAATAATTATGGAACCAAATTTAAATGAACTAAAATTTGCTAACCAAAAATAGTGATTTTTTTTTTTTGTTTATTGTTTAATTTAATATTATTACAAGCACTATAGTTATTAATACAAAATACAGAAATCCATCGTATATTTATAATTAATTATATAAAATATAATGCATAAAAATGATCATAGAAAGTAAATTAGTTCGTTAAGAATACATTGCATGCATATTTGTTAACCATGTGTAATAAATATTTTTGTTTAATGTTCAGCAGAACCAATTTTGTGTTGTTAGCTTTAATATTCGAGTGAATTTTAACTTATTGTACTAGACCTAAATGTAATAGTAATGTCAGTGTATTTTTAATTTTTTTACAATAATTAACTTTTTTATTTCCAAATTTTATTTAATTCAATATCAGTTAAAAATAAAATTTTGTAAATAAATATAATTATTAGTGCTAAGATTTTTTGTTTACTATATCCACAAAGCGAAAATGTAATTAATACTAAATTTATTATTAATTTTAGATGGAAAAGGACGAACAATTGAAAGTGAATGTGGAAAATACGTTACTTATAAATTACCATACCCAAATTCAGATGTACAAGACATTAGTATATTCTTCTTCTGTTTGGAGCCAATGTTCAAAGAACTTATTTTTAATTTATTTAATAAAAACAAAGAAGGTACAGTATAACGGACATTTTTTAGCTTAATTGAAAATAAAGTTAAAAATTTAACAAGAAGTTTTAACGTTCATTTTAAAAAACAAAATAATTATGGAACCAAATTTAAATGAACTAAAATTTGCTAACCAAAAATAGTGATTTTTTTTTTTTGTTTATTGTTTAATTTAATATTATTACAAGCACTATAGTTATTAATACAAAATACAGAAATCCATCGTATATTTATAATTAATTATATAAAATATAATGCATAAAAATGATCATAGAAAGTAAATTAGTTCGTTAAGAATACATTGCATGCATATTTGTTAACCATGTGTAATAAATATTTTTGTTTAATGTTCAGCAGAACCAATTTTGTGTTGTTAGCTTTAATATTCGAGTGAATTTTAACTTATTGTACTAGACCTAAAAGTAATAGTAATGTCAGTGTATTTTTAATTTTTTTACAATAATTAACTTTTTTATTTCCAAATTTTATTTAATTCAATATCAGTTAAAAATAAAATTTTGTAAATAAATATAAATATTAGTGCTAAGATTTTTTGTTTACTATATCCACAAAGCGAAAATGTAATTAATACTAAATTTATTATTAATTTTAGATGGAAAAGGACGAACAATTGAAAGTGAATGTGGAAAATACGTTACTTATAAATTACCATACCCAAATTCAGATGTACAAGACATTAGTATATTCTTCTTCTGTTTGGAGCCAATGTTCAAAGAACTTATTTTTAATTTATTTAATAAAAACAAAGAAGGTACAGTATAACGGACATTTTTTAGCTTAATTGAAAATAAAGTTAAAAATTTAACAAGAAGTTTTAACGTTCATTTTAAAAAACAAAATAATTATGGAACCAAATTTAAATGAACTAAAATTTGCTAACCAAAAATAGTGATTTTTTTTTTTTGTTTATTGTTTAATTTAATATTATTACAAGCACTATAGTTATTAATACAAAATACAGAAATCCATCGTATATTTATAATTAATTATATAAAATATAATGCATAAAAATGATCATAGAAAGTAAATTAGTTCGTTAAGAATACATTGCATGCATATTTGTTAACCATGTGTAATAAATATTTTTGTTTAATGTTCAGCAGAACCAATTTTGTGTTGTTAGCTTTAATATTCGAGTGAATTTTAACTTATTGTACTAGACCTAAATGTAATAGTAATGTCAGTGTATTTTTAATTTTTTTACAATAATTAACTTTTTTATTTCCAAATTTTATTTAATTCAATATCAGTTAAAAATAAAATTTTGTAAATAAATATAAATATTAGTGCTAAGATTTTTTGTTTACTATATCCACAAAGCGAAAATGTAATTAATACTAAATTTATTATTATTTTTAGATGGAAAAGGACGAACAATTGAAAGTGAATGTGGAAAATACGTTACTTATAAATTACCATACCCAAATTCAGATGTACAAGACATTAGTATATTCTTCTTCTGTTTGGAGCCAATGTTCAAAGAACTTATTTTTAATTTATTTAATAAAAACAAAGAAGGTACAGTATAACGGACATTTTTTAGCTTAATTGAAAATAAAGTTAAAAATTTAACAAGAAGTTTTAACGTTCATTTTAAAAAACAAAATAATTATGGAACCAAATTTAAATGAACTAAAATTTGCTAACCAAAAATAGTGATTTTTTTTTTTTGTTTATTGTTTAATTTAATATTATTACAAGCACTATAGTTATTAATACAAAATACAGAAATCCATCGTATATTTATAATTAATTATATAAAATATAATGCATAAAAATGATCATAGAAAGTAAATTAGTTCGTTAAGAATACATTGCATGCATATTTGTTAACCATGTGTAATAAATATTTTTGTTTAATGTTCAGCAGAACCAATTTTGTGTTGTTAGCTTTAATATTCGAGTGAATTTTAACTTATTGTACTAGACCTAAATGTAATAGTAATGTCAGTGTATTTTTAATTTTTTTACAATAATTAACTTTTTTATTTCCAAATTTTATTTAATTCAATATCAGTTAAAAATAAAATTTTGTAAATAAATATAAATATTAGTGCTAAGATTTTTTGTTTACTATATCCACAAAGCGAAAATGTAATTAATACTAAATTTATTATTATTTTTAGATGGAAAAGGACGAACAATTGAAAGTGAATGTGGAAAATACGTTACTTATAAATTACCATACCCAAATTCAGATGTACAAGACATTAGTATATTCTTCTTCTGTTTGGAGCCAATGTTCAAAGAACTTATTTTTAATTTATTTAATAAAAACAAAGAAGGTACAGTATAACGGACATTTTTTAGCTTAATTGAAAATAAAGTTAAAAATTTAACAAGAAGTTTTAACGTTCATTTTAAAAAACAAAATAATTATGGAACCAAATTTAAATGAACTAAAATTTGCTAACCAAAAATAGTGATTTTTTTTTTTTGTTTATTGTTTAATTTAATATTATTACAAGCACTATAGTTATTAATACAAAATACAGAAATCCATCGTATATTTATAATTAATTATATAAAATATAATGCATAAAAATGATCATAGAAAGTAAATTAGTTCGTTAAGAATACATTGCATGCATATTTGTTAACCATGTGTAATAAATATTTTTGTTTAATGTTCAGCAGAACCAATTTTGTGTTGTTAGCTTTAATATTCGAGTGAATTTAACTTATTGTACTAGACCTAAATGTAATAGTAATGTCAGTGTATTTTTAATTTTTTTACAATAATTAACTTTTTTATTTCCAAATTTTATTTAATTCAATATCAGTTAAAAATAAAATTTTGTAAATAAATATAAATATTAGTGCTAAGATTTTTTGTTTACTATATCCACAAAGCGAAAATGTAATTAATACTAAATTTATTATTATTTTTAGATGGAAAAGGACGAACAATTGAAAGTGAATGTGGAAAATACGTTACTTATAAATTACCATACCCAAATTCAGATGTACAAGACATTAGTATATTCTTCTTCTGTTTGGAGCCAATGTTCAAAGAACTTATTTTTAATTTATTTAATAAAAACAAAGAAGGTACAGTATAACGGACATTTTTTAGCTTAATTGAAAATAAAGTTAAAAATTTAACAAGAAGTTTTAACGTTCATTTTAAAAAACAAAATAATTATGGAACCAAATTTAAATGAACTAAAATTTGCTAACCAAAAATAGTGATTTTTTTTTTTTGTTTATTGTTTAATTTAATATTATTACAAGCACTATAGTTATTAATACAAAATACAGAAATCCATCGTATATTTATAATTAATTATATAAAATATAATGCATAAAAATGATCATAGAAAGTAAATTAGTTCGTTAAGAATACATTGCATGCATATTTGTTAACCATGTGTAATAAATATTTTTGTTTAATGTTCAGCAGAACCAATTTTGTGTTGTTAGCTTTAATATTCGAGTGAATTTTAACTTATTGTACTAGACCTAAAAGTAATAGTAATGTCAGTGTATTTTTAATTTTTTTACAATAATTAACTTTTTATTTCCAACATTTTATTTAATTCCATATCAGTTAAAAATAAATTTTGTAAATAGATATTAATATTAGTGCTAAGATTTTTTTTTACTATATCCACAAGCGAAAATGTAATTAATACGAAATTTATTATTAATTTTAGATGGAAATGACGAACAATTGAAAGTGAATGTGGTAAAATACGTTACTTATAGAATTCCCATACCCAAATTCAAGATGTACAAAACATTAGTATTTTCTTCTTCGTTGAGCTAATGTTCAAAAGAACTTATTTTTAATATTATTTATAAACAACAAGAATAGGTAACAGTATAACGGACATTTTTTAGCTTATTGGAAAATAAAGTTAAAATTAATTTACCAAGAAGTTTTAACGTTCATTTTAAAAACAAAATAATTATGGAACCAAATTTAAATGAACTAAAATTTGCTAACCAAAAATAGTGATTTTTTTTTTTGTTTATTGTTTAATTTAATATTATTACAAGCACTATAGTTATTAATACAAAATACAGAAATCCATCGTATTATTAATTAATTTATATAAAAATAATGCATAAAATGATCATAGAAAGTAAAATTAGTTCGTTAAGAATACATGCATGCATATTTGTAACCAATGTGTAATAAATATTTTGTTTAACGTTCAGCAGAACCATATTTTGTGTTGTTAGTTTAATATCGAGTGAATTTTAACTTATTGTACTAGACCTAAAGTTATCTAGTAATGTCAGTGTATTTTAATTTTTTTACAATAATTAACTTTTTTATTTCCAAATTTTATTTAATTCAATATCAGTTAAAAATAAAATTTTGTAAATAAATATAAATATTAGTGATAAGATTTTTTGTTTACTATATCCACAAAGCGAAAAATGTAATTAATACTAAATTTATTATTATTTTTAGATGGAAAAGGACGAACAATTGAAAGTGAATGTGGAAAATACGTTACTTATAAATTACCATACCCAAATTCAGATGTACAAGACATTAGTATATTCTTCTTCTGTTTGGAGCCAATGTTCAAAGAACTTATTTTTAATTTATTTAATAAAAACAAAGAAGGTACAGTATAACGGACATTTTTTAGCTTAATTGAAAATAAAGTTAAAAATTTAACAAGAAGTTTTAACGTTCATTTTAAAAAACAAAATAATTATGGAACCAAATTTAAATGAACTAAAATTTGCTAACCAAAAATAGTGATTTTTTTTTTGTTATGTTTTTAATTTAAATTATTACAAGCACTATAGCTTGATTAATACAAATACAGAAATCCATCGATATTTATAAGTAACTTATATAAAATATAATGCAGAAACCTGATCATAGAAAGTAAATTAGTTCGTTAAGAAGACAATGCATGCATATTTGTAAACCATGTGTAAGAATTTATTTGTGGTGACGTTTCAGCAGAACCAATTGTCGTGTTGTAGTTGTAATATTCGAGTGAATGTGTAACGTATTGTACTGACCGAAAGGGAGGTAGTAATGTCAGTGTAGTATTAAGTTTTGTACAATAATGTAACTGTTGTTATTTCCAATTTTTATTTAATTTCCAATATCAGTAAAAATAAAATTTGGAACTAAATAAAGATAGTGATAAGATTTGTGTTTTTACTATATCCACAAGCGAAAACTGTAATAATACTAATTTATTATTAATTTAGATGGAAAGGACGAACAATGAAAGTGAATGTGGAAATACGTTACTTATAATTACCATACCCAAATTCAGATGTACAAGACATTAGTATACTTCTTC